>WBNH01009448.1:0-127729 GCA_013401255.1 Urocolius indicus | reverse complement strand
TATATATATATGAACCATCTCTCCAGAAATATTCTTGGTATGTTGTTTAGGTGTAAAGTTTCAAGAAGTGGAGCTTCTGCCATTCAGTGTAGAAAGGTGCTCCATAGCCAAGTATGTTTTGCTCCCTGGAGGTCTACAATAAAGCAAATTCCTAACTAGCTCAAGTTCTAGCAGTGCCAGGCTGGAAAGAAGATTCAATCCTTGAAAAAGAAGATGGAGAAAGAAACCCTTTCCTTCATTCGAGTCAAGAATCTTACAAGTAGAATTCAGCATTTTCATGTTAGCCTGATCCATCTTCACTTATCAAGTCTATTTCAAGATTAGGGAGGTCTCCTAGAATGGCATTTCACTATTTTTCAGTTGTAACCCAGTTTTTCTCTGGGAATCACCCTTCTGGCAGGCTTATAATTTCAGGTGTCATGACCATGACCATAGTTTTTAGAAATACTAGTGAAGTTTCTTTTTCTCCTGTCTTCTTTCTTTCCTTGGGTCCTCTTCCCTACGTGCCTTCAGGAGGCTAAAATTTTCATATATGTCCTGACTACTAGGCAGTAGGACCGTGTCCTTGTTAAGTGGAGTTCCTCGTGAGCATGTGGCATCTTGTGAGTACACTGTTGTCTGTGTCGGAAACTAAATTTAGACCAACTGGATACCAGTCCTGATGGTATCTGGTGTGTGAGAAATGCAAAATCAGGTCACTCAGATAAGTGATAAGACCAAGAAAGAACTTTCATCTTCTGTTTAGGTCCACTCTTTAAATCTGTAGAGGGAACTTGTTTTGAGGATTCGTTCCCTTTTACCCAGAGTACCTTTGCACTGGCTGAGCCAGTGACAGTGACAGTTCTTCACTAGTATTTGATGTGTGGCAGATCCAGGGTTTGAGGATATGTGCAAGCCTTCAGGGAACATCCAGGAAATTCTCTCAACTTCTGTGCTTGTTTTCATTCTGGTGCTCATCGTGAGAGCTGAATTTCCTGACATAGAATTCCCATGAACTAGCTTCTGCATGCATATGCTATTGTTACAAAAAGATTATATCTTTGCATCCTAAAAAAGAATCTGAAACTCTGATTTTTCCACCAGAGCAGCTTGAGTAAAATTAAATTCTCTGATCTTGCATATTCTGGCCTTCAGCCAAGGCATGGTTTTATGGATTCAGCAACTTGAAGAATGAATATGAGTATAATTTTGGAAGCTAAAAAATATATGAGGGGACATTTCAGTAGTTCTGAAGCTCTTAATATTAAAAATGTAGCTACTAAGGTGAAATAAGATTTTTTTTCTTAAGATTCCTTTGATAAATCCTAACCCTGGAGCTCAAGACTTATCCATATACCAAGGGCAACCATTCATATTTTCTCCTTGTGAGAGGGTAGCTGTGAGTATTGATGTCCTTGTGAAGTTACAGTAATCTAAATTTAAAATGTCTTGATACAGTTCCTTCAGTTTACAAATGCTTCAGGAAATCCAAATCAATAGAAAATAAATAGGTGTCTCCTTACAAGCCACATTGGCCTTGGGCAACATCACGCTCCAGGCACATTGTATGTAAACTGTATCCTGAACTGTGCTATTGTGTGTGTTAAATGATAAGTTGCATGCGTACATAACACTTTGGGAATATTACTACAGAAAGGCAGGCGGAATAATCAAATGGTTATATTAAACTGACTGCAGTTCAGATCTATTTCTAAATGGTGATTGAAGCCCAAGATAAATCTAGTAGTTCAAAGTGACTCCCATGCAATCTTTCAGGATCAAACACTCCTAAATTCTGGGAAGGCCTTAACTATGAACATTGAAGATATTTCCTGTTTCCACTTCGCAAATGAACAATAACTCACCAGTGAAGTTTGGTAGGAAAAACACAATGCTTCTTTTTAAATGATGGTGCAATCAAGTATTTTTTTATGTATGGCTAATGTATTAATAGTTCCTCAGTGATGAAGAGTGGGTTTCTGTGACAGCAGCAACAGGATGGAATGGAAACAGCAATAACTTAAGTATTCATGTTTTAAAACTACTGAAGGTTTCCAAAATTTGCATTCTGTGAGGAGAATTGTCTTCTTCAGTTAAAAAGCTCACACCTATTTGGAACGGAAGGAATGGTAGAACCCCCTCAACACTTAACAAGAAAGCCTGTCTAAAGAACAAATTTACCTCAGGAACTTGACATAACTTATTTTGGTCTTTTCTGCCTGACAGCTTCATAGCTAACACAATAAATCCAGACATTCAAGTATTAATAAACCATAGTTGGTTCATATATGTAAAAGTTGTGGGGAATATGCAAATTAGCTGCTCAAACATACACTTTCAGGCAAAAAAACCCCAATTTCTACAATTTCTTACCAGAAGTATATGCAGTATAAGAAAAGAGAAACATTGATGACCTTATCAAAGAAGCATAAGGCAAATGTTAAGAAGGTGGCAGGAAAACACTTTACCAGTATATGTGTATACACTTCAGGAGGCCTGCTAAGAAAAGGGAAGAAAATAAGAAATGGCAATACTAATCAGCTGAACACTGCAAGAATCTATTAATCTTAGCAATAAATGATCTATAAGTGGATATCATTATAAACCTCACAGTGTAAAGGAAAAGACTTGATCAATAACCAAATACAGGGAAAGCTGTAAATGGATACAGCTCAGAAAATGAAAAAAAAAGTCATGGGTAAAAGTAACTGATTTTTTGAAGTGTGGAGTCAGTAAAAAAAGTGTAATTGGGGAGGGAAAAAAAAAAAGAAAAGAAATTAAAGATGGCCTGAACTACTGTAGTACTAGTGTGATGCTGTGCTTTTTTTTATTGGTAGAAAATTCTTCTCCTGTGCTGCTTCAGGCAGAATAAAGGGATAAGCTGAAGTTCAGTAGAGTAGAAGATCATATGCAGATCAGATTTAATCTCCAACATAACTCAACAAAACACTCATTTGAAACACTTCCTGTTCCTGCAATGTTTTATAACTTAGATTACACTCACAGATTTGATGATGCTATTTGACTATGTCCATCAGGATTGAGTCTGTAATATGTTGAAATGACAGGGTATGTTAAGAGAAGAAATTGCCGTGTCAAGGCTTTAGATCAAGGTGCAGCTCACTTGACTGCAGTACACATTGATGAGATGAATACTCCTTTATGCAGACAATAGTATCAAGTAGAGGTGCAGTCTTTCACCTCTGCTATTTGGAACCACTGTTCGTTTAAGTAGGAGAGAACACAGTTGACTCAGGTAGAACACACATTATGTTACTTAACAAACCACAGAAAGGTTGTTTTCTAGGTAATCTAGATCCAACAGACACTCATGCACAAAAGAAAGGTCAGGGAGTGGAGAAGAAAGTAAGTTAAAAACAAATAGATAATGAGAACCGCAGTAATTTTCAACTCTGATAATGTGATACAAAACCAAGCTATATGCAAAGCAGGCGTCTTCACATTGTGTGGCAGTACAATGTGAATGAACAAGATGTCCAGAAAGAAATAGTGTGATACATCAGTGAGGCAGCAGCTGCATTTACCAGCATAAAGAAGATTTAGATGTTGATAATCCATAATTTAAAATCAATCTATGAGTCTTCCATGGAAATTTTGTTTCCACCTTAACAGTTGGATGTGAAAACTGGAAATCCACCAAAGGTACAGACAGATATCTAAAAGCTTTTGAAAATAAATGCCTTGGGGAAATAGTAGGCATTAAATGGAATGAATTTATAACAAATACTGAGATTCGTCTGGGAGTTGAACAAGACTTAATCTCCTAAATTATCCAGAAATTAAGATGGAAATATCTAGGATATGTGGTAAGAATGAAGCCAGATCTGATGCCAGACTGTCTGCCATGGCAGGAATGCCTTCAGGCTGACTATAGAACATGTAAAAGGAGCTGACCCAAAGTGAAAAGTGTTTAGAGATGGAAACATTGCAGGTGACTTCGTGAAGTTGGAGACAGTCAAGGAAAAAGCCAGGTGGACAATGATCAGCAGTCTTGCATATTTCTGAAGGAACTCTTGACAGTGTGGAGGAAAAAATGTGAGTTGAATGGCACCAAAGGTTTTCATCTAATATTTCACATCTATTAGGAGTTATAAACACTTGGCAGACTTGTAAAATGTTTTCAGGATTTTTATCAGCACTGCTCCAGGCCTAATGACTAGAAAGTACATATTTTAATCCCAGAGTCCAAGCTCTGTCACTTGCAGCTGGCAGCTGCAGTAAGCACTGTAATTTATGTAAACTCAGCACCACCCACAAGTTTCTAAGATCAACACACAAAGTGGTTTCTACCGGTATGAGGGAGAAAACCACCAGGTTATCTTCTGGCATCCGGTTGGAGGAAGTCAGTGATTGTCTGCTTGCAATAATAAGAGCAGGCATGTCTGCCTGGGCCTTTTCTTCAAGCAGAGTATCTTGGCTTCTGACCCAGTCAGTGCACCGCTGTTTTTAATTAGCCTCTGTCTTGACTATATTAATATCCTGGCATGTAGCTATCTGGGATTTTATGGTCAACCATTCAGTGCTTTGGTATTACGTACGTTTCCTTAATCTCTGGAGCCGTGTCACCTGTGCTGTTATACCAGTGGCATCCTCAGTGACCACATCTGGCTATTCCTAAACAGTCTTTTTCCCTGATATGTTTGTCTAGCCCCGGAAGGGCTCCTTAGATGCGTGGCCCTGCTTAAATACTTATGTTGTGTGTCTGCTAGTAGATGTGCTACATCAAACAGTGCTTTGCTGCACACACACTGCTTTGCAGATGCTAGTTAAAGGTTTCCTTCTTACTGTATATACTTAGTTGTTTAGTTGGGTTTTTTTTCTCTCCTCAATTGATAACTAAAAATTGATTAAGAGTGCATTTTTTGAAAGAGGGAGAGGGCTTCATGGTGTTCAGATGTTTGGACTGCCAGATAGTGAGTTAAAAACCTATAGTGTGTTTTCTGGCTATTCCTGTGCCAAAGATGTGGTTGGGATTTGGGGCCTGAACAGAGGTGTGCATCCTGCGCTATTTGTTCTACTCAGCAGTCTCCTGCCTGACCACCAGCTATCCCCTTGTCAAGGAGACAGCCTCATTGGTAAAACCTGCCAGCCTCAGGGAGATATCTCAGTTACTTTAGCTGCTCTCAGATGGTATTGGCAACCAGACTGTATTCAGTATGTGTTAGTTATGAAGGGATGGGAGGGCTACACCTCACAAAGAGAGGGATTTAAACCAGGATTTGTTTGTTTCGCTCCCTGCCTTTTTGGAATATAAGCCTCAAGACAGATTTTTGAAAGGTGAGATCACCTTGGTTTCCAATTTCAAGTACAAACAAGTGATATTTCTTATATCGTGACTTTATTCTCTCTACAAGTTAAATGACTTTTCCTTTAGCTTACAGTTCTTGTGACCAGTATCTACTAAATTGCTTCAAAAGGTCTTCCAGAGCTGTGGTAGTAAAATAAGATCTTTCAAATAATGAAAACCAGAAACTATTTTTTTTTTTGCCGCAGTGTTGGCTGTAACAACGGAAAATCATTGATTTCCTTTTGAAACTGTTTCTGAAATGTTTCCTTGATGTTGCCTACCTCTCTGTTCACCTCTTCTTTCTTTAGAAGCTGCTCATTCCATCTACCTGGTTTGTTCTGTGAACATTTCTTTTGCACTTTATCTCTAGTTTGTTAGTCAGGTCTGTAAAGTTTAGTCACAAGCCAGGTAAAGTCATCAAAATATTTGTGGCAGGGTAGTCACTGAATTGACTGGATGTAAGCAATAAAGAAGATGGTATGACAAAAGAGTAAAGAAAAGAGAACACGCAGCTTTACAAATACATCTGTTTGTGAGCAGCACACTTTTACTGCCATTTGTCACACACTGAAGTATTCAGTATCAAGAAGTGTTTAGAGCAAGGCCTTTTAATGAATCTTATGACAGTAGAACGTAGGAGATGAAAAGCTGTTACAAGGCAGGTCTTGATGGAGCTGACTGGCTGTGAATTTTTGTCATTTGAAGCTAAGTTGTCTCTAAAAAAAATGTCATCCCATGCTGGTAATTTAATCAGTCAGAGCAATGGTAATATAAAGATATAGCTTGTGTATGGAAAATATTGTATTATACGGTAGATCATTGTTACAGCGTTTGAAAGCTTCTGAGGAGAATTGTAGTATCTTGGCAGGAGTTCAAAATTCTCTTCCCTACAAGGAACAGGTTTGGTGGTGTTTTTTTTCTCTAACATGTCATTTTGAGGTTACATAGTAACATCTGTCAGAGCTATGCTAACCTCTGTCATCCAGCTGTTGTAATTGTGGTATTTTCCTTCCTTTTCCTTCTCTTCCCTCTCCTTTCTGCTTTCCCTTTCTCCTCCCTCAGAAGAAAAAGAAAAAAAAAAAACNTTTCTTTCTGTCTGTCTTTCTGTCTGTCTTTCTGTCTGTCTTTCTGTCTGTCTTTCTGTCTTTCTCCTCTGGCCCAATTATTGAATTCTACAGTCATTCCATGTATGCAAAGAAAGGCTCCTGTAGAAATACGTAGATGGGTGCACACATCNCTTCCCTACAAGGAACAGGTTTGGTGGTGTTTTTTTTCTCTAACATGTCATTTTGAGGTTACATAGTAACATCTGTCAGAGCTATGCTAACCTCTGTCATCCAGCTGTTGTAATTGTGGTATTTTCCTTCCTTTTCCTTCTCTTCCCTCTCCTTTCTGCTTTCCCTTTCTCCTCCCTCAGAAGAAAAAGAAAAAAAAAAAACCAAGCAACAAAAACCGCCTCCTTCTATACTGAAACTTCAGGTGGAATGAAGTGGTTATAAAAGCATCTGTCAACACAGGAACAGTTTGCCAAGCAAAGTATTTGGGTTGGAAGTCATGCCTTCCCAACTGCTTGAAAACAGGAAGTATCTCTGTTAAGTGATGGATAGCTCTACTTTGCTGAGAGGAAGAAAAGGCACTTTTTTCTTTTTCTTTTTTTTCTCCTTTCTTTCTTTCTTTCTTTCTTTCTTTCTTTCTTTCTTTCTTTCTGTCTGTCTGTCTGTCTGTCTGTCTGTCTTTCTGTCTTTCTCCTCTGGCCCAATTATTGAATTCTACAGTCATTCCATGTATGCAAAGAAAGGCTCCTGTAGAAATACGTAGATGGGTGCACACATCTGTATGTATATATGTGTGTGTGTATGAATGTACAAACTAAAAAAACCCACCTCAAAACCAGCAATCCACCTTGTACGTGATCGGTCCCTGTCAGAAGCCAGCCCAGACACATCTTATCCCAGTGATTCCTGTAAAGCTCTCAAAATCTGTCAGAAACAGCCTGCAGGATTGCAACGGCTCCTGGGTGATTAATTGCCAAAAGAGTCTGGTTCCAGGTTCCATTACATGTAATTGTTATCTTTTCTAAAGGGGTTCTTTCATTAAGCCCCCACCCCCCAAAAACAGGGGGGGAAAAAACCCCTGACATTCCTGAGGTTTTGCACCTCTTAGACAGGAGCACCGAGGACTCTTTTATGTAAACATACACTGAAAAGGGTGTGTTATGTTGTCTATTAGCCGATGATAGATTTCTTTTTTCCTTTGGTTAATTTTAGCTTTACTAAAAATCATTTTATTAGAAATGGGGTAGGAAGAGCTGCATAGCATTTGGAAGGAAAGAGACGGAGTTTCAGTGCCTTCTCCACATCAAAACCTCCCTGTGAGACCCAGCAAAGGGCTAGGTTGCTCTCAGCTCTTACTAAAATGGTAGGACAACACAGATTGGAACATCCTCTGTCCCTATGCTGCTGTGGTAAAACAGCTCAGATTGGACATGGAGAGAGAACAAGATCTTGTGTTTGAAATCCCCCTTGCAAAGGAAGCTAGTGTCACAGGCCTGAGCCAAGACTCTGGTGAGGATGTCACAGCTACTGCAGCATGAATGAGCAGAGGAAGAAGAAAAGTCGGGTGCTGTTTTTTACAAAGTTTGTGGCTTGAAAATATATGTGTCCAGAAAATATGGGCAGATTGTGGAGAATCTGCAAAATGTCTTCATTTTTTCCTGGGTTCATATTCACAAGGCAGCAGAGAGGAGGGACAAATTCCCTGTCAGTGTACCATGTCTTACAATACACATAAGACACTTGATTTGGAACTGAATTTCTGTGGTGCCAAACTGGAATATATGGAAATGTATCAGTTGGGTTGCCTGGATTTGCACAGCTTTTACTGTGTTGAAAATGTGCTGTGTTACTGACAGGTTGAGACTTTTATAGATGGAGACCTGAGCAAAGCTTGGCTCCCAATGAGCACTGTAGTAATTTGTGCCAACTGGCCAATTTAACTATTTAAAATATCAGGAGGAAAATAAAAAAACATGGAGATACTGGTTCTGCAGCTGCAGAATATCTGCCTGCAGATGTTTCTGCCAAGAGAAGCGATTGAAACTTGGTTTCTTAACATATTTTAATCCTATCGGAACAAAACCACATAAAAATGTATTCTGGTATTGTCTGCATGGGCCAAGGAGCACATTGTTCCTCACAGTTGTGTTTACACGGTCTCATTGCCGCAATGAAACAAGTCTCCTCAAGTCATCTTTCTTCACAACTCCCCTTGAATTAGTTAAATTAATCAAACTCTTGTCAGTAGCAGGACTGTGATGTATGCTGGTTGGAACAATATTACTCTGATTAAAGAAATGAGAGTGTTTTGGTCTGTCCAGCTTTGTGCAGGTTTGAAAATAGAAGCCTGGCTTTTTAGGTGGTTTTTATTTAGGTGGTGGAGAGGCTGTAACCCATCCCTCTTCCCTGCTGCCCCTTCTCCGCATGTGACAACAGCTGCTGTCTGTTGTGGGAGTGCAGCCTGTGCTACAGGAGGGATGGCAGGAGGTAAACTTAGGAGGAGGCAGGAGGGCACAGCAGCCTCTTCCCTGGGCTGTATAGGTAAGATAAGACAGCTGACTAATCACTGGTGCTACAAACTTAGTGCCATATTCCCAAAGGCAGCTACCTCCAGCCTGGGACAACCCGAAACCCTGTGGTCTGGCAGTGAGGTGAGGACTGTGGTGCAGGTGCCAGGCTGCAGACAACACCACTGAGTGCTGGGGCATATGAGCTGGCTGTGTGATGGGCACTCTGTGTTGGTGACGCGGTAGTGGTGGTTAGGGACTCAGTCCTTAGTGGGACCTCATCCATGACTGACAGCAGACATTGGGGAGAGAAACTAAAATCAAAAGTGGCTCTGAATACTCTGGTCATGAGGAAACTCAATGTGCTTTTCCATCAACTTGGGAAATTTTTGCTTTCTTGAAGCACTTTTAGCACTATTTATAACATAGTTATTTAAGTAACGCTCAGAGCTGTTTAAAATCATCACCATTAATGGAAATGACTGATTTGTAGTGAAACATGCAGGAGCAGAGTATGTTTTTCAAGCAAGTGACACCAGTGGTTTCCATTGATCCAAAGCAATTCTTTCCCTGGGTTTCATTTTCAAAGGAGAGATGAATTTGTAGTTTTTCTGCATACTGGAACTGGAGGGTAAACTGTGTTTTGCTGTACTAAGAGTCTGATCTGTAGTGATAGCTGAAGGTGTTGGTTCCTGTTGGTAGCCAGCAAAGAGAGCAATTCCAGAAGATACACTGAATTACAAGGAAGAGTTTCCCCATGGTGATGAGATGAACTGGAAACAGGTAAAAAGAAAAACATTAACTAATAGTAGTAGACCTAGAGGATATGCAAAGTGAGCAGATGTATCCTGTGTGAATGGAGGCATTTGACTGCTTAGCAGCGAAGGACAGATTGCATTCTTCTTTTTCAGATGGTTAACTCTATCTCACTTCATCTTGGTTTGGACTCAGATGATATAAACTGTCTCCCTGTTGAAGTTAGTTTACTGTTTCTTGGCGTATCAAACCATGTGTTTGTTCTCTGCCTTTAATTAGTGCTTCTGGTTAATGCCTGAGTAAAATGTTCCCCCTGTGCTCTTCTGCCACTTGATAGTACGCATTCTTCCTGAACACCTGCTGTCAAACCTATCATGTCTTTTCTTGTCAAGTTGCACAATGCTCCAGGTCTTGAGCAAGACTGACACAACGGAAGGGTTGTGCAGCCTGGTTTTTAGAAATCTATGTGGAAGATGAAGTCTTTGCATAGGGACTGATAACAGGAGACAGCAACATTTTGTAAGAGCTAGCTTCCAATAATATCTAATAAAATTCTGTTTGTGAATGCAGTTTTTTGGGGTATAGTGTAGGTTAAAGAAGCAAATTACTCCACCCTGAGAGGAAAGGTAGATGTTGTGTAATGACAACAGAGAGTAATCTGCACAAATCTTGGGTGAAGTACAAGGGTGGTGACCAGCAAACAAGTCATCAAAGAGGGGAACTGGTTAGAGATGTTGGCATGTTCTGATGGTGGTGACAGACTTTGGCACAGGAGGAAGAAGGTGGGGAGGTGGAAGAGTGTGAGGAAAGGGGCTCTTGGCAAGGAAAACGCAGTATCGCTTGGCTCAGGAGTCTGTAATTACAAGACTTCAGTCTTGTGACACAGCAAATACACGTGTCACCTGAAACAGGAATTTGAAGTTGCCTCCTGAAGGAACTCATGCCAGATGGAGGGGGGATAAAAACCTTGTGGAACTCTAAAATTTAGCTCTCCACTGGACTGTGGTTTTTAAGTCCTCAATAGTGATAGTCTAATGTGTCTTTTCCCATTAGTACCTTCTAAGTTTGGTAACTAATCCTTGGTTGCCAAAAACTTCCATTAACCTGTCTAGCAAATGGGATGGATAACCTTCCTGTTCTTGAAGCTTTCAAAGATCTTATAATTCCAACTACTCCTGGCCTGTGGCATTGAGAGCATAACCTGCTCTGGCACAGGGTGAGAACAAAAATATCAGGCACCAAGGTAAGCCTCAGAAGCATAGGAGAAACACCCTTATGGGAGCTAACTTCACTCCTGCAAGAGATAAATGGGATGGCAGAAGAAAGCCCTTTCATTGTTACTAGCAAATTCACTTCCTCAGCCTATCTTTTAGCTTAAAACTTTCCACACTTGCAACACATCTGCCCTCATGTGTGGAAAGGGTCTCACAAACAGTTATTGCTTGCACAGGAGGAGTATGACTGACTTCAAAATGCTCCAGACATGTTCAAAAACTGTAATAATGAAAGTGAAAAAAATTGCATTGCCAAATTAGATTACAAGATACAGCATTCCTCTCATACTTAGGCATTCATATAAGTAAGGACCACAACCAGGCTTCATAAATAGCAGTTGTTAAATTGAGCTGGAAGGATTTAGTTATAGAGGAAACAGATTGTTCTCTTATTTCTAGTCCTGTCATTTTCATCTGTGGTCTAATCCAAATGGACTCCAGAGGCAGAATGAAAGTTTTAGTTGCATTTTTTTAGGTGCCACATTTAAAATTAATATAGTTACTTGAAAGGAAATGTTTAAATTTAGTATAAAAATATGTTCCTTCTTGTGGAGATTGATTGCAGCAGAAAACATGTAGTAACATTGATTCTCCATATGAACTTTGTTAACTGCTGAACCTACTTACTTTCTCTTACACACCTCAGAATTCTGTTTACTGTGCAGTTTACATTTTACTATGAAAGTTACCTTTTGCTAATGAAACTGTTGTCAGTTTGCCACTTTTTTTTAAAACATTTATTTTTTTCTATTGTCAGGTTACCCTCTTGCATTATTTATGTATGATATTTTGTTATAAAATCTGATTAAGAAAGATTTTGATGAGTTAGGCATAGCTGTAGAAGTATGTCAGTAGGAAAGCTGTATTTTCTATGCCTCAGAAAGCTCATCAACTGGTTATGCTTCTGTCAGTGTTATAATTTTGCATTGTTTCACATTGTTTCAATGTAGTTCTTGAAATGGCCAAACATCCTTTGAAAAATATAACTAAAAATGGATGCTTAAAAAAAAAGAAAAGAGGAGGAGCAAAATTTGCAAAGCCCTGAGGTTAATTCTAGTCCATTCTTAACAGGAACCACAAATATTTTCCTGGCTTTTCCTGTTTAACTTTTCTTTCCTGAAATAATTATCATCATAATTGCATACCAAATACACATTTCTGAACTAGCTGTCGTTTCCAATGACACATTTTGAAGTAATACTCTATGTTAATTGCCAAAGAAGTAAACATTTCTTTTTGAAAGGGAGCAGTTTCTTCTTAATTAAAATGTGATTTTGCTATTGATGATACTATGTATTACCTGATGATTATCCTACTTTCCTAGTGCATCAAGAATACTGTGTGTACCACTAGTAACTTTTCAATACATAAGCACTTAGACCCCCCTTTGTAACTATTGTGGTAACAACAGAAAAAAAAATCACATAAACTTGCAAAAGAATTGCTTAATGGTATGAAGTACTCTGGTTTCTACCAAAACCCCAATTACTTAATTTTGTGCCCTTCCTGGCCTCCATAAATTATGCAACCCTCACATCTCAACATCAGTGAATTATGTAGCTCTGTGCACACATCAATTAATTTTGGCCCCATCAACTTCCCACCTTCTGTGTGCTCCTAGCCTCAAATCACTTTTGCATCTCCCAGCCGCGAGCGGTTAATTTTATACTCCCAGCAGCTCGTATCTGTCTAAACCTGCAACCCGGCTTCAACTCTTCACCCTCCCCCACCTGCCTCTCCTTTTGCACAGCCAAGCCACTGTTTTCTCCTGCAGAATTCCTCCTCCTCCAGCTCAGCAGCAAGGATCAATCCCAGGCGGCTTCCCCTTCTACCTCATCAATGGGACAGTACTGGATCCCAATGCATCTTGCAGACAGCGAGGCTGGACTGGAGGTGACCTGGGTGTCCTTGTTGTACTTCTTACCATTCTCAAAGTGCCAATTGCAAGACCAAGGCTTCACCTTCTGGAACTATCTGTGCAAGTCATGGAGCAACCATCTGCAAAACCCATCCTGTGGGGAAACCTGCATCATACAACATCGCACTGAGAAGAGAAATGGCTTCTGAGTCTGTAAGAAAAGCTGCATTGAAGAAAAAGGTGGCGCCAACATCCATCAAACTCAGCACTGCTGCCAGCAGCAGAAGTAAGCATGACCTAGGCCTTGTTGTTAAAGCTGACACAGCTGCTGAAGATGTCCACACCAAATGCCACAGTAGGCTTCTCTAAGCAACCCAGAAAGCTCTCATTTTCCTCCAGAGGAAACTTCAGCGTGCAAAAACATCAAGAGAGATATCTTGTTTCCCTATTGCTGACCTCTACATGCAGCTCAGTTCTGAGTTCTGAATTATTTTGCCCAAAAAGGGACAGTACCTCCATGAGAAGTGTGCAGATAACAAAAGCCTGAGAGCGCGACATGATGTCCATCATGCAAATATGATCGGCCTTGACTTTCCATTGCTTTCCAATTACTTTCAGACCAGATAGCTGCAGAGCACATCTGCAGCCCACCTATGGCCTTTCACCAGGGATTTGGTCTCGAGGAACTCAAGACAGGTCAAGGCAGGCCTCTTCCTTACCGTGCTCCTCTGGTTTTAGATCCTCAGGAGTGTAGAGGGCAGAGGACTGTCAGCTTACCAAAGGGACAAGGGCAGTGACAGTGGAGTGAGGAGAAATCAGGATGTGCCTGGGGTCACTTTTCCTGTCCCATCTGTTTGGACTATCAGGAGGGCTGGTGGAAACCAGCTCTCAGTACAATCTGCTTTTCTCTCCAGGGTCTGGGAGGGAATTTGACTCCTCTCTCAAATGAGGTTACAGAATCTTTTCTCTCCTCTCCTTTTTGTCTATGTCTGTTTAAGCAGCAAGTGCTGCAGAGACTGACTTGTGCTTTTCTTGTACAGATCCCAGCACATCTGGTTGTCTTGGATAAGGTCCCTAGGCCCGATTGTAACAAAAAGTAATGATAGCATGTTTAATACTTCAGCCTCCAACTTTGACTATATATAAAATGCAAAGCTTTTGGGACAAACCAGAGGAAATAAAATTTTTAGTAACTGAGGAAAAAAGCAAAATTCACTCTTTTACATCTGCAGATGTGCTTTGCAAGCATGGCTGCTCCGATGTGTTAGAAGACTACCTCAGAACTGAAAGCTGATGCAACACAGGGGAGCGCTTGCTCCCAGTTGATTGGCATCAAGCATTTTTCCTCTCCCACTTGCACAACAGCCATGGTCATTCATCAGTGTGAAGCTAAGCTGGCTCTAGAAAATGTTCTAATTATCTAGATGTCCTGATTAAACCTACCTTGATTTAAAAGAGGCACACCACCGTACTCATGTGAACATTTCTTGTTTCTTCTAAATAATAGAATTAGCTATGGGCATTTCCTTAAGAGCATGCAGAACACAATTGCAATATAATTCCTCTCCCTCCAAGCCTAGTCTTGAAACATGCAAATTTCTCTTTCAAGTGTGTTGGCAAAAAATGGCAATATCCTGATACACACATGCTTTAGACACTGAATTACACACCAGTTCAGTTATCATCAGTGAGTCGAGTTCTTTGGTGAATACATTAAAAATACTGTGAAAAGTTGCAGTCTGCTGAGGAAATATCAATATATGGGCTGCTTCTCGCTCTCTTTCATAGCATTGGCCACTGACAGGGATAAAGTATCAGGCTGGGTACAGATCTTTAGTCTTCCCAGTACAGCCTTTCTTACATAGCTTGATGCAGTACACCACATCACTGTGTACTTTCTGCTGAGCAGTTTCATGTTCTGTTTTAAAAATAACAAGACATCTCTTAACATCAGGATACATTTTTCCACTCTGAAGCGCCACAACAGTCTTTTTAAAGAAACTGTAGGAAGGGTGTTAACTTGATCAATGCTGTGCAGGAAGGAAAGCTCTTTCCTACTATTTTTTTAGTATGACTTTCACTGACATGATCAGGCTGGGAAAAGACTTACTGGCTGACAGCCCAGGACAACCATGCAATATCTCTACTCATCTGGAACTCTTAACTACTCTGCCCAAGGGAGAACCATAACATAAACCCAATTTAGGTTACAGGCTGAATCTTATAAACATTGTTCGGTTCTTTAAAAAAAAAAAGCTTAAATACTATTTGTGTGCATTTGGTGTGCACAGATTTGTTGCTTGGGTTTTTTTTTAATCTTGAAGATTTTAAGAAATATAGGGAAATAAGCTGCTTCTCATAAATTAAAGAGCTTGACTTCTCCTGTGTATCGGATGGAATTGTTTTATGTATCTATTATATGTTTACTTTTTGGCCCTGTCTAGAAACCGAAGGGTCACAGAAATGCTGTTTAGAGGCAGCTCTCCGAGACCCTGCGGTCTCCATCCTACATTAATGTGAGACTGTCACCAGCAGCAGGTCAGGGAAGGCTTGGCTTCATCTAGCCCAGCTGCAAAACCCCCGAGGACAGAGTTTCCACAGTCTCCCCAGTGACCTGCCCCAAGGCTGTGCTTCTCTTACAAGGATTTTTTTCCTCCCACCCAGTCTGAACCCTCCATGCTGCCCTTTGTGTCTGTTGTCCCCTCTTACATTGTCTGTTGCTCCTACCCAGAGTTTGCCCCATCACCCTCCCACCTCCCTAATGTATTTACAGTCTTGGTAACCCAGGGCAACCTAAGTGCAAGGGCCAGTATATGTGTCTGAAACTGTGAAGCTGGAGCCTTAGCTTGGAACTGTGTTCATCTGTTGAATTTTAAGTTGTGTCACAAGAGAGGGAGGACCTCAGGGTTTTTCCAACAGTTCAAAGCTGATGCTTGCGTTTGTGAACTATAGTGCTTTTGCAAGTCTGTGGTTGTTTTTCTCTCCCTTTTTGAAGCTGAGCATCACTGGGCTCTTTCTATTATTGCCTTATTTTGCATGAAAAACTGTAAGAGTAATCTGCTCTTCTGTAAGCATGTGCAGCTCTAATAATTTGAAGTAAAGCAACATGAAGCCGAACGTAAGCTTCACTTCAAAAACCTCTTTTTTTCTCCTCTTGACTTGATTGAAGATCTGAACTTGGGATGTGTCTCTTGCCACCTATCCTGCCAAGTCCTAACATCCCAGCACACCTTGCTGGAATTAACAAGTCTAAAATTATTATTTTAAGCAAACGACTATGATTCCTTTATGATTCTTTTGTTCCATAAACTGGTGTTTCTCAAGCTAAGTAGCCTTACTATCTTTTCAGCAACTGATTCATTCTAACGTAGGAGAATAACCCCTCTTGCACATAGCTTGATTGTTCATGTGCAGCTTCTACTTTTCCTGAAACCATTGGTTGTTTGGGAGCATTGTTGTTTTTTTAAAAGGAGTTGTGTTTTTTACTTTTTTGATGTGTTGTGTCACATGCTGTAATTTTTCCTATGATGATTTCATTTCAGGCCTTGCTGAGACCAGGACGAATAGACAGAATTATTTACGTGCCATTGCCAGATGCAGCTACTCGTAGGGAGATCTTCAAACTTCATTTTCAGTCCATGCCCATCAGCGATGAGGTCTGCTTAGAGGAGCTTATTCAGCGCACAGAGAAATACTCAGGAGCAGAGGTAAAACTTTCTGAATGGTAATGGCTATGGAGTTGGTGAAGAAAGTGGTGATTTTAAAATTGAACCCAAGAATCATCCTCATATTGTCTCTTGAATCTTCTTATGGTGGGGACGTGAGTGGGTCAGTGAGGGGAAGATTATGATATGGGATGTTTGACAGATTTCTGTGTTTCTACTTAGAAAACAGAATACAGTCTGGGTCTTTTTTCCTTCAAGGTCTCCATTGGAGGATTGATGTCAGGGGAAGGGCCTCTTCCAGGGTGAGCCTTAGTATGGCCACTGGTGGCCTCATTTAAGGATGTGGTGACACCGGGAGTGGAGGGAGTTGAGAGCAAGTGTTCCCAGACTGCCCAGACACTTCATCTAGGCCACTTCACATCCCCAGGGATCTTTTGCATTTAGAGTTGTGCCTGAGAGCCTCAGATGGAGAGAGGAGGTACAATTATGAGACAGTGTAGTGGCATTGCAAGGGAGTCACCAGTCACTTTGAAGCTCTTATTTATGCATTCTGTAGACTCAAAAGCTCTAAGCAACACTTATAGTTTGTTAGTATTAACTTCTGACAACGAATATCAGACAATGATTTACTGACTTGGGTAGAAGAGAAACTTTCTCAGATGCTGCTGCCTTGCAGTTATAATGAGCATTGGTGCATTAATGGTCATCACTCTGTTGCCTCAATATTATCCATGTCAGTGTCTCATGAAAGAATATTTCATCTTTTCCTCATTTCGATTAACTGAAAGTAATTGTATTACTTAAAAAATTCAAAGAATGTTATTAAGGTTGTCAGTTTGAGCTCTTAAAAGGCATAAAATGCCAGAATTAAAATCTCCACCTTACTGTAGTCAGTCCCACTGTATGTGTTATCGCACCATCTTTAATTACATAGTCACCTTCAATTTTTTTCCATAGCTGAGTGGAAAATGTTATGTACTTGTCTCAGTTCCCTCATCTTTCTGGGTGCTGGGCAGGAAAATAAGCTAAGCTGTTGCCTTGGTCCAAAAGAGAGGTTGACTGTGGAGTATTTGTGTAACTCCTATAGTGTTGAAACCCCTTCTCAACTGACTGGTCATTGAGTATGCTCCCAGGCAACACTTTCACTCACTTAGCTATCACTTAAATGCTGGTATGTTGTAAAATGTTGCATTGCCTACTGGTAATCTCTGGCTGGTGAGGGCACTGCTAGGAGTGCTCCAGGTCTAAGGGATGGAATCAGACTTTACCATATGCAGCAGCAGTATCTGGGCTAGTCTCCAGGCTTGCTCTGGAAAGCTGGGTCACAGCAGAAACCAAAGTGAAGCCTGTAAGAGCTTTCTTCCTCCACAGCTCAGTACAGACTGTGCTCTGGGAGCAAATGGATGAAAGCTGCATAGTGAGAGAAGCTGTTTTGTGTGACACATCTTTTTTGCTGCAGAATGTGGGATGTCGTAATGAAAAAAAAGCCAGTAATTAAAAGGATTTCAGGCTCCAATGTTGGTCTGGAATACAATCACAGCTCTACTGCCTCCACACTTTGGAGTAGTGACTTGAAATAGTCTACTGTGGTTTTACCCGGATGTCAGTGACACAACTTTTGCTGCCCTGGGAAAATTTGTCTGCCTCTGACTTGAGTTGCAAGCCTCCAAAAAACATAAATATAAACATATTCTCTGTTGTGTGTGGAAACTAAGGCAACGACTGTAATGCTTGTATTTCAGAAATTCCAAGCATATGGGGATTTCCTTTGGATCTCGATCAGCTGAGGCTCCAGTGGTGAATTCCTGTGCTTAGTTGATAATGAATTGCAAATGTTTTGGTGCTGTCTTTGTACAGAATTAAAAATAAGTTAATAGGTCATTGAGTGCGGCTAAAGATTAGTTGGGGGAAGGGGGGGAGTCTGCCTGTTTCTAATGCAGCATTTCTCATGAATTTTGAAAGAATTATAATAACTGGGATGTAAACAGTAAAAACATAAAAAACCTAGTTCAGTGTTCCTTGGAAGAATACATAAAAAGTCTTGACAGTTGGCATGCACAGTGGCCAGTTTCATTAAAGCCTTTTCTTCCTAGTGTCTCCAGATTCCCAGCTTTACAAATAGTTTCCGCTGTTGAATGGCAAGTTCCCATTCCACTGTTCTACCCTTTGTTTAGACAAAGAAATGGAAAATGCTTGGTTTTGTGACTAGAAGATGCTGTATGAATAGGGAGTTGCATGTAAAGATGTGTTGAATCATCCTGACATGAGCTGAATAAACAGCAAGTAAAGTAGATAGTTCAGTATGCATCTGGCTTCCAACTTGGCCTTTTTTTAGATCAGATATTTGTATATTTTTGCCTGTCATCACTTATGACCAGTTATCTCTATTCACCTGCTGGATGTATGTTTCTCTTAGTACCTTTAAAGATATATCAAGATAGCAAAATAGGGTGATTACTTCCTACTGTTTTGTGGGAGAGAAGATGGAAGATAATTTATGAGAGTGAATTATAATTTCCTTCTTTCATGTGTAAGTGAAGTTTAATGTAAAAAAAAGGAGCATGAGACAAGCAGTGTTTGTACAGTTAGCTTTTGTTATGCTAATAGCATCAGTCAAACAAAGCCTTAGCTTTCTACAAATATTTGTATTTTAGTTCGGTCTTCCTGTCCAGACCCTTCTGAAGTAGTGCTCTGTAGCAGTGCTTGAGGCTTTTCTTCAAGGATACTTCAGTATCCGTTAAGTTCAGGAAAGTAAGCAATTGGTTTTGAAAGTTTCTGAATAGCAAGGTTTGGCTTTAGAGATGATGTTGACACCAAGGAACATTTCCCTCCTCCCTCTAAGGTAACTTCTTTGGCTGCATCTCTGCCCTGAAGGCATCTGCCATTTCCCAGGACCACTTCAGCCTCTTTTTAGCTTAGATGGTGTGATCAAGCCATGCTCAGAGTAGTTCTGGTCACCTCAAGACCAGCTCTGAGGTAACCCTATGTCTTGTTTACCCTTGCAGGCAGGCCAGCAGGTTTCACTGGCGTGGTAGAGGAGCAGTCAGAAATGCTCTTGTCTTTGCCCTCAGCTTTTTTTTCCTAGGAAATTTCTACTGAAGGCTTTACCTGGACAGCTGGCATCTGACATGGTTCAGCAGGATTCTGTGCTGTGCTAGGCTGCACTACTGACTTTGCCAACACCTCCAGATGCTGTAGTGTTAACAAGAAGCACTGGTAGGTATGGAGGCGAAGTCTTGAGTCCCTGAATGTAATAAAAATGGTTAAAATAGCGAGCATAATCCTGCTTCAAAACTTTTATAAGGTTTATTTTAGTATTCCTGCATTTCGTTTTTGGGAACATTGTGGGAGATGCATCTTCCTTAAAACTGATTTTTTTTTCTTAAAAGTTTTATGTAATTGGGATATCTTTGCTTGAGGTTTGTTCAGTTTGATCATAGCTTTTTCCAAGAGCATTTTCACTGTTAGACTTCATGCTCAGAAGTTTTATCTGTTTGATTTCTCATTGTGCTTTCTATAAATTATGATTAAAGATCCAACAACAGAAGTATTTAAAAGCAATGTTTTCAGGTGCAAGAGGTGTGGCTTCTTTGGATCTCATTTGGTTACTTGCACAATGCTACTACAGCCATCTTGCTTTAGAAGAGATGATCCTTCCACAAACTCAGGTGCTCTAATTTAAGGTTCAGATTAGGGTTTTTGTAATTAATGGCTGCTCTGTTATAATAGAAAACACCAGTAGTCTTAGTGCACTTCCTAGCACAACTAAGAACAAAGTCATGTGGACGGTATAGGACGGGAAATTGCTTGTCCTGTAATTTTAAAATTATATGTTGTCTCAAACAGAAAAGAATAAAGGTTATAGCTGGAACGAGTCTTAGTCTAGAGGAAGGACACCTGCCTTTATAAATGTAAAGACTGATGTAATTCTTAGATCTGTGTGGAGGAAAACAAAACAAAACAAAAAGATTTTGTCATTTGCTGTTACAAATTAAGTGGAAGGGGTGTGTCTACCTTCAGATCCTTGGAGTTGTGAGTCTGTGAAAAGGGACAAGCAAGGGCTAAGGACAATGTTTCCCTACTGTAGAAATAATTTGTTCCATAAGGTATGTGAATTAAAGGATAATAAACCTAGTAGAGTGAAGGACCTTCTTTCATTGTCCAAGATCCAGTCAGATTATGGCTTTGTTAGAGTTTAGAAGGCAGTAGCAGAGAGAGAGGTTTGAGACAGAAACTAAAATGTGTTGTTTTGAGTTTGAATTTGGCTAGAAGTAATAAAAAAGTAAATAATTTAAGACAAGTGTGCATATAAAAGTAAGCTAATAGGACTGACTGTTTTTTAAATTGGTGGAAAGCAGGTTATGGTGAAAGCAAAGGCTGGCATTGTTTCTATAATATTATCAGTTTCCATGCTTACAGGACACAATAGTGAAGCGAGAATCTGGGAACCTGTAAATCTTTCACTTGTTCTTAGTCAAAGTAGAATAGTTAATGTAAAAAATATCTTTCTCACTTTGCAATAACTCTCAATGGAAATACAGAGAATGAAGGGAGAAAAGCAAGACAATGAAGGTTTGCTCTGGCTCAAACGATAAAACATTTGATGCCAAAAAGTATCTTTGCAGCGGCACATTAGCTCAAATCAACAAAAGCATTTGACTCTTAAAATATGTGTTACAAAACATGCATGTTCTTGTTTACCAGATAGGGACATGTTTAAACTATAAAATTTAATAAAAAACAGCCCAAACAACTAAAACCTTCCCAAACTCTTTCTTATAGAAGAAGGTACCAACTACAAAAGAAGATGCATTCCATTGTAGGTGTACAGTAGAGTAAACATTCTTGAGAATTCTTTAGAGTGAAAAAAAAGTCTCTTTTACTAAAGAACATCTACAGTAAAGGTAAGAAAGGCCTTAGAAATAGAGGGGGAAAAAGAACATCTGATAAATTAGAAACTGTTACTTTCATTACATATTGTTTTCCAGAAGGGGAAAGATCTTCCAAACTTAAAGGAAGGGTCTTCTGCTTAACACTTTTAAAGAGCAATGGATACAATCCTGTACAGTAACCCAAAAAGAGACATAGACTATTGAGACTGAAAGCATTAAAAAAAAACAACAAAAAAAAAAGAAACAAAACACCAGTGAAGTTTTTGTGTGGAGAAAAAAAAATCAGTAGACCAAAAAGTGAGTAGACTCTTCCAATCATGTCCTAGCTAAAGCTCATGGTTTTAATTTTTAAATACAAACAAACTTGTTTATTATATGCTTAGGTATGCTAGATGTAAAACATTCAATTCCCATTGAATTCAAAAGATGTTGAAGATGCTCAACACATCATGCCTTGGGACTACCCCTCAGATTTTGTACTGCTAAGACACGACACAAAAAAAAATTGATATGTCTCATCAGAAGTGTGTGATTTGAAAGTACGCTTGGGTAACTAAAGCATTTGTGCCTGAAATTACTCTGGCCTGAATGATGAACAGCCTTTCCTTCTGAAGGAGTTCTGCTTAGCTCCATACCAGGATGCGGTATTTCCACGTGAGAAGCACCATCAAATTGAAATGCAGCAAGATTAAGGCCTCAGATGAACTTATGAAGTTTCACTTGGAATGATGCATAGGATCTGTTAATTTATATCACTCATTGAAAAGCAAACATTTTTGTGTGGGTGGGTGAGGAAAAGAGACTCAACCTTCATCCAGTATGGGTAGTACAGGATCACCACCTTCCTACACACATTTATCAGTGCTGAGGATGTGTTTGGCACTGGTGGCTGGAAGGTGAGGAAATACCTGGCATTCACTATGTTTTCCGAATGTCAATGTTTGGGATAAACGAGATGAATCACCGGAAAGGAAATAACTAACTACACAGGACTTCCCATGGGATTTTGCTTACTGCTGGTCTCACAAGAGCCTTGTACGTGCAGAATGTGCTTGGGCAGATTGGGAACAAGGGCAGTGTGAGCGCCGGGGTAATCACTCATTGGCATGATGGTTGTGGTGTGATGCTGCCTTTCCCCACTCTCCTTTTTAGGCACTTTAGAAAGATATGGTTCTCCTCACCTATTTTTCAGGAGATGGGGTGGGGGATTTGTTACCCTGAGTGGGCTGATTTTCAGTGCCTCTTGCCTTGACTGAGATACTGCATTCACTCGATGAGTGTATAAAACATGGCTGACAATTAGCATGTTTATGCAGAACATAAGGTTTGGGACACAGGGGAATATTTGCACTGAAGTTATGCATGGCTAGGTCATCTGGGAAACATTTTATCCTTCCATGAGATAATAATTTGCTAATAGTGTAATCAAGAAGAGGAGATTTAATGCATCTGGCTGAAGGGACGTGAGTGTTTCTGAAAAGGTCAGACTCATTAACAGCTCAGTAAGATACAGTGGAAAATGCTTCCTCAGTAACTCAAAGAAGAGTGATCTGCAGAAAACCTTGGGGAAAACACCAGAGGGAATTTTAATGAGCCCCCAAGTGAGCACCATATAGTGTTGAGATATGAAATTTAGCTGGCTTCTCAAGTCTGAGATTTTTTTCCTTCATACAGGCCAAAGAACTGAACATTTTGCTTCCTTAAATGCTGGAAGAGTCAGGGTGCAGAAACCTTACAGCTAATTTCAATATTATTTTCTTCCCTTCTGTATCTTCATAAACTATTTTAATGACATTGAAGGGTTGTTTCTTGTTGCATGCCTGTTTGTAGAAGGAACCTACAATAGGAGCATCACTTCTGTCAAGGTTAAGCAATCCTCTGCCAACAGAGCTGCTTACTTTCGATGAGCTTTTAGTAAAACAGCAGTAGTTCACACCAAACCAGCAGAGGCCTCGGGAGATGCCTGCATTTACCAGCAGTGCTGGCTATGCTGTTTGCCTCCCTCCCTGCCCTTGCCTTCCCTTTTCCATGCTACCTTGCATGCAGCAGACTTACCAGGAGCTCCCCTTTGTTGAGAGTGGCAGAAGGGAGTGTGTTGCCAGCACAGCAGGAGACTGTTGAGCTGTCACCAGAACACAGGCTTATAAGAGAAGGACCTAGACTGATACTCTTGTCAGCCAGCTTCACTTGCCCTATGCTCTTGCCTGTGGCTTCACTGCTTTATTGTTCTGGTTTTGGCTCTAATTCCCAGCAATGGAAAAATATGTTGCTCTTTAAAAGCAGATGGGAATTCATTCCTGAAGGAAAAAAATATGTCTCCTTAGGCTACTGCTATTGTTTTCTTTTAGCTTTATTTTTTGCCTGTGAGTTATTTCTAGCAACTTTTAATTTAATTCATTCTTGGTTTTTGGTGGGTTTTTTTTTTTAATCATACAGTGGGGATTATTCTTCAATGTCTTAAAGTACATACTTTCAGTATACTAGTGATCACAAATAGGAGCATGTAATGTTCTGAGCAAAAAATGCATTAGGAGGGAATTGAAAAATATTTCTTTATTTCTACCTTTTGAAGTATTTTCATGCATGTAATCCAAATGTTCGTATCAGTTCAGAGTGGTAGAATTTGCTTTTATGTTAAAAGAATAAAAAGATGAGGTCTTTTTCCTCACACTGACCTGTTTTTCTGATTTAAACCTGTACCGCTGGCACTTGATCTAATTTACGATGTGTTGCAGGGTATGCAGTTAGTGAGCTTGCTGCTTTGAGTTTGATTCAGCTCTAATCCTAAAGATTAAGGCATACAAATTAGAGAAAGTTGCTAAAAATTCATTGCACTTTATAGAGAATTCCTGTTCCTTGGCTCTTGTACACCAACTTCAGGGCCAGATCTTCAACATATAGAAGCTGCTGTAAGTATTCAATGTACCTTAGTACCTTAGCAAAAGATAGGGTTTTTGTTTCATTTTCTATGAGACTACTAATTTATATCCCCTCTTTTCAAAAATAGAGGGTAAAAAAGTAAATACTCTTACATACCCATTTCTATTTCTCAAGCCTTTAAGACAGATTATCATGTGTTTGACTGGCTGAAGTGTCTGTTATGATTACTTTTAAAAGTATGCAATGTCTGACTACCAAACCTCACTGCTCAATTTACCTTTCTCTATCTGTATATACTTTTTCCTCTTGGATGATTTAAAAAGATTTTCCCTTGGAGGTAGCACTGAGGCATAATCTTACATATCAACTTGGCCCAGAGAGCTGCAGCGGTCTCCCTGCTTCTGCAGTAAAGTTTCCTTTCCGTCCATAACACAATCAATCCTCCAAAAAATAAGGGTAGTACTTGGACAATGATATCAAAAATAGTTCTGATCATTATCTTTATTGGCACTAAGAATATTTAAATGTAGTACCTGAAGGCTAACTCAAATAGGATGTTTATACCAGGTGAAACCATACAGAGGAACACCTTGTGCTGACCTACTTGTGTTTCTGGTACTCTGCCAGTTAAATTGCTGTCAAGGTGGAAGAAATGTTAATGAATGGCAGAGGAATAATAGAGTTCAGATATAAAAGCTTATTAATCTCTCTGAGTATTGTTGCTGTGAATGAAGAACATGTATTTTAATGGCAACACTAACTGTTTACACTTCTCTGAACTGCAAAGATTGCAGAAATGTGTGTGTGTCTGAGTTAAAATACTTGAACATATATTGGTATCTTTGTGTACATATAAAATAGGATATTTGCCTTTGCAAGTCATCAGTGAAGTAATTTTTTGCTGTTGCAAAAATTTGGTACTTAATAATGAAATATCTAAAATATGTAAACTATTTAATAGTTTATTTTGGGAAGGGTCATCATTATTGACAAAGTATTTGGAGAGATTTTTTGGGGCAATTTTTTTCCTTAACATTGGAATTGTGATATATTTTAATAATTCCCATCCCTAAAAATGTGCATGAGCCACAAGCTTACACACAAGTTGTAATCCTATTAAGTGGAGTTTGAAATAACCTGTGCTGTATTCCTTTCAAAGAAGTTTTGAGTATGCATGACTTTATTTTTCTAAGCAAGATTTTTTTGGGAAAGAGTGGTTTAAATACTTGCTTTTGGTCTTCTTTTTATATTCACAATCTTTAGCAATAACATTGTTGGAGTTGGAGGCTTTTTGGTGAGATGAAACTGCTCAGCAGTAACTCTGAAAGAGTTTGAGAAGTTGTTAGTAATTAAGATAGTCACAGATGCTGAATGTGGGAACAGGGAAGCTTTCGGGTATTTCCAGCCAAACGTTGTTGTCAAACAAAGAAATTTTCATTCTTGCCATGTAACTTCTGTTTTCACCACGTGCCTCGAGCACCGGCTGTTCCTTAAGAAGAGAGCTGCAGTCCATTGAAGAAAGCACTTTAAGGGGAGCTACCTTTAGCTGGCTTTCTGTTTTGTATTTGAAACCTAACAAAGATTTTATATTGGCACAAAACTTTGGGTTTAGCATTTAAATCATTGCCTGGAAGCTGTCATATGAAAGTAACATTTCTGAGCACTCCTGAAAAGCTGATGGGTGCATGCGTTACTGAAGCTTGGAATTTTGTATATCAAAAATTGAAAGTTATTTTTTCCAAGTTATCTTTTATACTTTCTCTTAAATACATATGGAGGTACATAAATCTTTAGATTGCCTTTGGCAAAAGGATTAAATGGAAATAGCACAATACCTCTGCAGCAAATCATTAGCTATGTTAGTTGCATTTCTGTGCAACTTTTTGCTTTTGATTCATCTTTTTCAAACTATGACCTAGTTCTCAGCTTAAGCTTTTTGTTTCCTGTCTTTGAGTAATGAAAACATAAAGGATAATTGAGTAGGAAAAAACCCTTTCAGATTCTATTCTTCTGTAATTTGTCCATCGCATTGCATATATAGAAGTGAGCCATTTGATCTGGGTTGGTCACTTGCAGTAGAGGAAAACAGAGCAAAACCTAGGATGGCTGCAATTGCTAATTGATCTTGACATCCCCATTGTCATGGAAGGAGAACCAAAAGCATGTTGCCCAGTTTAAAAGAGCTGCTTTGGATTTTGTTTGTTTCATGCCTTATTTTCTCCTTCAGCGAAGCTGGGAGGTTAGTTATGATTTCAAAGTAATTAGGTGTCTTACAGAAATTGGCTTTGTGGTGTTTGATACCCAGTTTCCTAGAAAACAAAGTAAATTTCTGATAAAACTAAACTTATTATACTTAACATTGCACAGTGAAGAACATCATTGGAGGGAAAGGAGGGGGAGAACAGCAATTGTTCTTCAGTCTTGTATAATTTTGTCTTGATGTGCTTTTTACTGGGATAAACCAACTTTGTCTTTTTCCACAACTGTTCCCAGTGAGCTCCTATTTGCTGAGAAACTGATGAAAAGTGAGTCAGGGGAGGAAGTGTGCCCAGCTCATGGGTTAGGCTCTGTGGATATCTGCAGCAGCATATTTCCAAGTATTTGTGAGTTTGTGTCAGGAAAACTCTTTCCACTCCGTCTCTCTTGGGCAGCCACTTTCCTTTGCAAAGCATGTTTTTTGTTGTCCAGCCAAGAATGAAGGACTAAGGAAGCCAGGAGGACAAGTTTTTGAGGATTTTTCTCATGACAGGCAATGAAATGAGGTTGGATGTTCAGCACTGCCACACCACCATGAGCAAGCAAAAAAAACCATCCCAAAACAACCCAACCCCAAAAGGATGTGGCACTTGCTTTCTTGTCACCTTTTCCAGTTGCAGTTGTGGATGAGTACCTGGAGAGAGGTGTTTTGTGGTGCTCCCTTGCCAGAGAGGGCATACAGTATAGCTGTAGGGATGTGGGCTCATTGCAGACTCTAGCAATCAGACATGTTACCACTTTATGGGATCTTTCCATTTCTGTGGTCATTTTTGTGTATTTATGTGTTACATAAACAGTGGGGGGGGGGGGGGGCGGGCAAGGGAGAAAGAAACCATACTTCTCTGCTAATGAAACAAAATTTGTGGCAAGAAGATGTGTCTGGTAATTTAGTATAAAAAAGAGAGAACAGAACATGTCTTGATTTTTTTCTTTCCTTGTCTAATTTAAGGCCTGAGGACTTCCAAGGAAGTGTTGTTAGCCTTGTTTTAATATTCAAGCAGTAAGCGCTCATCAAAAGACATCAGTACTCTTCAGAAGTGGAATATAGTAAAAATGTTAAAAGTTGAAATCTTAGTCTGCATTTCTAACATTCGTTGTTACTAAATTTGTAAAAGTATCTATGAATTCAGTGAATTAAACTCAAGGAGAAAAGCCTGGATTTAGGGGGACGTTAAGAGAGATTTTTCATGTGATTATATATATCTATAAAGTANCCTAGATCAGGTCACACAGAAATACATCCAGGTAAGTTTTGAAGAGCTCCAGAGAAGGAAACTTCATACCCTCCCTGGGCAGCCTGTGCCAGGGCTCCCTCACAGCACAGCAAAATAGTTTTTCCTTAAGTTTAAATGGAGCTTTTTGTGTGCCAGATTCTTTCCATTACCCCTTGTCCTGTCACTAGATACAATGGAAAAAAAGTGATGCCCCAAGCTCCTAATATCCACCATTTAGATATTTGTAAATATTAATTAGATCCCCCACAGTCTTCTCTTACTATAATATATGTATTATATCTTCATTAACACTTGTTCATGAATAATAATGTTTACAGAAGAGCAGGAAAAATGAAAAAAAGAAGGCATGAAATTCATTTATCTTCTATCAATATTTGGAAGTTGGAGGAAGAAAGTGAACTTGAGAATTTAGACAGTATTTTACCCTAGGCTAATTGTTTTCCCTTAAAAAGTGAGCTTGCATGCAGAAGGGAGTGTTATGTTTTAGATTTACTTCTTATAAATCTTGGCTGTGTAAATGTTCAGTCATTAATTAAGGCTTTCAAATTAATCTGTTTCCTTGGCTGTTTTTGCAAGGAGCAATGCTGTTACCCAACTTCCCAGTTTAGGAATACTCTCAAATGTGTGATATGGAAGTACGATGTTTATTGTTGAGAGTTAATGAACAGCATGTATGGAGACAAGGGAGGAATTTTGTTACTAACATGTGCATCAAATAGGATGATGATATCAAAATGGTCTTGCATTCTTTAATTACTTTCCTTACTTCAAACAGTAGCACAAAATGACTATTCTATATTGATAAAAGTCAATCCCAAGCAGTAGTATCATTATTTCCTTTCATTATTCTAGCATATCTTTCTGTCTTTGCAGTTCAGATAGTTTACTTAAGGTTCATTTATAAACACTGGCAAAAAGTGTCTCTCATGCAATGGAAAAAAGATTTCAACTTTTTTTAGAGAATTAAAAAAAATTGTAATATTATCACTCAGGTAGTATTATCATTGCATTTATTTGACTGTCTCACATAGTGGCTGTGTTCATTTGGGTTTTGTATCCTATTTGTGTTGCCCTTTATAAACATGTATATACATATATATGTCTCCTTTCTTCCTTAGGAAGTTATAGTAGGGGCTTTTACCATATATTTAATCATTTCTCTAAGATTTAGGATTTTCAGAAAATCATATTTGAGTAATGATATGTACCACATACATGGCACTAGAAATGTTTGTATTACCTTTAGCATTTAATTATGCACAGATCTGTCTTTGCAGTGTTGAAAATGAGTCTACCAGCTCTTTCTCTGAATTGAACATCCCGTAGCTCACGCAATAAATTTGCTGTTAAAGGCGAAGCAGCAAAATATGCATCCAGGCAGGTGTGATATTTTAAAACCAGGTAATCCTGGAAATGTACTACATTGTGTAGCTATTTCAAACCAAAAATGTTTTCATTATCTGAGTTACAAATGAATAGATGTGTATGACAGCAGTTCTTCAATTCTACATGAGCAATGAATTTCATAACTAACTTGGAAAGTTGCTGTTCCGAGCTAATTTGCACGTGAAACCTGGAGAAGTAGGAAGTACTTACAAATGTGAACAAAAATGAAAAAGGGACTCTCTCATTAGCTCTTTAAAGACTTAGTGTTTAAACTATGGAAGCTTCATAGATTTTCATTGTCATGTAAGTGCAAAAAGATATCACAGCGCTAAACAATGTACCCTTTACCAAGGAACTAAAAAATAGGCTGCAGTGTGTGCTTACAAATCTGAAACTACTGTTTTTGACATATTTTTCAGTACATATGTAAGTGTTGTACCAAGGAACGTACTTGTTTCTTAATGGCTAATTAGAAATTTGTCTGATTGAGTTTCAAAGTCTGTGAGAGTTTGACATCTAAATTTAACTCTTCAGCTGAATGTCATCACCTTTGTCACTTTGACCAAAACCAGACTAACGTTACCTTCTCATTTGTAGCCTAGTCAAAGTTTAGATTGTTACCCTACAGCATTTCAAAGATTTTCATATCCATAAAAAAATTCCCTGTAACAAATGGAATTATTTAATGCACTCAATATCAAATACATGTTTGAGCTTGCTAAATCCAAGGATTATTTCTGTAATTCCTAAAGATTACGATGTCTTCTTTTTTAATGTGTATTATTAATTAGTAGCAGAAATGACAGAAGATGTATCAAGTTTTCCTTTGCCTTTTAATTTTTAAGGTACAATGTATTTTTGTACCCATATTCTGTTTGTCACTTATGTGCCTGTCATTTCGTAAAGGTTCATTTCTGTCAAAACAACTGATGGATGAACTACCCAATGCCATTTTGTGTTATTAAATTTTGACATAGCAAAATGAATTTGCTATGACCAGGAAAATCCCTTGCACTTTAGTGGGATTAAAGAGAAGGCATGTTCTCGGTTTCAGTTAGTTCCAAGCTAAGCCATTGTAAATGTTTGTAGTATACAGTATTGCTTTTTACGTGTTGGCAAGGAGCAGTGAACAGATGAATTCCGCTCAGTCTCTCTCCTTTTAATCCGTGTTTTCAAAATGAGTACAACTCAGTCTGGCCTCAATGCTACTGTAGGCACATTAAAGAACAGTCTGACTTTTAAAACCAAATCTGCCACTCTTATCACATCTTTTTTTGAAGCAGCAAACTCCTTTTTTTCTCCTTTCCCCTGTAGTATTAATGCCATCCAATAAATTGTTTCAAAAATAGCTCCATCTGTAGACATGAGTTACAGAGACACAGCATCAGTAGTGCATGAGCAGCGAGTGACCCACCAAGTCAGGCAGGCGGTACAATACTAGGAGGGCTGTTGTGCTTGGTTGTTGTGCTTGGTAAAAGTACCACTTGTATAGTATGATAGGAAGGCTTGCTAGATTGTAAAACATAGTATTAAGAAAATGTTGCAATAAAACTCTTTTCTGCCAGTCTACATTTCACTGGAAACACTCCTGGACTTGCTGGAAGATAGATTGGATTGTCTTCCTTTCTTGTGAATTTCGTTTCTTCTTTCTTGTGAATTTGATAAATCATTTGACATATTGTATTTGGTAACAAGTAAACAATATTTCAAAGCCTGAAGTGATGCCTATGTGACATTTATCATTTGAAATCTGTTGTTACGTAAGACTCAGAATGCATTTGGTGTTTTATTTGGTATCTATGTGCCACCTAAGTAACAGAACAAATTCAAATTTGCCTTATTTCTTGCCATATACTAAGCAGGACAGGTTTTGTAGTGTGCAGATTGAAAATGAGAAGGTACATTCAAAATACCTCTGGGACATTGTTACAACTTGTGTCTTTCACGGGCCACACATTTGTTTCAGTACCTGTCACCTGTGGGATGTTACAGGTCGATTGCATCAAGTCACTATGGAACAGCTGGTGCTGGTTTCACTGATACTATACGATTGAAAAAGGAACTGGCAAAACACAGTAAGGAAGCTTAGAAAGTTATTACATTTTTTTGGAAGAGAAGAGAAGAGAAGAGAAGAGAAGAGAAGAGAAGAGAAGAGAAGAGAAGAGAAGAGAAGAATTAGTTAAAGGCTTAAAAGGAGTAAATAAAGAGGGTAAGTTAAGACAGGTGCTGAGAGCCACAGCCAGTGACAACTCCATGGACCACAGGAGCTTTTCTGCTGACCTTGTGGTCACAGGATTCCTAAGCCTTTTCCTAAAGAGCCAGTGTGGAGACCTGTGCAGTATCCTTCTATGGTCCTTGCTCATGTTGTGTTTTCTCAAGGTGAACAAAACACCATTGCTGGTGTTAAAATGATAAACTTAGTCCAGCCCTAGCCGAATCAGGATCCACACAGAACAGGTTGTTCCCTGCAAGTCAGAACAACACTGATAACATTTGGCAGGAATAGTAAATACACATTAATGTGTGTATTATGATAACAGATAGTCTATTTTGAGGTTTATAATTTATACTAATAATTAATCCTTAGTTTTGAGATTAGTCCTGAAAGTATCTCTTTCCTACAGGGCACGAACGATCTCTCTTAAAACTCTTACATTTTTGAAATGGAGAGCTTTTATTTGCTCATTTTTACCATTTCAAATCCAGCAGTTTCATTGTACTAAAGTTTAGCCTGCCAGGACTGTTTAGCATTTTTTCATTTGAAAATAGTGAGGGGTTTTCATTGTTTGTTTCTTTTTAATTGTATGCAACATTTAAGGAAAGCTTAATTAACCCCAGCACGCAGGGAGAGGAAACAGTGCTGAGCAATTGAGAATATAATTAGCTACATTTATACAGAAGTGATTGTATTACCTAAATCCTTTTTTTCTTTTTTTTTTTTTTTTTTTTCTTAAATTTCTTTTTGGATGACTTTGGGGGCTAAGAAGGAAAGGCAGCCACAGGCTCTAGGAAAAAAAAAAAAAAAGAAATAATAAAGATGCTTCCATGAATCTCGAAAACAGAAATGTAATGAGCTTTCTCTGTAGAGCTGAAGTGGTGATGTTACTCTTTGAGAAAGTCAGAGTTATAATTTCAGCTTAGCAAGTTTGCAAAGCTTGGAAAAGCCATGCAAGTTAAAGCCTATTCTCAAGGTGTAAACATAGAACTGGGCTGATCTTGGATACAAAGCCCAGTCTTTTTACTGTTTTTTATTAAAATATTTGGTTACTTCTGCTGCAAATTAACATTGGTTTGAACATTTTCTCTCTTAAGTATTGTTCAGTCTTCCTCATTAAAAAAACATTTCCTCAATAATAATGGGTTCCATATGTAGATGTACTATGTATGTAAAATGATACATATTAATATAAGTAATCACACATGAAAATAATGGTTTTTTGCTTTTTACTCTAACAACTCTTCCCACTCCAGCCTTTTGCCCTCAAAACAAGCAGAAGAACAAGAAAACCCTTTTAAAGGAAATTTGCAGTTTTAGCTAATTTACCAGATACCACATTTTCCAAATTCAAGTGGAGCCGGTGAAGGAGGCAGCCAGAGGACCAACTTGCAGAGACTGATCACTGGCTGTTCCAGGAATATCTTGACTTTCTGTGCAGCACAGTCAACAGCACAGGCTTGCGTGCGCTTGACATAGAGTGAACGGGAAGGCCTCGCTTCAAGAGAGCTGTTCACTATGTGCTTTGCTCGTGCTCTCATCATGACAGCAAGTCCCTCCTTCTTCAGCATCCTTTATGGTGACAAGGAGGAGACTTGCTCAGATGCTTACAGCTGAGTGTTTGCTTGAATGTTGTGGTGAGATGGAAAGACTTTACAGTACTTTGTATACCATCTTAGACACATAAGGGGAAAGCATTTCTTAAATAGAAGAAAAAGAAAACCCTTTTTAGAGGGTTACAACAGAATTCTCACATTTGCCTCTAACTAACACCCAACCTCCATTTAATTATAAAAATAAAAAGCTATGAAAAGCCAAGTTACCTCATGACATCTCTGTATTTTTTCATCTTTTGTGTATGAATGTAACAAAAGGAAGATTTCCATGTGTTCTGTTTAAGTTTTGTAATGTGATATAACCAGTCAGTTTGGCCACTGAGATGTTCTGCAGATATCCTAGAGCAGATGAGCTTGCTGGCTTCTGCAGGTTGGACAAGGAGGGGAGGTGGAGGAGAGCTACAAGCGTTCTTCACTTCTGACAGTTAAGTGTGCAATAATGCTTAAAAGATTATCAGAGCCATTTTCCAAAGCAAAAGGGACACATCAGGTTTTTCTTCAACCCAAATGTTGATGACAAATTAAAAAAAAAAAGAAATCCTGCATAAGATGAAGTAGTACAGGACATAGCTGTCTCATTCCTTACATAGAAATAAATGCAATTATTCATTTCATTTCTATACATTGTGCTTTAGACTTTCTTCTGGAAAAAAAAATAGAAACACTGAATTGAATTATTTCTTTACTTTTGTGTCATTGACTGGCTTTTTTTTTTACCTTACAGATAGAAATCAGAATGCTTCTGCTTGAAAAGATTTTAACTATTTCAATTCAAAATGACTTTTTCAAGATTTCCTTTAAATTTTCTTGCTAAGTGTAATGGATCAGTTGGAATTTGACCTTTTTTTTAGCTTTGGATTAAATGATATCTTCCCCTTGTGAAAGGTTCTGTTCTCTGTTTAGCAGAAATGTTTTACAATTCTGCTTTTGGAGGAACTTAAGTTAGAGGAAGTTTGGTTTTCTGGAATAGACAGGGAATAAAAGAGAATATTTTGATTTTTTTTTCACATATTGATAGGTGGCACTTTTACTTCACCATCAGCATCTATTTTCAGCTTTTTCTGCTGCACTTTGTCATTCTTTTTGTTAAGAAAACTGAGCAGACTAGATAGCTCTAATAGTCTATGCGCTGTGTTTTCACATGGACCTATGTGTTTATGCTCTTATATTTATACTGATTCCACTCTTGAGATATAATGCTTTCTGTCTTAGGTGGAAATGGTAAAGTTGTAGGAAGTAAGTGTTAGAATGCCTATAGAAGAATATTTAGTTGATCTGTATCTTAAAATGTATTCTGTTTTGAAAATATATTTAAATGATTGTATGATTATACATAGTTGTGGTGACTAATCTAGTCTATTGCTTCAGGTCATGGGAATAGTCATAAAAAGTATTTATTCTGAACATGAACCCGGATGCATGCTTTCCTGACGTGTTTCCCATATGGTCTCTAAGTAAACAGTAAATCATATAGACAAGAATTGAGGAAAGAGAAGCAGCGGGTAAGCGGTAGTTCTGCAGCACTAAAACTGCAGCCCTGCAGGTTTGAAGCCCTGACTTGTTTTCACTTAGAAGCAAAGGAAAGAAAGAATTAGTCTAAATGGAACAAAGATGTTCCACAGACCTAGGAACCCCCTGAGGTACAGGCACCAACAAAAACTGTAATTAAAATCGTTATCAGAAAACATGGATGTTGAAAGTGCAGAGAAAGTGGGTCACCTCCGTAAACAGTATGCTGTCTGCTCTCTTCTTGCTAAGTGCTGCAGCAGAAGCTGGTGCTTCTCTGCAGACATCAGCCTGCACACTGTTCCTGAAACCAAAGTGGATTTAGGGAATTTCTGCCTCCATTTCAACAACTTGTTGTTCCTTTCATTATTGACCTTACCTGGTTGTACCTCACAGGGCATATCTGCCAGAATACCTCTGTCAGGTGTGTGGTTCTCCATTGGTCCTCACTGTCCGTGTCAGGAAATCTGGAGCAGGGAGACGGGGATGTTGCGGATGGCCAGTGTGGGGTAAAGCTAGGGTTCTGAGCTGGGAGGACTGCAAAAAAACATTTCTGTTGCAGCTTAAGAGATCACAGGAACTCCCAAGTTAGAAACTTTGTACACTGGCTGTATGAATGGGAGGATAGGAGTTGCGCTTGGCAGGAGAAACCGTATTTTGACATTTTCACTTCAATATACATTAAAAGCTTCAATCTCTACTCATTTGTTTGCTCCATGTTAATCTGTTTTACCTCACTTACCTTTAGTTCCAGCTGGGGAATCAGTCTCAAGGCTCTGCAGTGTAGTTCCTCAGAACTTGTAGCCTAAGCAGTTTTTGTTTTAGCCACCACGGTGATTTCTCAGTCACCATGAAAGGGGCTGTTTCGTAACTTCAATCTCTTAGGCTCATGGATGCAACTCACACAGGCTTTCCATGCCCTGCAATCCTCTGGTTTTCCTAATGTCCTTACCTTCATTCATGGGCTAAAGAAAGTACTGGCTTTCTGTGGGAAATGATTGGGAGATTAGAGAGAAGTAGTTGGTTTCAGTCCAAAGGGTGGTGATATATATTAGCACAGTTTATAAGATAAAGCCAAATCTCTTTTCTCTGTTACCTCGTGAGACTTCAGCCTAGGGCTAAATGCAGCCACAGACTAATGCTCTTTCTTGTACTTCTAAGGGCATGTCAATGTGAGGAAGTTATCCTGGAATGAGATAGGGTGTGAATGTAAATGCAGTAGCTCTTCCAGGGTAACATCCTGTGGAGACAAGGTCTTGGTGAAGTGACTAAAAGCAATGGAATTACTTTAGTGGAAGCTGAGGACAGCAAACCCCCCTGCACTTTCCCCGAGAAGCCAGCCCTGCAGGCAGAGAAGGGACTGAACACCATCTCCCCAACCTTTATTTTTGGTGGAGATCCCCTGTCTTGCCATCTTTGCACTGGCTGCTTTTCCTGTCAAAGGCACTTGTGGAAATTGTGATTTACAGCTTATTTTATCAACTGTCAGAATGAGGTCGAGGGTGTTGTGTTGCTGTAGGTAACTTGTGAATGCAAACCATAGTCTAACATGGCGTGAGGATGATGGGGATTATTTTAGCTCTGCCATCTCTTTCTGGCTTTTGTCATTCCTACAGGTTATAACTCAGGCTTTCATCATCTCTGCAGGCATCTAAGATCAGTTGCTCTTGAAGTGGTGCAAAGGAAAACTGCTGCAAGGAGAAAATCTGTACTTGCACTTTGCTTTCAGAACGATATTGAAATGTTAATGTTCTGTTTGCAGCATTGGAGAGGTAGATATGTGCACATTCTCATGGTACTCTGGCAGTTAAAATTCACCTTTTCTAATGCTTATGATTTTGCTACACCAGTTTATAGACCTATGCTACATGATTCAGTTGTTACTTATTCTTTATTGCCTGCTGAAAATTAGTGTTTATTTTCAAAGTGTTTTTTTCCCAAATTAAGTATAACATTAATTAGTGTGAGGACTAGAGCGGATTATTCTACTGCAGCTTTCCATCATGTCAAAAACTCATTACCAGGTGTACAGATCATAAACACACATGACTGCTGCACCTAAATTTCTGCAGGAAAAATTACTGATGATCACTTCTGATTAGATCACTTTATCTTACAGCTCATTAATATACTTTCAAAGATGGAGAATGTTTAGGTGCTAATAATTCGCAGATATATATATATATTTGTATTTGTTAAACATTTTTTGCCAGTGGTCTAGGCTACTCTCTTTTATCTTGAAAGAGCAGTTGTGTAGTCCAAATGTTCCTTCAGAATTGGTATTTGCTTCTGCAGAGTCTAAAGCAGGAAGTCTTCCCAAAGCCACACAAGAATGATACTACAGAAATGAATCTGAAATTATTACGCTGGCACAATCCCCAGGAGAGTTATGCCAACAGATAAATTGCCTTGAGGATGGATAAACCTAATTAAAGCTGTGAATTGTTAATTTAGGACCCAATCCTGCATCTTACTGAAAAGTTAGATCCCACTACAATGATTCCCTTGGCAGTCCTTGAGACCAGGCCCTGCCACACTAGGTACCCCAGTGGCTGCTGTCGCCCTCTGCTACCTGTTGGCAGGACATAAATGATAGGAAGCCACATGCAGAGATCAGCTCCAGACAAGGGGGTGTCGTGTAGCTGCTGGAGATAGGCACGTCAGGCTTGCACACCCCAGCCCCACATCCCCACTGCATTCCTTTGTGGTCTCATGAGGGCAGAGTAGAGGGAGAGGAGGACTTCTCTCGACCTACTGCCCAACTCTCTTCTAATACACCCCAGGATGCCTTTGGCCTTCTTGACCATGAGAGCACATTGCTGTGTCATGGTCATCCTGCTATGATGGACCTCCAGGTCCATTTCCTCTATACTACTCTCTAAGACTTCATTCCCCATTTTGTACTGGTACAAGGGGTTATTCTTTCCCAGATGCCAGAATCTACACTTGCCCTTGTTGAATTTCATTAGATTTCTCCCTGTCCAACTCTCCTACCTGTCTAGATCTCATTGAAAGGCGACACAGCCTTCTGGTGTGTCAGCCACTCCCTCCACTTTAGTATTGTCAAGCAAACTTGCTGACAGTGCCCTCTCTTCACTGATCAAGGTCATTAATGAATATATTGAGCAGTACTGGTCCCAGCACTGACCCCCGAGGGGCTCCACTTGATACAAGCCTCCAACTAGACCCTGCCCCATTGATCACAACCCTCTGCCTTCTTTCCTTCAACCAGTTAACAATCCACCTTACTACCTCATCATCCAGCCCACACCTTCTCAGTTTTGCTGTGAGGATGCTGTGGGAGATGTTGTCAAACGCTTTACTGAAATCAAGATAAACCACATGCACTATCCTACCACCATCTATCCACCTGGTTACGTCAGGCTCTCAGGTTGGTCAAACGTGACTTCCCTTTGGTAAAACCATGTTGACTGCTCCCGATGACCCTCTTGTCCTTTAAATGCCTGGAGACAACTGACGTCAGGGGAACCCAAAGCAGATGCATAAATGTTTTTGGGGATGGTTTCTTGAAACAAGGAGAGAGGAAAAGAGGGAAGTCATTCCTTCCTGTTTTGCCTCTCCTTTTTTCATGTGTGAGTAACATATTGTGTGTCTGGTTTTGTTTAAATTAAAGGATGGTAAACAACCACATTCTGTGAAAACTTCCTACTTCTTCCCCTCATTCTTTATGGTTTGTTTTCTTCTTGTTATTTATATTTGGTAACCTATGGAGACAAAGTGATATGAAACTTGGAGGTCTTTACAAAGAAGTTTATTCTAATAGGGTTTGTATAAAACTCTGTTGTCTCACCAAAACTCCCTAGTTCCTTTTCTTGGTTTACTTTTTTAAACATAGCCTTAGTATGGGCTAATGCTTCATTTGCAGGGAGGCTCTCAGGAGAGAGGTAGCAGAGAGACGGATAGGAGAATCTCCCAGCTCACGACAGTTGATTGAATTGCCTGTTTTCACTAAAACGGCATTCCTGAAGCCAGTCCTAATCTTTCACAGCTCTCGTGAAATGTATGTATACTTGTGTTTAAATGACAAATCTGTGAATTCAATAGGCCTGTTGTTTTTTCCGAATCAAGTGTACTTAATCTTCAGATCAATTCGTATGAGATGTAAATGGCAGTAGCACTCATGTACTTTAAAGTAAAATAAGAGTGTATACACAACTACTTTTTTAAAAGGGAAAGAAATTGGTACTTTTTTTTTAGTATTTGCTTTAAAAAAAAAAAACAAAAAAAAAAAAAAACCCCCACAGTGAAACAGTGAAGTATATCCTGACATGTTTGCAACAGCTAGGCAGAATGTTTCTTGAAGTTGCGTGTATGTGTAACTTTTAATGTCTGTCCCTGCTTTGCCAGATATGCAATTAGTGTTGTGACAGACCAAACAACTGCTAAATGACAACACTGAAAATAATTTTGCTGGTTTCTCAGGGAAGTGTGAAGACTAGCCTCTTATGCATTCTAAGGGCCATTTGCATTGCACCTAAAATATTCTGTACTTTTTAAAGGTGAGGAGAGGAAATAGCCTAGAGGTGAAGCTTTAACAGCTGAATCTAACACCTTTTTCTCTCCATCAAAGTTTGGGTCATGCAAGGAAGGTTACGTTTACCTTAATTATTAAACCTAGTACTGCTCTGAGATTTTAAACCCCTTGTTCTGTGTGCAAAAATGTCAATGTGAACTCTTGTTAAAGCCATGTAAACTGGATCAGGAACTTCTTTTAATAGACAAATCATATTACAAAATACATCTATTCCAAAAAGTTTTAAGAAATGCCTTGTGGGAATTAAAGCAGTTGCTTGCCTAGAAAATAATACCAGGAATATATCTAGCACTTTTAAATGCTTCTTCCCCTTCTAGATATACACGGTGTTAAAGAGAAGGATCAGCAATCCATCAATAGTACATAAATTAAGAAGTCCCTTGGTGTCTGACTTAATAATCTGAATAGTATGTATTATCTAAAGGAGAACTGAAAAGCAGCTGCATAGCTGACTTCCTGTAGGGTTGTCAGGCAGTACTGATTTCTGAATCTGTCAGACTGAAAAAACCCTGATAAGATTACCCTGACATGACAAATGCCAGCTATAAATAGATTTTTGACTTGTCGCTCACCTCTTCTTTCTCCAGCCCTTCGCACTCACTCTGGTGTAACAGCCTGCCAGGGCTGTGCAGCTCCCACAGGTGAAGGTCAGCTCTTGATATATTTTTGATGGTCATGTAAAGTTCTCCTGCTAGTATGTGGTCCCCATTTTAACCTCTTTGCAGATTCCCCTGATTATCCCAAATCACTTTCACATGGAGCTGAGGTTAAGCTTTATTTCTCTTGGCTTGTCCCTTTTGTAGCAGACACTTCCTCTTCACTTTGAAAGGACAAAGCGATGTTCAGCTGCCTGGGCCTGCGCCCAGCATTTGATTTATACATTATTTAATTTCCTTTAGAAAATTGGAAGCAGATCTTGAGGAGTGGAAGTCAGACTTATTCATTTGTTTAAGGATCTTTTAGGGCTAATATAATCATCGATAGGAGATGTCAGCATGATTAGGGTGACTTAAGGTAAAGCAAAGAAAATTGAATACCACGGGAAATTCTTTCCTAGTGGAGAGGATGCCAAGATTTATAGACGTGCACAATATCTGTGGGTTATGGATTATGGCATTAAAAAATGAAAATGGAAAATCATCAGCTTTTTGAGTGTCATGTTGAAGACACCTGCCTCTCCCTACTAGGCAGCAAGCTGGGGCAAAAAAGATTTGCACCCTTCGCATTACATGTGCAGTTGTTTCTTGGACTGTGGTCCTCTCTGCAAGTTAATTCAACCAAGTAAGTAATTCTGCAGAAATTCTTCAGTGAGTCCGGAGGTTTTCATTTGGGCTGACTCTGCACTCACTTCTGCAATTAGGTCTGCACATGCCATAAAGTGACTGCCAAGACAATTTGAAAATTTCTCATGCAGTAGAGTCAGGAAATTAAAAATTAACTCTGGAAAGGACATCATATAGTATTTGGCAGTGTGGTTTGAATACTGTGTCCACTGAGGGGAGGAAGGTTCTCCTCTTACCAAGAGAAAAAAAAAAGTATGAATATTGAAATGTTTCTTCCGTGGGATTTTGAGTGATCTGCAGCTGAGTGAAATATCGGAAGGAGAGAGGCCTGTGGCATACATGTGCTTATGGATACAGTATGACTTGTGGCCTTGTAATTTAGTGAAGTAGCATTTAATGTCACAGAGGGAGAGTCCCAGATTGTTTCAGGGCTCTGTGATGCTACAACCGCTGTTCCCGATATGGTTATGTGGGTAGAAACAAGACATCAGTGCTGGAGTGTTACTGTGACTCTGCGCCCATTACCAGGTTTCTCAAGAGTTATGGTATTTGATTTGTAAGTCATTACTGCACTTGGTAAGTAGGAGGCACATGAGTGAGGCTTTCTGAATTACAGCTGTGCTGTACCATGCTCTGATGCAGCCTATGAACACACAGATGAGGCACTTCCTATGTGTACTTTTGGCTAAAACAAACAGCTTCACTAATTCAGGCTCCTGAGGGAAGTAACAGTTCTGTGGTGTTGCACAGATGAAGGGAAGCAATGAAATCCTGCTTCCCCATGACATTTCATGCATTTATAGCTTTCTTATACCATACAAAGCCAATGACTGATACCACAAGGTCTTTCGGATATCAGGAAAAGCATCCAATTTGATAACAAGTAGGAAATGTTAAGAACATTTCCTGATCTTTACAGTACAAATAATTATAAAGTGGAGAGAAAATAGCATTTGTCTTTTGGTTCAGTATGGAAAACAGTATTTCTGTGGTGGCATCCTGTATGTGCTGTCTTCATACTTTTGATAATCTTGTAATGTGGAGAGGGGTGAAAACACTTGTCGTCTCTGTCCTTGTGTCTGTGCACAGTAAATACACTGGAAAGTGGAAAGCTCGTGCTTCCTAATGAACATAGGCAGTTCCTGAGCAAATCTTATGAACTCATCTCTTGACAAGGGGCTCGGGACAAAACCAGTTGTACAAATCTATGCTTGGAAGACAGGGCAGTATGAGCTAAGGACACTTAGCATTGCCCACCCAAATAAAGGGTGTCCTTTATTTTTCTGCCTCTTACACTCACTGCCACTTGACACATGATGTTCATTGCTGTCATGCCTAGCATCCTCCTTTATGCTTCTGTGCCATGGACTGCTAAGTGATTTCTGAGCTTACTTAGGTGGACTAGAATGGCAACAAAGGAGAGAACAATAACTTGGCTGCACAATTCAGCATAGTAAAATATTGATGGAAATTCCTGAAGGCATACGTGTGCTGCAGGCTCTGTTGAGAGGAATGCAACCACAACGCTGCAGATAAGAGGAACAAATTGTCTTTTTCTGTGCATTCATCCAGCTTCCTACAAAGAAGACTGTTAGATATTTTGAAGATCTAGGCTTGCATGTTTCTTGTACAGAGGCTTACAGTACAGGCTAAGACTGCTTTTTGTCTTACTCTTCAGGCTATAGATTTGAGGGCTAGCTGGGATCTGTACAAACCACAGTACTGGTGTTTGGCAGCTTTTTTCATCATTTTCTCTTTCTTCCTCTCTGCCAAAAGCCTTCCCAGCCCAAGAGTCCTTGCTGCCTTTCCTGTTGCTCTCCATAATAGTTATTTCCTTCATCTATCGTCCCATTTTTCTCTTTATAGCTGTTTGGACAAAGAGAGCTGATACAATTCCTTGCTAGTGGTGGAAACCAGGAGAAGCAGAATCTTTTCTCTGCCAGAGTTTATACTCTGGTAGGTAAACTAGCCATATAGCAAGAGGCATGCTCCTACAGGAAACTTTACAGTAACTTCATTTTTAACTGTCCCTTAAACATGGCACCTTGGGAGCATTTCAGTTGCACAGACCACTCCTGTTGCTGGTTATACTAACATTTCTTAATGGCTTTTGAGGTCTTTTTTTTTAGCTCTAGTTCTTAGATTTCTTATAGTCAACCTTTCTCAGCCTGCTCTTGTGGCATGCTCTGCTATGCTACAGTGGTAGCAGCTCCCTCGGGCATTATTCCCTCCCTCCTTGATCTCAGCCTCTGCCATGATGGTAGATGCTCTCCTGGTAAATCTTCTTGGTGCCAGGAAAATTGGGAAACACTTGGCATTATCTCAATGACCTTGAAAACAGTAATACTGTGCGACAGCATCTACAGATCCACCCTCCAAATTTTAAGCACCTACCTAATGGATGTGATCACTCTCAACTCCCTCTGTCACTGCTGGGAAAAGGCAGGTGCTGCTCTGCAGGGCTTAGGTGGCCTGAGGGGCCTTCTGGGGGCTTGTGGATTGGTGCTTCCTATGCAGAAGGCCTAGACTTGCTCTACTTTGATGCAACAACCAAAGGCAAGGGCTTGAAGCGGGGATTATTGAACCTAGAACACTATGGTTAAGGACAGCAAATGTCACAGAGGTCTAGGGGATTCTCATGGCTGAACATTATTAAGCATAAATTTAATCTGTTGAAGTTCAAACACTGTTCAAAGAACAGTTCTGTTCAAAGTACGATTTGAAGAAGTTCAGATACTGTTAACACTGAAAAACAAGCTCCATACAACCTGGTGGAAAGGGAATGGAGACTCCTCTGCTCCCTCCTATGCATATTTGCAAAAATGTCAGTGATAAATTTTGAACATAAAGCGTCTTTGTAAAGTGAAGAGAAATGCAGATGACCCATTTTCTTAGTCTTCATAGTGCTAGAAAGCATTACATTGTCTTGCCTAGACAAGGAGGGAGGGGGAGAAGACCCAAGAGACCAAGGTGATTTTCACAATAGCATGTTACAAACTGAGAAGAAGTTTACAGGTATGAAAGAGAAGGTATGGAAGAATTTGCTGAATCAGATCTATTATCCATGGAGTAGCAGATCTGGTTATCCAGAAAACTGAAGTGACTTTCAGATACAACATGGATTAAGTTTCCTCAGCTGCAGGAGGGCACTCAAATGTGAAGTTTTCATATTAACAGCGCAAAAGCAGATGCCCCATTAATCTGGTTGCTCATAACTTTTCAGTGAAGGTAGGTGACAACTCTGGCTAACATTTCAGCATTTTACCTTATGCTACCTTACTCTGTTCTTTGGCTCATTCCCAGAGTGGTAGGGGCCAACTGTACTGGGTGATGAGCTGCTCCACTTGTGAGAGAGCCCGTGCTTTAGGATAGTGCCGTGCATCCTTCATGTTATGCGCTCAGTGGTTCATCGAACTGGGTAATTTTAGACCAGGAACGGTGGGTCGCATCTACGTGTTCAGTAGACACAAAAGAGAGACACCTGAGATGTCCTGTTCAAAGCTTTGAATGAAACTAACAGTAGTTAGCAGATACGCTGTGATTGACATTAGAATTGTCTTAATTGTTTTATGACTGAATAGCTCAAGCTACTCGAGTTTTCTTAAGCATGCACATCTTAAAACCAGATCAAGGGGTGTTAAGTCAGAACACCAAGACCTGTTTGGAAAACGTGGGGGCTGCCCACCTTAAAGGGCCCCTCACAAGGCCACCTGCACTAGTCTCTCTGTGTACACCAGGCACATACTGTTATTTAATTAGATGCATCTTACAATGGATTTTGAATTGGCAGATAAGTGAAAGAAATTGAACAAGTTTAAGCATTTGTATGTAGGTTCACTGTGTCTCTAAGCTTCGGTGTTCTTTGAACACACTTTCTGCTGCACTCTTGTCCTCTCCCTGCCTTCAGAGCCTTCCTCCCTTGCCTGCCTTCCTGCCTGTATGCTAGATGAGACAACTCAAGTTGCTAAAGCAGCAAAAACTACCTGTTTTTGTATTGCCAGATTAGGTTTCTGCTGGTTAGCACTTGAACAGGCTCATCAAAAGGCCAGATCAAAATGAGGTGGTGACCAGTGCATCACTACTTTAGACTGTCACACAGATCATACTGTCATATCTGTCTTACTGCTGTTTTACTGACTTTCTAATCCATTAAAATATACCCCTTATGTAAATCCTTAAGGTAAGTTGGTACACCGCTTATCTCATATATTTATATAATTCATTGTTTTTTTCATGCTATAATTACTTCTTTATTTTTCTTTTTTGTTGTTCTTGTTGTTTTGCACAACCAAAACTTGCATTTAAACTTACTTTAAGGCTTTTTTACCAGCCTTTTTATTTACTCCTTAAGGAGTAATAACCGTACATCTATCTGTGGCTAATGGCATTACTTTCTAGGTCTGACTCTTCTCCCAGCTATAGTCTGCCTCTCTGGAATACTGGCATGCACTGGCCCCCCTCCCTGAATTTTTTGGGAAATGTGAGCAGCTGGGTACCATGGGGAGCTCCAAGAGGTAGACTTAGAAACAATCTGAAATTCCTCTAGCATTCTGCCGAGGAAATAGATACTCCACAGGAGACATCTCACACCTTCCAGGAACTGAGAGCCCAATAAATAAAAGCAGGAGACTTTCCATTAAGGGCATTATTCATCTTGCAGTCTAAAGGCCCTACACAACAAATGTCTTTTCTTCTCAGTCCCTGCCACAACTCAGGATGTGTATGCTTGTGCAAATAGCCATGCAAAGACCAGAAAGTATATCTCTCTCTTATTATCATAGGATTTGTGTGCTTTCTATCCAAATTGATACCAGAAGAATTTGCTAGACTTTCTGCTCATTATTTTTAACTGAGTTTGTTTGCTGTTACTTTATTGTATTATGGTATCTCATATGTAGACAACTAGAAATACGGTTGCTATTAACCTGCTATGCAAGATCCGAATCAGAGACAATATTTACCATAGCTCCAAAGACAAGACAAAAGAGAGAGTTTAAATAACCCATGAAAAAAAAAGATTTTTTTTGCTTTCATTGTAGCTGAGTAGATTCATGAGTTATGGGCTCCAGCAATCTTTAAGTGGTGATGTAATAGAAATGCTGCTGCAGCTGATAGGAGTTGAAAGACAGTTTGAGACTGTTTATGCCCTATTTTTGGGAAAAAAAAATAGGGAAGGGAGGGCACTTCCAATTCCTTTTGCAGAATTGCTTTTCATTGCTTTGTTCTGATAGGAGTCTAAGGCTTCCCCAGGTGGAACATGAGACAGGAATTACTTGTTTGAGAAGGCATGAGTTAATCTTCAGTGCAAGAAATATGGAATATACTGAATGTATCTCCCAACCTCCTATCTCTGCCTCAAAATCTGAAAAGAAAGCAGGAAAACACAACAACTACTTAATACTATGATAGGTTTTGTAAAGTAGAAGCTACCAAATCCATTTTGCAGCTTTTTCTTTTGTTTTGCTTTTCTAGAGAGAAACTCACAAAAGCTACAGCTAATGATGTCCTCCAAGCCCTCTAGTTTTAAACTTTTAGTTGCATAATTCAATCTGCCTCGCTAGCGGCATTCAGCAAAATAGCATTGGCTCTGTGCACAGGGCCTCTGTAGTAACAGCATACTGTGAGTGAGAACACAGTATCCTGTTAATTACTTTTAATTAAAATGAGTGCATGCACACACACACACGCACTCACATATAGAAAGACTGTTTTTCTAGTGGCTTGGCTTCCTTTTCCTCATTGAAGGGAAGAAGTTAAACTTTCTCATTAAATGTTTATATAAAAATGAAATAATTCTGAGGTTAACCAGAAATGCAGCTTAATCTTGTATAGGAACATGTGTGTAATTTTTTTATTTATTTTTTTTTTTAGTTGCACAAATATAGCTGAAACTTGAAGTTGGCAGAGAGTGCTGTTTAAAAATATTTAGTCCCAGCATGTAAAAACTCGTTTTGTTACGGAATTCCTTTGTGAAAGGAGTAGCTGTGCCATGTCTCTGCTAAACTGATGGGAGCCATATCGACAGAGCATGTTTTGGAAAATAGCTGCATTTTAGGCTTGTAGTTACAAAAGTTAAATTGGAATTTACATGTTTTATATATTGCTTGGAAGGATACCACATCTAGTAATGTTTTTTAAGAGAGTGGAAAGAAGAAGAAAGCAAGCTTGCAGACAGAGTCAAAGCTTCTCTCTGTTAGAACATGTCGGGATGAGCAGAGGTATGTGTGATGACACTTAGCATGTACCACTGAAGGCTCTGGTTTATTCTCTTCAGCTGTCATCATGTGCTATAGTTATGATGCATGTGCTTCATTTTGGCTACATACCTGATCTTTCCCTTCTCTTCTCTGGGCATGGTTAAGCTTTATATATAGAATCATAAGAGCTGCTGATACGTGTGATACTTCTGCTGCCCAGGCACAACTCGCGTTCAATTTTTGGTACCACAAGAGTAATAAAACACAGCATTTTGCAGTCACTGCTGCCTTATTGATTGTTGCCATGATGCCATTGTCACACAAGAGCAACTGGCCAATTGTCTGGCACAGCCCCTGGCTGACAAACCAGGCTCTTGGCACCAAGTGACCGCAGCAGGTAGGTGAAGTGAATCGAACCCTGTCCCACCTGGCTGAGACCGGGAGAAGGGGGCAGAAGATGGACTTGGTCTCTGCTATGGCAACCATGGAAAGAGCTCAGTGTGAGCTATTGTCCAGGTCAGATGTATTCAGGTGCCATCACCACTTTATGTCCCTGTGCAGCACCTCAAGTAAGCTCTGGGCACTCATATGCGTGATTGCACGCACGTCAATCTGCAAAGTGACACAAATAAGCAAACTGCAGATTAAATGACAATCTGGGCCAGTCTGTTCTGAACTAAGGTCACTTACAGACATTGTTAAAGGAGCTGGTTTTATTTTATTACATTTCTTTAGCGACTTCTCATAAAAGAAATCAGGAATAGCAGGAGTTGTTTGCTCACACAAGATAGATTATGTAATACCTGTTGTTTTTTAAGAATTGCAAAGGTGCTGCTTCATCACTACACACCTATTTAAAGTAGACGACCCAATATCCATTTGTATTGAATAGCTTTTTAGTAAACAGGGAAGAAAGAAGTCTATATTTTTAGAAAAACTAAAATTTAATTATAGGATGTCACTGGAGAGGATGACAGCAATACAAATAAGAACTCATCTCTTCCAAGACAGTGTTCATGAATACAGAACCATATTAGATATATACACTTCAACTTGAGAAAAACTAACAACATTTTAGAACACAGTTGCTTAGAGATCAAAGAAGCCTCTGTTTTATTGAGGCATTTGTGTGCCCTGTGAGTGCCTTGCACACTTCAGTTGGGAAAGTTTTATAGAGTGACAATTGTGTCTTAAGTAATTTCACTCCAGAGCTCCAATGGTAGGTACAATACATGAAGCTGAGGAATGAATGAACACTGCATGAAAAATATTATGCTAATATACTTCATCATTTTCAGATCAGAATAGATTCTTTTCCTTTTTCAAAATGCCCAAACGTATAATCCATCCCACTTAAATCTCCACATCATAGAATTAAGTGGAAGGACATACAGAGGCAATTCTTTGTATATTAGATCAAAATGTATTGCTGATGAACTACTTCATAGTATTGGAAACCTTTTCTCCTAAACAGAACAGAATTTCTAGTGGACTGTAAGAAGTTCTCTTCTCAGAAAAGAGAAAAAAAGGGCATGTTATCTTCCATTTTCCTGTTTTATCTGTTATATTCATGAAACAGGAAAGTTGAAACACTAGACAAGTACTAAATTTAAGCTTCTTTGAAATACATCAAACACACACTTCTTGCCAGTTAACAGGGTCTCACTTTTGCCTATTTTGAAAAAAAAAAAAAGGTATTTGGGACATCTTAAAATAGTATTTCTAATCTTTGCAAGTAGTGTGTTGTACGAAAGTGTTATCTAGGGCACATCTCCCTAGACCAGCCGGCGTCATGCTGCAGTACCTGAACTAGTTTAGATAGGTGGCCGTGTGCATCAACAGCAGCTCAGGGATGCTAAAACAGGGTAGGCAAGCACAACATTTCATCAAGTAATGCAGCAGCTTCCTGCTGCTGGAGGAAGGAGGTGTCCCACCATGCCGAGTGGTGCTTGTCTGGTCCCCCTGTGAGCCCATCTCAGTGCCCTAGCAGCAAGCTCAAGCCTTTTTTATTTTTTTCTGGATTAGTTTTCTGATGGTCTGGTGCATTGAATCACTTAATGAAAGGGCCAGCTTAGTGCCTGAGCCTGCACAAGAGACGTGTGAGAGCCTGCAGCCGTCAGTGGGTGGTGCCTGCACAAAGAGAGGGGAGAAAGAGGGGCTGCATCCCAACCCTTTGAGCAGGAGTGACCTGTGGGGGTGGCAAAAACATGGAGGTATTGGCCACCTCTGCCCACTAACTGCATTGAGCCTTGTACAAATCCTGTGCAGAAAGTTGCATGCTGCTGGAGTTGCATTGAATTGAGATAGTTATGACGATTTTAGAATATGATCAGCAACCTCTTCCTGCTAGTGTCTTTTAGCCTCTCTGCCTATGGTGCATCTTCTCCTGATTTGTTTTCTCCTCTCGCTTTGGAAAGGCGTCCATGCCTGCCTCTTTCCTCAATCAGGTGATGACCCTGGGTCCTGACAGCTTTCTGACTTTTGTGGGGATAAGGCTATCACTCTCTGTAGAGCAGCTTCTGATATAGGGTAAGAGTTGGTGCCTGACCCGAGCAGGAACTTGCCTGAGTGAGAAACAGATGTCCTGACCCAGGAGTTGTTCATGTCTTTTTAAAATGCTATGTATGAAGCTTTTATCTCTCCTTAACAGAGCGGGAAAGCAAACTCCCCAAATCTACACAGAGTCTTCCTTTGACAGGGCCTAGCAGGCGTGCACCGCATGGGCGCACAGCCGCGCAGGTAGTTTTCATCCAGGAAGCACCACAATTTGCGCTATTCACAAACCACAGGGTACTATTCTGTTTCCAGGCTCCTAATCCCTCTTACTCAGAGTCCCTTACAACTTTAACTGGCGGGGTGGAGAAGCAAGTTAAAAAGGAAGGAAAAAGGAAAATGAAACACAATGTACGGCCAGGCAGTGGCTGCCAGTTACTGCACACACAATTGACACCAGCTGCAGCCCAATTAAACCCAACATTCACAGGTGTTCCCAACAGACTCTGCACTAACAAAACCACTTTCTTGAAAATACCTAAGGCTTTAACACAGAAGCTCGTTTCTTTTTTTTCTTTTTTCTTTTTTTTAAAAAAAGATTCTTTAAAGCTATTTAAAGCACTTTAAATACAAAGAAGCTCAAAAGGACTTTCAGTGCACTGGAAAGAGTTGGTTCTTAATGCCAGAATGCAGGAGAATCAGCCAGGCTGAATCAGCCAGTGTAACCATTGGTTTCGAGAGAAAGATGGTTTATGCTGAATGCTGTTTATTCAGAGAACAATAACTGGCACTAGGCTTTTTATTGTTGCTGGAAGTGAAATGGGGAGGGAACAACTAGGTGTAAATCTATTTCTTTTTGGGACTCATCATTGTCTGAGCCATAGCTGTGAGTTTGTGTGTGGCTTTGTTTATTACTGATTTCTCTGTGTGTGTGGTTCAGATAGCAAATTTTAGTTCTCCTTTCCTCCCAGGATAATTTGATACAGTTACCTTTCTGACTGTGAAGTAGGATTCTGATATTTTCTGATCTTAAAGGCGCTCATCCAGGTGATAAATCATTCATTTAAAACAAATATGGTTTTATCCATTAATTCAAAAGTATTTCCATGCTAACATAGGTCAATAATTTACTCTCATTACACTGAAAATGAGAATCATGTTTGTTGAACTTAATTTATAATGATATTAATAGTCAAACTAGGGAATAATCTGGTACTTGTAGATTCATTAGTACTCAACCATGCCTGGCTGGCTATTCATCTCTGTAAGAACATCCCCCACCTCTGCAGTTATTACTTAATTACCTGCTACCTGGCCTATTGCTGTTTAATCACTGTTGTTTCTAACAATCACTTAATGTCTTTATTACTGCTTTAACAAGTAATGCTGAAAGATACTCTATATTCAAATGCAGACAAAAATACTTACTTTTTCCTTCAATACATCTGCCTGCAATTTTGCCTTGGGAACAGGACTTAGGACATTATTCCTATTCCTTACAACATACAGAGATCCAAAAGACTTGTACTCTTTTTTTTTGTCTTTTTTATACTGAAAAGTTAAAATTGTGATCCCTTGGATTTATATTTGAAAATAATTAAGAATTGTCTTAAAATTGGCAGATAGGTAATGTTGGTTCATGATATTCATTTATAGAGTCAGGCAGAAGCTATGTATGCAGATAAATGCAATGGAGAGAAAAGAAAATCACTCAGAATCACAGAATCTCAAGAGCTGGAGGGGACCTCGAAAGATTGTTTAGTCCAAGCCCCCTGCCAGAGCAGGACCACCTAGAGTAGGTCACACAGGAACTCATGCAGGTGGCTTTTAAATGTCCCCAGAGAAGGAGGCTCCACAACCCATCTGGGCAGCCTGTTCCAGTGTTCCATTACCCTCACTATGAAGAAATTCTTCTTTGTATTTCTTTGGAACTTCTTGTATTCCAGCTTATACCCATTGCCCCGGCTTCAAATTCACAAGGATATGACCTAAGTTAGATATTGTCAGTCAGGAAAAGATAGTGAAGGCAATGTGTATAATTTTGTGAGAAAAATCATCTTGGTGCTAATATGATGGCAAATACAGTAATAGAAAAGGAACTGCAAGCAACCCAGAAACACTGCTATGCCGTGGCATGGCTCTCTGTGCCCTGCACAGCTTCAGCTGCTCGACAGCAAGAGGATGGAACACAAGCGGCAAAGACAATATGGCAGATGAGTTAAGGGATGGACAAGTTCTGCAGGAGCAGGGGCTGAATCATTGAGGACTCTTCAGCTTGCAAAGACTTGACTGAGAGGGGATGAAATAAAACTCTGTAAATCACCAGTGATACAGGGAAGGTGAACAGGGAACAACAGATGAATCACTGTTTTCATAACACAGGAACTAGGAGGCACTTGCTGAAATTACCAGGTTTAAGACAAACAAAAGTGCTTTTTTCATACAATGAATGATTAGACTGTGACACTCGTTGCAGGATGCTGTTGTGGAGGCCAAAAGGAGAAGTGGTTTAAGAAACTAACTGGACAAATTCACTGAGGATACGTCTGCTGTAAGGTTTTAAAACTGATACCCTAGATGTAGCCACTGGTTTTGGACTGTTGCAAAGCCTGGGAAGGACCCATACCTTGCTGCAAAGCTGCTGGTTTTCTTCCATTGTTGTCAACGAGCCCCTTCTGCTACCTTCCCTCTTTGCCTCACTTGACCCAATCTACGCTGTTTTTAATCTAGGTAGAAATGACCTGTAAAAACCCTTCAGTTTCTTGGTCTAGTAAGAAATATCCTAACACAACTGTGACGAGAAATATCTATGAAAAAGTAGCAGGCCTTAAGCCAATAACGCAGCAGCTTTCATGAGATGAATTCACTCTTATTTCACTGTGGCTATATTACTACTTCTGTTTGCTTTTCACGAGTGATTTAGCATTACTAGCTAGTGAGAATGCTTGTGAGGACTTTTTTTTTAACATAGCATACTCGAATGAAGAAAAATAATCAAACTTGCCTTGTCCAATCTCTTGCTTCAGAAACCTGATACATTCTGGGTTAGCCAAGGAATGGAAACAACGCCATGTGACTTCTGTGACTAGAAGCAAGGGCATAAACTTTAAACACTGGCCATAATGTCTGCTGTTTATTACTCAATAATATATAAAATATTTAGGCCACAGAAATTCTGAATTCACCCAAGAAAAGAGGCTGAAATTATAAATTCTTTCCTCTTCTTTTAAAAGCAGCTGAAATACTATTGGGAAGCTTCCTCGCCTCTAGTAATTTTCAGTTATCACATAACTTATGGATCAATCTTAAAAAATAAAATTAAAACAAAAAAAATCCTTTGAAGTTTAATTATTGTCACTGTAATAGATACTTTTGGCAAACAATAAAGTAAAAGCATTGCCAGAAGTATCAGCTTATGGGCAAATTCCTCCTACGTGTATCAGCGTACAAATGAAATGACAATAACTAAGACTGGCAGTGTGGTTCCTTCTTTTTCAGATCTGCCAGCTTGTGAGTCTTTCCTTTCAGCTTCTGCTTCTAACAGTCATGCTATAGTGATACCCCTCTTAATAATTTTGATGCTGTATATTGGTGGCAGTCTGTGTAAGCAGGGCTGGACAGTCAAAACCTGCTGTTCTGGGTTTTGGGGTTTCTTTTAGTAGTGGCTGTGAGTACCCCCAGATGTTCTCTTTCTCTTCATTTTATGGAAGACTTGCCCTGAGTGCAGTATTTAAACAGGCCAAATGCACCTCTCCTTCAAAGACCAACACAGGTTTAGAGTCCAGGATGCTTGGGATCCTGGACTTCCATCTGGGTTTCTTGGTGTTAGGCAGGGTGTGATGGGGAGGAACTTGTTCTGATTTTTTTTCTTTAAGTAGCTTTATACTTATGTTAGAGGTAGTGAAAGAGTCACAGTGTCTACTTAGAGAAAAACCTGAACGTAAAGATCAAGATCCTCTGTTAACTTTCTAGATGATGTATTATCTATGTCCACAAGAAGCTGGTGCATTAAATCTCAGCTATGCTTCCACATTAACTGTCTTTGAAGTCCTGAAAAGCATTAAAATGCATAACAGCAGTGTTTAGCTTCACTGCTCATTAGAGCAGCACAGAACTAATAGTAATATTGTTGTAACTCGACAAAGCCATCTAAATCCACGCATGTTTTCTTGTGAAAGCTTCCTAAACATGCTGCTAAATCCTCTAAAAAGCTACTAAAGGGCTTTGGCAACCATTAGCACAGCATAAGCGGGAGGGGGAACTCTTTTCAGTAAGTGAACAAACAGAGAAAATATGCTGAATAGCTGGACAAATGTGTTTCAGCTGGCTCTTTCATTTACAGATATAAGGGAGCAGTCAATATCAATCACTGTTTTCCCTGTTGCACTGGAAATCACAATATCTCTTTTCATTCCACAAGCTCTTTTCACCACAGTAATGTGTCTTTAGAGTGACACTGGCATCAGTCTGTTTCCGCTGTCTGAAGTCCAGAGAGCTTAAAAACACATTGCAGGGTATGAGACCTTAACCCTCCTCGCCTTCCACACATCCCTCTCCTTCTAGCCTTCCTTTCTGAATTAATTGTTTTTACTTCTTTCCCAGAGCAAAGCTGAGAAAAAAAAGTGCCCACAGAGCCTGGGAATATCTACTCTTGTGCTTTGGGGACAGAAAAATGTATCACTGGTTGTTGGGGTTTTAATTTATCCGGTGTTGCCGGGAGTTTAACACAAGGTAATATGATTATCAAGTTAACTTGCAATATACTGTAATTTGAAATGTAATATTATTGTGGTTTGAATTTCAAGCTATATCCTGTGTCTTGGATGTCCTAATCACCCACAACCTCATTTATTAAAAAAAGAGTTGAAGAAACTCTGTCCCTACGAGTCTCTGGCAGTTGAAGTGTGTTGTATGTTAATATTTTTATATTCGCTTTCTTCCTTTCAAGTAATAACTTTTCTTATAATAATGCTATCTGGACTTTTTTTTTTTTATTGTTTCTTTGCAGATAACAGCAGTCTGTAGAGAAGCAGCCCTCATAGCTCTCCAGGAAGACATACATGCTGAATCTATCATGGGATGCCACTTTCAGCACGCACTGACTGTCGTGACCCCAAGGATTCCCGATTCCTTAATCCGCTTTTATGCAGATTATCAGCAGCAAAGTGGACTGCACGCTCTTTGAAAGGCAAATTATTACATACTCTCATTCACTGTGTGAATAGCAAATTTCCTTTGTAAAGCTGTCAAAAGCCAAAGAGTTTTGTATGCTGAGTGGAGTGTCCGAAGTTAACTGCAAAATTGTTGTAATAAATGCTCGAGTGCAAGCTTGGAGTGTAACAAATATTGTCCAAAACTTTTACGATTTACGGTTTCAGTGGTCTAATCTGCATTTTGGAGGTAGTAAGGTCGCTGGTTTAAATAAGTTTATCTGAGTCTATATTGTCATATCAAAAATAATTATCAAATTCAGAATTTTTGTGGATTCTTGGCCCTAAAGAAAGTAGCAACGTGTCATTGCTATCTTCATTTCTTCCTGCATCAGCCACAGTTTAATCCCAGAAACTATCCCAGTGAGGCACAGACCCAGGGAATGGCCTCACTACAAAAAATGCTGAAAATCATTGTGAATCTTTTGATTTATGATCTCCAGAATAGCTGCCAAACAGGCTTGCTGAACACAGAGCTTTCCGTGACCAACCTAAGGTATCCTGATTGATTACAGCAAAACATTTATCTTTGGTCTTCAACAACTCCTTTTTAACACATACCAGGAAGTAGGCACCTTAAAAATTGTATATCCCCTGGCTAACCTGAAATCACTGCCAGGCTCAGACGGAAGATGTCGTTTGGTTATTTGTTTCCATCAAAATAAATAGGGATGTTGATTGGTAATTTAAAGCTGGCCACTTAAAATCATAATGAATCCTAATTAATGAATAACAAAATCTTATTGCAAAAACTGGTATTAATGGCCACAAAATAGTTCAAGAACAGGTAAAATCTTTTCAACTTGTTATATCATCTGTTAAGATGATGAAGGGTCATTATGGGCTCTTGCATGAAATGCAGTTACACAAATTCATTTTCAGCTGTGTTCACTACAATAGAAAGACTGAACTTTTCTGTTCCATGAAGAAACAGAGGGAAAGGTAAGGGAAAATCAATACCAACTTTCACTTTTAAAAAAAAAATTACAAAAACCTGAATTCCAATTGGTAATTCTGTGTTTTCCAGGTGTCTTAAAGCTAAATAGAAGAATTTACAGTCCTGCTTTCACTTGGAGTAAGCAAGAAATATAATTTCAGGATTTATCCAAGTTTTTTTTTTAATAATTGGTGATTTTTTTCTTTCTTGCAGTCATTATATATGTATTCATGAGAGAGTGATTATTTAAAAATTTGTCTCATTTTATGGGAAATATGAGTGTATTTGAGAGGTTCCAATATATTTACTTATATTATCAATCTGAAATGCAAAACATAATCTCTTGTCCTTGGTTATGTTTTTTCTCTCATTACTTAGTTCCTTTCTGTACACAATTTGTAGCTTTTTAAGCAGAAATCTACTTTTCTAAATTACATATTTTCTATTGCGTTAATTCTAACCTTTATATGCTATAATTAGCATTTAATTTTGCTGCTGATGAAAAGGATTAGATGGTGAGAAATAGCAGGTCATTTCCATGTTCATCTGATATATGTGCAGCTTGTTCCTTTATACCGTTTCTCTAATGGTATAATAGGCAGAGGGAATTAAGAAAATTATAAACTGGAAAAGTTGCCTTGAGTATCAAGGCTACATTTGAAACTACTTTATCCTTCTTTTCTAAATTCTTTGTACTCCAACTTGAAGCTCAGGATGCAAACCGTTTATCACAACCGTTACGTGGTTGATGCTTCCAAAAAATTAAATGCCTTATCCCCTGGCACTTTCCTCCAGCATATGTTCCTGAAAGGTGGAAAGAAAGATCATAGTTTTTACTGCCAATAAGTAATTCTGTTTGTAATTTTGTATCCTAAAAATAACATTACTTGGTTCTCCAGATAAATAGCAAAACTAGATTGTCCTCCTTTGGGAAGAGCTCAGATCCCTTGGGAAAGTGCATCAAGGTGTGAATCTGAACTGAGAAACTGAGAGAGGCAGGTAAGAGCTGGCTGCCCCTTTTGTATGTGGACTCCTGTTGCTATCAGAGGGAATTTTGCACAGTGAGTTTCAGGACATTAGGAGAGAATGCTGGCCCTTAACTTCTATTTCTGCCTTGGGAAGGGGAACCATCCCCACAAACATTTATCCTCTCATCTGCCTAGTAGCATATTTATCCCCATAGTACCCAAACTCTTCACACACACCTGTGTGCCCAAAGTGATTTTAAATGTAGGAAGCTTTCCTTTTTATCATTGGGTTTGGGAAGCTTGATTTTAAAGAAAGTAATGTAGTCTTTAAAAGAATTGAGCAATGGTGAATTTGTGAAGTCCCTAGAAGATTTACGTGCCTCCCAAATACTTGGTATGGAAAACTTGGCTACTCTGATGCTGCTCAAAACCTTAGTTCATCCCAAGCCCCAGATAAACTGAGATTTAAAGAAAGATATGGTGATTCTCTTTCTCATTCCTAATGATAGATCACTGTTATCATGGAGTAGCAACTCGAAACCCACTTACCAGAATTCTGGAAAATAACAAAAAAATCAATATCGGTCACAGCACGTCAGCACCATAGTCCTTTCCTAATCCAGTCCAGTGAGCCCTTTTGCACCCTCATCCTCTCATAGGAACTTACTGATGAGGGCACTGTAGGACAGAGCACTTCAAAAGTCTCTTCTGTTAGCCTGTCATTTAAATGAGTGGATTTTAATTCAGAGCTGAACTTTTCATGGTGTGTTTTGCTGAACACATTGTGCCTTGGCACTGAATCAAATTGCTTACAGTGTGAGGCCATATAAGCCTGAACACCTCTAGGCTTCAGAGTAAATCAGAGATGGAGACATTCTTTCTTCTGCTGGGTTAATCACATTTATTGGTGTTTGGATGATTTCATGTGATTTAATTTTAATAAAACAATAGAGGCTCAGTGAATGGGAGAGAAGGCATCTGAGGCAAGTATCTCCCTCTCATCCTCTCTTTTAACTGCTGAAGTGGTTCCTGGACTTAATTCTTTATGTTCTTTAGAAATACAGTCTTTTTCCTGCCTACCATTATCTTTTGGAGCCAGATTTTGGCCCAAATACTGCTTGAGTTGCAGAATTGTTAACTCAGCTTCTCAGTGTTTTAGTTGCATTTTGTTTAAGTACAGAGTCTAACTTTTTCCTCCAATAACAACGTCTTGCAAAATGGCATAAAATGTCTTTTGACAAGTTTGCCAAAATGACCAGGAGAATATTTACGATCAAAATGCAAAAATGTCTTCACTTAACATGAAAAAAAAGTTCAGTCCTACGTTCTCCATAATGCATAAAACAGATTTTGACTGCAAGTGAGATACATGATTCGTAATCCTGGAAAAAGAATAAAGTTTATTGTGGATAGTTTTCCTAGGTCCCTAAGTGAGTACAGAACACAAGGTTCACTGAGTTCAGGTGTGAGGGTGAATATTGGGGACAGAATAAAAATTTTCCAAGGTGCTTGTTGAAAATCATTGAACTTAAGACTTATCAATCCTTTCAACTATTGTGCTGATAAAGTTGGTTTTTTTTCTGGTTTGTGTATGTTGGCGCTCTCCTTTTAGTTTTTCTGCTCATTTTAAATGTCAAAGTGTGGTGGTTCTCCTTCAGAAACTGTGCATGTGCCAAACATAATGCTATAACTGAGCTTCAGTGGATTAGTGCTGTGGGAAGGCTGTCTGTGGATGATGATTCCCAGTGAAGCATATGTCAGGCTCTGTGCTGATGGGGTATGGAAAGGGGTAACAAAAAAGCTGAACTGGAAAGCCTGATGTTTTGCTGTGTACTGCCCAGTAAGCTGAAGTTAACTGATGGACACAAGTTCATGGACAGAACTCTCTCTCATTGCAACATGCAAGTAACAGGGCTGCAGAGAAGACTGACCCTTAACGCTTTTGGTTGTTTCTGGCTTTTCCAGGGAGAGCAATCACTTGGGTGGATAGAACAGTATTACCAATAACAGAACAGCAAATGTCCAGTGGTTGTGTTAGCTCAGTATCTCATGTTAGCTAGGAGACAACTTAGAAGGAATTATACCTGGAAGAAGAGTCAGGCATGCACCTGGAAGGCAGACACCCACCATCAAAACTTTGCCAAAAGCCCCTAAAAGAGTTAGTAAAAAGCTAGCATGAAGGGCTTGCCTTGCTTCCTGTGATCACAAAGTTGAGACAAAACTGAATGTGCTTCCTTCACACCTCTCTGCCTTGGGATTAGTCTCATGCTAATGCAGTCAAGGGCCTGACAACTGGTTTGCAGTGGGACCTGGGCACAAATTGACCCCCATCTCAGCCTGCAGGGAGGTCCACTGCATGGCCACTGCTGACAAAGCCAGCACCTAAGGAGAGACAGGGTGAAGGAGAGTGGATAATCAGTGCATTTCAGGTACTACAAAGTGACATATTGGGCACTAGACACAGGAGCCAGATGCCCTATGTAAGGGTTTTTGTAGTTGCTCCAAACTCTGTCTTGATGTCCTGGTCAATGTGGAGCTAACCCATAACAGAGTTGCATTTGGAAGGCTGGTTTTACATTGTGACCTTTTTGTATTTGTGTTAATATTGTTGTTATAGTGGTAGTGAATTGCAGTAATTTCTAGATACTATGAACCTCAAAACCTTTTGCTTTTTCTCATGCCTTTTTTTCTTCCCCTTTGGTACGAAAGAAAATACTGTAGGTGATCTAATATGTGCAATTTAATAAAGAGCTTTTCCTAGGGAGTAGGTGCAAGAGGCATGTGGAATGGAAATTATAGTTGGACATGTTTTGAATGGCAGGTTAACATCTGGAAGGCAAATATTTCAGCTGAAACCTACTCCTAATCTTGGGGTTTGTGTCTGCTCTTTCTGCAACTGCTACCTGTTTCTTTGTTAATCTTTTCTGTAGGGAACTCAGCCATGTGTTTTCTCCAGGGCTTTGTATGTTCTGTGTTACATATTTTAAATGGTGTCATTCTTCCCTGCAGACTTAAATCCAATGACTCCAGAGCCCCGATAGGAGATGGAGATGTGTGTTTTGTCTGTTAACTAGTCCACCAAGGACCAGACTGGTGATGGGGAGAGAACTGGGCTCTGTGTTTGTGTGGCAGGCCTCCAGCAAGAGCCCAGGTGTTGCAAGTGAAGGCAATGGCAACCAGATTACATTCTTTTCCCTTGAACTAGTGTGGAACCATTGCTCAAATAGATCATAGGTCCTTACAACAAAATTTGAGGCTAGCGTGTTGACTCCCTGTGCCTGTGTAAAGCCCAAGGCAATAAAGCTTGGATTCATCTAACTAAAAGATTAGAGGAGCAGAATTGCACCTGCTTCCCTTAGCAGTCATTGGGGAGACACTAGAGGATGTTTGAGACGGTGACATATCCTAGCTAAGAGCTGAACTACCTTTCTGAAGGTACTAAAGGGGTAGCTGATGTCAAGAGAGGCCCCTAGGCACTTACGTAGAGAAAGTGCCTAGAGGTAGATGGAAGGAATTCAAGAGCATTAACTCTCAAAATATTGAGAAAAATGTTTTATCTACTTGTCCTGTTTGCATAAATGGTTCTGGGAATGTCATTGATCTCTTCCTCTCAATACCTGCGTCTGTATGGCATGACAGTGTGCTCTTAACCACACACACCCCTGATTTTTTTATCTCCTTTGCTAACACAAAGGAGTTTTCACATCCCTGTTTGGTAAAGTAAATGGGTCCACATCAGGGAAGTGTGGAAAGGGCTTTGATAACCTTCAAGCTGAAGCACTTGTCATCTCTCACTTTACCCAGGAATGGATTATCTGGGCTGTGGAATAATGAGGTCATGTCTTTCCTCCGCACCGCTGGCAAGAGCTTCAAATTTCACACAAGGGTAGCTACTTACATCAAGCCTGCTCTGCTTAATGCCGCTTAATGCTACTCCCTTCTCTGTCAGTGAGCTTTCCCCAAACTGAGGATGTGAAATGTGTTCATACAGTCTCATTTGCATTACGTGTGAGGTGTTTCCATGGTGCTTGGATTGCCATTTTAACAGACAGTTGGTAGGCTCTGATGCAGAAGTGCAAGTTGCAAGTAGCAGAATGACTCGTGTGTTATACTGCAGCTACTGACAGATAGGCAACGCTTGGGCAGGTTTAGAGCGGGATCCAAGGGGTGAGTGGACCAAAGCCAAATAGCTCTTTCCAGGTGAATGTAGTAGCGGGCTTGCTGAGCTGCTGAGAGTCTAAATCTGCAACTTTAATGCAGAGCTATTGCCTTGAGAGTGGCCATGGACATGAAAGATCCCTAAAGCACAAAAGTTGTAGGTGTTAAGGCCTATAGGTGCTTCAGTAGATCAGCAAACAAACAAATCCTTTCATATTCTGGAATGCTTCCTCACCACCTAAGTAGAGATTATTCCACCAAAACAGCAAATTCTACCCTTCCTACCCAGTGTAAAGTCTGCCTTTCAGATAACTATAGTCTTTAATGAAAAGAAATTAAACTATCTGAAAGTGTTTTGTGGATTTCCACTGTGTGGATTTCAAGAAAAGCACAAAAATGTTAGAGACACCCTGTGAAAACTCAGGTTACTGCAGTGCTGGCAGTTGCATGTGGGGGATGCTACACCACAGAGATGGCTACAACAGAAAATGTTATCCTTAAAATTTGTTTTACAGAACTCTCTACCATTTTGTATACTAACATATAACATAACTCACCCACCACTTTCTTCTTAGCACTGTGAAAATCTTGGTTAAACTGTCTGATTTCTGTCTGAAACATGTAGAAACAATTGGTTACCTTGGTCTGATTCCATATCCAGGCTTTCACCATCTGTAATTTTGGTAAAAAGCTGCTTTTGTTAATATGTAATGCATCATAGTAACCGGTTACACTTTTACTACAAAAGGGTTTTTTATTTTCCTGAGGGATGAATAGTAATCAAGGATCAGCTGGTAGTGCCAAGTGCCTTGATAACACAATTGGCTGCATACAGCTTTGTTTGGCCCCTTCCTGCACTTGGCTGGAGAGACTTTAAAAAAAGATACTTTAAAGAAGATGGTAGGAGAGTTGCTCTTTACCTCCTTGACTTCTGGGGATCTGAATTTTGGGATCACTTTGTCTGCTGGATAAGCACCTGAGTTTAACCATGAGAAGCGAAAGGTGGGAGAGGAGAGAGATAATGTTTGAAAATAAACATATGAATTAGGAAGATTACCCTGAAATTAAACACTGACTGATTTTAATGTGGAAATGAGGGGGCTGATGAGCTGGAAGGAGACAGAAAGTGGGAATACTGATTATAATCAGAGTAGGGGCTGATTTGTGTTATTTTGATGCTGATTTGGGTGTGAGGGTGGGCTGAAGAAGGACTACAGTCACCCTGGCTCTATGGTAGGAAGTAGCTCACTGCTAAGCACAAAGTGAAATCTGTCTTTGATCTCATTAACCCCATCAGCACTGGATTAGCAGATGTGTTTCTGGAGCTTAACTCTTTCAGACACTCAAGGTGTATATAAAGTGGCAGGCATTGTGATTCATACTTTCATTGGACTTCTTTTTTGGGCGGGTGGGGTAACATCAAAGACTAAATTCTCCTAAACCAGCCCTAGCTTCTGCACTGGTCTCACTGGTCCCCGTGCAGCAGGAAGAACACCCTTGTAGCTGCATTCAGGAAAAATAAATTCTCACATCTTCCTACTGTCCTCCAAAATGGGCTTTGTTGACTGGAAAATATAAGGATTGCAGCAGGGAAGTGCTAAAAGCAGCACACAGTGTTTGTTGCATGTGGAACTGAGACCTGTTTGGAATCTTTGGAGCAACTCCTCGTGATGTGCAGCAAGCCACACAGGTGCAGAGACTTTGTACCGATTTTTTTCTTCTCTTGGAAATATTTCATTATCATATCGTGGGCAGGCTTCAGCATGGTTGCAAAAACTTCAGAAGAAGAAGGTAAGACATAGATTCTCCTGAATTTTCCAGATATATAATAATCAAGTGGTGGTATAAAGAGGGGGGCAGGGAAATTTGCCCTTTTCCTCAATGAGAAGAGGAAAAGGTGGGGGGTACAAACCTAAGAAAAAATAGAGAGAAAGAGGAGTGGAAAGCATGTGTGGAAAGTTTCCTCCTTTCTTCTAAGTCTGCTCAATGATATATATATCTAAGCTCTGCAAGAACAAAAAAAAATGAAATGGAGAAGAAGGAAAACCCACAAAAGCAGTAACAAGCTCAAAGAGGTTTTAGTTTTCCATAAGCATTTGTAGCCATCAAAAGGATCTTGTACCTTCAACAGACCATTTTGTTCCTGGCTACTGGTTTTTACCTAAACCTGCTTGATGATCTCCTGAGAGAAACTGATCGAAGATGTGTGCTGATGTAAGATGTGGAGGAAAGTGCACAAGACAGGAGGAGGAGCAGTGAGGGAGAGGCGATGCAAGGCAGAAAGGATGCCATGACATGAAGAGTAGGGTCCCAAGACAGCACTTTAAAAAGAAAAAAAAGAAAATCACCCTCATAAGACTATGTTCCTCTTTTGTGGAGTACTTTGAGATCTCTGCTTAAAGAATAGAGTATAGAAGTAAAGCTCTGTGCTAACTCTAAAATTTATCTGTGACATCAGTTAAATGAAGGATTCCTCCTCCTGACTTTGATATTTGTGCATGTGAAAGGAAAACAATGGCTGTTGTTACTTGCCAAGACCCTCCAGTTGTAACACCTTTGTCCTGTCTTAGGTAAGGGCGGGAAACAAAATATGTGTAAACCAGGTTTTTAATGTCTGCAAAACATAATTAATTTGAAAGGGTGGTTGGAGGGTTAAGCTAGAAAGAGTAAGCTACTAGTATAATAACTTCTATATTAAAAAAATAAACAACCACCCAACACAGATTTAACATGTTATACAATCTGTGTTAAACTTGCTCTGGGAAATCCTCCAAGAGCTAGTGTCAGTCTCCATTTTGTACAAGTCTGTACATAACCTTTATAAGAATTTGTATGGAGCTGGGTGTGGAAACTGTGAAAGAAAATATTAGAACAGAATGCAGCCTGACCAAAGTCTTTCTGTGATGGAGCACTGAAAGCAGGAATGGAGGGAGGGTCACTCCTTCACAGGCCTTTGCACAAACCACCCCCTCCGCATGGGCAATTTCCAGTGCCTTATTCCAGGCACCAGGCTTCCCACTGCAATCACATTTCACTTCTGACATGATGTGACAGTCTGAAATTCAGACTCTAGGTGTATTAATCTCATAAGTAATCACTACTTTGAGATATTATGTTAAAAAATAGTCACACTTCTCTCAGCTGGATGTTGCCATGCCAAGGAAACAGTCTACCTTGTTATTTATGGCCCTGCCAGCCACACAGACGGCACCTATCACTTTGGGTTTACTCTGTGGCTTACGGATACAGCAATTAATGTAATGACTGCTCGTAACACAGAACATGGGTCATACCACGGAGCCATTTCTTTTCCAGGAGCTCAGTCTTTGCCTGTGTTATAGGTAGATGGCACTCACATCTCTCTCCTCTGAGAATAACTGAGAGCAAAGTGATTTGAAGCGTGATATTTAAGTATGGGGGTGAAAGGTGCTGAAAACAGAGGAATTACTCATGCTACTTTTGTGAAATGTGAAAGAAGCTCTTAGCACATTTCTTCTAAAAGACAAGTTGGACTATCGATCTACTCCTCCTGCCGAGCTTTCATCATCTTTAGTTCTGTCCTTTCCATCTTCCTCTTTCTCTTCTGGTACTGGTACGCTGCTTCTTTCCCATTCCCTGCCAGAAAAGATTGTTCTCCTTTACACAGCTCAGCAGAGCAGCGCGTAGTGCTGAAAATGCTGATGATGTGGAAATGATTTGACACATAGCGTGTTCCATTGAACAAATATGCAATACAGTACCATTCATAAGCTTTCACTGAAGCCCCCTTGCCAGTGAAGTCAGAGGAATATCTATGTGGTAGAAAACTGAATGAGGAGATCAGGATTTGGGTTTTCTGCTTTTATTTGCTTATGATAAGACCGTTCTTCTGATAAAGATAGGAAGTTATCCTCAGGGAAAGTTAATTGTGAAGAAGTGTATTACAAAAAGTTATATTTTGTTTTGTTTTGTAAAAGAGGGCACCATCCAACAAGCAATGAATATGTATTAAATGTTGTAAGGATATGCTCCTGCTTACAACTGCATAGTACTTGATGAAGGCCTTGCTTTGGTTTTCCTCAGAAGTTCATTTGTGGGTAATGATCTTTTTCAGGAAATCAATTGGGAGCTAGATAAAATAATGCACTGGTGGGGTTAGCACTGAATGTTAATAGTTCCCTAAACTGTGGGTCTTGCCTTGTGATACTGCTTCAAGACCCAGTAGAGTGGCTTTCAGTTTTGAGCAAGCTTTAAACAGCTCAAATGCTGCCCATGAATTTTACTTTTTAGTAAGGCTATGCAACTTATTTTTTATTACCAAGATTAAAAATGCATTTAACATTACTGAAGTTCCACAACATTGGGAACTCCAGTCTATTTTATTTTTCCTAGAGCAGGTCTGTTGAAAGAGCAGTGTGAAATGCAGGGTCTCTTTCTGAAGCACTGCATATGCAACCTTGTCAAGGATGAGGAAGAAAACAAGCAGTGCTAAGCAGATTCTGCTGTTTCAAGGCTTCTCTCTGGAGGTTCTGCTTCAAACTGCCTTTACAATAATATAATTTTATTGAAGTTTTGGAAAATGTGTATTCCCCTTCCTTGTAGCATTGTGATTTTGCTTGAATTCAAGTGATCTTTCATGACATAAACTGATAAAACTATTTTCTTCTTTCTTTCCCCTGTTAGTTCAAAGCCTAAGTTTATAATAGAACCAATGAACCAACTGCCAACTCTCTAAACTACCCCAAATATCAATAGTTTGGCTAGTTCAGCTATTCCATGGGAGAAATAAACAGTATATCACATTTACTCCACCTTTCCCATTTACTTTGCATCTTTATAGGCACAAACTAGTACATCTACTGGCATCCAAGTACATAACGGTACATGGAAAGATGCATGCAATTTAGCAAATGCACACCTCCAGAAGTTCTCAGCATCAGTTGACAGGGAACTTACAAATGCCATTGAGATGAAATATGCTTCTATTGATAAGTCTCTGTTCACAAATCTGACTTCCAAGTGAAGGAATGGCTTTCAGGTGTTCTTTTTTTCAGTTCCCCTACTCTATTTTGAGTGTTGCTGCTTTGATTAGATAGTAATATCATATTCAGTGCTCAGTGTAACAAGCTGTTGGGGTTTTTTCTCCATTAACCCGATTAGTAACAAAGATTATTGTCAATGTAGTAAATGCTGGTACACATCCTAGTCAGATACTGTTACTAGCTTGCTGGAACTAGGTAGAAAGGTCAACTCAGTCATTTAACATCTAACTCCACTTCAAACATTTCTGTGGTTCATACAGCCTCCTTGGTGTCCCCTCCATGACGTGTCTACCTCATCTTGCTCTTTTAGTTGTTGCTCACAGACGTGCTGTCTTCTGTGTGCCTTCTGAGTTTCCTCACCACACAACATGTTTGGTTTACCTGAGGTGGTTCTTCCTTTCTGTCTCTTTTCTTTGGTGTGAGGGGAAAGATCTTTTCTGGCATGATGGAAAGCCTTCATGATGAAAACTAGTGTTTTCCTTCTAATCTGAAAAAAACTTGGATTCCCTAGTAGTTTGAAATTACTGTGGCTAAGAGATAGCTGAAAATTCAGGTCTCTTAGCTGTTTTTTCAATGGCAGGCTCAATTTTTTTTATATTATTTTAAATAGCACATATTTCCCATGTTTCAGTAAAAAGCTGTTTCAAAGGGGTTCTATTTTTGAGTGAGATGGGTTTTTTTTAAAAGCTTCATTTTTTTTTTTGTGTGTCTTCCTTTCAGCAGAGTTATACTTTATATTCATACTGCCATGACCAGTATATATAAGGTGATATCAGTAACTTACTCTGATTGAAACTATAATTACTATAGAATTGACTTGACATCTAGGTAGCGTATAGTTCTGGGGCCGTATTTTTCAATAACACTGACAAGAATAAAAGACAATGTGTTCAAGATCTGCCCAGAGAGGTTAGGTGACAGGAATTCTCACTTCTTGCCATAGAATATTTTGAGCAACGAATTCTTTCTGTGTCTTCCCAAGAAGTCCTTAGCACTTTTACTTTAAAGTAATTGGTATGCTGGAAATTAGGTCTATAGGAGGTAATGAGTATTTGTAATTGACTCAGTGGTTTTTTGTTTATTTTTTCATGTGGCAAGTTAAAAAAGAAAAACAGCAAAGTATTTTGAAAAGTACTTCTTGACATCAATCCAGCTCCAAAAGTGTTGTTTTCCCTTTACTTCACATTTAACACATTGTGATGAAATATGGGCAGCACTACTTCTGAGAGCCTTGATGTACAACCTGTACAATACCTTCAACAAAATCTAGAGTACGGTAGCAATATGTGGAAAACTATATCTTACTTGCATAAGAATATCATAGGCTCCTGTTTAAATTTTCTGGAGATGGGGTATTTAGAGAATACTAGAAAAGAAAGAATTAGAAAAGTGGAATTAGTTTGCTAGAAGAACAGAGTCATGCCTAAGTTCTAACAGATTGATGTTAAAGCTTCGATAAATGCCCTCCACAGAGGTGAAATCCAGTCTAGTGAGGGACAGCTATTTCACTTACTTTAAGAGTTATGGACATAAATAACAGCTGGGCAGTTAATCTCAATGCCTGTTGAAGCTGAGGAAAAGCTGTTTTGAAGACTCTTTAGGTCTCTGTGTAGCCTAAAAGACTAGAATCCACTGGGGAACTGGTGTTGGGGTTTGAGTTTTTTTTTTCTTTATTTAATTAACAGGACAGGAAGTTACTGCAAACACTCAATTCAGTCAGGCAATGATGCCCTCACTTCCAAACTAACATAAAAAGCAGTGGAAAAGCACATGGTAAGAACACTGGGAAAGGCACCGCATTCTGTATTTTTCAACTAGGCACACTGGGCATTTTTTACCTTTATTCAGAATCTTGTTTTAGGCCAGATCGTACAGCTGTAAAACTACTGTAAGCAACATTACAGTACCTCCCTTGTAAAATACTTCAATATTACAGCAATAGTCCAAGAACTATCATCTTACAGTGGCATTACTGCAGTGTTTCGGAAGGTTAGCGTGGTACTTTAGGGGGAAAATCCAATTTCTGCCTAATTTTTTAAACTACTGAGCTTAAGCTTCCTGAACTGGGGAAGCAAGAGATAAAAGATTCCAACTAGGCTTAAAGATACTTTGAAAAGAGTATGTTTCTGTAGCAGATGTGGCCTGTATAGATTGTAATTCTCTGGCTTCTCAAGAATAGCCTGTTTAATGAGTTGCAAAAAGAAACAGGAGCCAGGGTAGTCATTTCAAAATAAAGTTATTGAGGGAGTCTAAAAAAGGGACCACCACCACCCCCAACACGCAGAATTTTTTGTGTCAAAACACATGTGTTAAGTGGGCGTCTGTATACGTTCCTCTGGGTGAGAGCCAGCAGGAGAGGCAGTGCAAGCTTTCCTGTTGGCTTGTGTTGAATTAGGGGAGCACAGTTCCTGCCTCATCTGTGGCCTATCTCCCACTCTGATGGAAATGAGAGGTTTTATGTATTCTATTTTCAAGAGTTTTCCTGATCCCTTTTTGTGAGGGAAATCTGACCCTTTCCAACCCTAAAGCTCTTGAGGGATAATGGGTTTTTTATAAGTATAAAATATATAGATATATTACATATAAGAACAAAGAGCAAATACACAATCTCCAAACTACAGAACTCTCCTGACTTCTTCAATCCCAAAGGAAATTAAGATTAACTTTGACTTCCCTAGGAACAGAATCCAGCCCTTGGCACTGAGTATTCCTTGACAGATACTTGTTATTATAGAGCAAAATTTCAAGATGTGACTAGCAAGATCTTCCAGATTACAACAAACCACACCAAACATGCAAGGGATATCTTGGCACTCAATACTTGAATTTCCAAATGCAAAACAGAATCTTTCAGAGAATTAAGACCCAGAAAATAGGAAAAGAAGAGGAAAAGGCCCAAACTCAGATTAATGACAAAACTACATTTTATCACTTTCTTACTGGGATGCAGCAAACTACCAGTGATGTTGCTGTGCTCTTATAGAGATGTGATCAGACTAGACTTGTGTTTTCCATGTCTGTTCAACCATAAAAGAGTAAAAGAAAGGTGTGGGGTTGGTTTGTTTGGGTTTTTTTTCCCATGAGAAGTCAACATCTGTAAATACTTATGTATTGAGGTGGATGATGCTGCAGGCAGAAATACACACAGTTTTGCCACAGAGACACTGTTGCATGTTCATTTTCCTGTGATGAATTTGTGGTCCCAAAGCCATGATGACGCCATAGCTAACTGAGATAAAAACTTTCACGGGCATCGTTTGGCATCCTACACCTGTATTGAGGTTCAGGTGAAGAAGTTTCTGTGGAAAAAAATCATCACTTGCTGCAAATTTCTTTTCAAGGGATTAATGGAAAAACTTCTTCCCTGCTTGCAGTGCAGGTTGCCTGTTAAAATCTGACTGATATGCCTTTTGATTGGTAAAGCAGAACCAAGAACGTAACACAGACGTTGTTACTGCATCTCTACAGAAACTGCTCCAGCTGTGGAGGGAAGCTAAACTTAGTTGTTGACACACTTCTTGAGAATGACAAAAGCAATTGTGTTCATCAGGCCAACCCCATCATTCTTGCTAAAAGCAATCTCAGGTTTCCCTTTATATTTTCAAATCAAATTAGAAACGCTGCTCCTGAGACCTCCTTCAGCTGACAGTGACGGATTACACAACCTGATAAATAATAGGGCATTCCTAGAGATGTACTGACACCCAAGTCACCACAAGTGGTTAAATAATGAAAACATACAAAGAGCCATGTATTTAAATTAGCTGAGGGCTTTACCTCTTCCTCTGATAATGCAGTCCACACCTGGGGAGTGGCCAGTTCTCGAACAGCAATGAGAAATGTTTGTTTCTCAGTTGAAGCTAGATGTTGTTATTCAGTCATGGTGTATTTTCTGACTGTTTTTTAATCAGCTATGATTAAAACAGCAACCTCCTTTCACTCAGCTCTCAGCATATACTTACACAGATAGATGTGCAGTATTTAATCCCACCAGGAGAATCTTTGTAGCTTTACCTGTTTGCTACAAAATTTTGGACAAAATTTTTCCAAAACCTGTTTGGACAAAATTTTCACCTGGTAAAATCTTAACAGAAAAAGTTGAACATTGAGTCAGATACCAGACTTTCAAATAAGAGTTGGATTGAAGGAGACACTCAAATAATTGCTCTCGTAATTGACTAATACTTTTATAATGTGGCTTTTCAGAGATGAGTCTTTTTGCAGCCTCTGACAGCAAGTGAACATAGCAGACTCGGGTGAGACATGCTGAAATGTGCACAAACTAAAATTACAAGACATTAAAAAAAAGGTGGTGCCTATCTCAGTCTGCTCACCGTGCTTGGGAGGAAGACCCAAGGAAAACACTGGTTGCTCTGTTATGGTGCAAGAGGTGGGGAAGGGAAGCAGGTTCTTAAACTGTCAACTCATTGTACAAACTTTTGCATTTTTGTTCTTTTGAATTTGTGCTGAATTTGTGCAGGGACCAAACCCCTAGCTCTACAGTGTTTCTCCTGTCCTTTGATTCAATGTTCAAATGTTCTTGAAGGTTTGTGTTGAAGTTTGTCTCTGTTCACAGAGGTTTGCCTGGCTTCTGCCTTTTACCCTCTATTCTGCCTCTAAGAAAAACTGATGTTATCTTCTAAAGAGAAAACTCAAGATGGTGTTTGCAACAGAGGTTTTCCTGTGTGCCAGTCCCCGGCACACAGTAGCTTTACGTGGCCGCATTTCTTCAGAGAGCTTGAAGAATATTTCTTGCACAGAAGCTGAAGAAATCCCCAGCTACTGGTGCCTTTGATCTCAGATAAAGGTCAACCTGTCTAGCAGAAAGTGTGATCGGAAATGCTACCTCACATCATCCTTCACTTTCTCTTCCTTACTCTGAAGTGGTTCACTTTCAGAATATGCCTTCACCATAACACCTATGGTTTTTACTTCAGTCCTTCCCTTTCATCTTATGTGCCCACCAGCTTAAGCCACGACTACCAAGATTTTCAATGAGCTGATAAAAAACTGTCCACAATGCTTATTGTTACAGTAATGTTTACTGTAAGATTTTGTTGGTTAGTTGGGTTTTTAAAAATATATGTGGCCTCTTCGTGTGTTAAGAATTCAGTTCTGCTGGGTTTATCCCAACAAGAACGTATTGTTTCCTTGCACTGAGGGTTCCCTGGGCTCTCTGAGCATGCTGTGGGTCTTGAGCCTCCAAAAGTTCCACCTAGCACAACGTCACAGTTGCTGATCTGCAATGTTTTCGGGAGCTGCAGGGTGCTTTCTACCAACACCCAGCTCTGCAAGATTGTTGCTGCACAGCTGGTGGGGGAAATGTGTGACTTAACATTCTACAGTAAGGCTGGCACAACAATTTTATTTATAATTTCAAGTGCTACTGTGTGCTGGGTTGTGTTTTTTTAATTGCTTTTGAATTCTTCTATAACTTTAGAAATGTTGTTACAGCTGTGAAGATTGGTTATTAACTGACAAATAACTTATGTAAAGGTAAACGCTTTCTGTGCTGAGTTTCCTCAAAGCTGTATTGGCTCAAGATAGTTATCACCACAGAAGATGAGTGATGGGAGTAGTAAATATTGAATGCTTCAAGTACAGGCTGTCACCTTTTCTGTCTGAAATGATACTGTGCTGATAGATAGGACGGTTCTTGCTTCTCACAGACTAAGCCACCTCGCACTGAACAGTTTATTCATCTTTAGAAAGGTGTAGTTCACTATCTATAAAGATCAATCAAGTGACCTAGAGGTAAAAGTTGGGTGTGGATTAGGAAGAAAACTAAACAAAACCCTACAATGGACTCTGCTTTTATTCTCTACAACACACCTTTTGGCATGCTGAAGCTCGCGTGAGAGAGAAGTACCATATGACTACAGAAGGTGGAAATTAGGATATAATCCTCAAAGTGAAAGTGGAAATGGGGACTGAATTGTGACTATCAGATGTCATTCAGTTTCCCAAACCTAATTCTGGGAGATTTTTCAGAAGGATTAACTCTCGGCATAGAGGGCTGGTCTCTCCTGACTTGTCATCAGTGGGAGAGACAGGCACCTTTAGATGACAGTTTGGAGGTGGAAAATAAATCAGTTGCTTCAGATTCCTGTCTTTGTATCAGTCTTCAAATTAAGGTAGTGCCAGGATGTAGTCATGAGGTATGTCAATCCTCTGCCAAGTTGACAATCTATTATCCAGCATTTTAGCCCTCCTTTTTCTCACAGAAGCCTCTCAGCGCTATCTTTTCCAAGAAAAACCTAACAAGATGACTTGCATGAGATACACACATGCTTGCTTGAGTCTGTGGAGACCCTGCTGATACAGCTGTCAGGTTTTCCCTTGTTTCAGTGAAGTGTTAATTCAAGTGCCAAACGACAGTAAACTCCTGCCAGTATTCTTGGTTATTTTACTGACCTATTTAAGACCAGTATTGTATTTCTAAAATCAACATTTTAGCCTTGCCATAGGTTTGGGTTTGGTTTTTTTTTGTTTTGTTTTTTGTTTTGTTTTGTTTTGTTTTAAGGTAGTACCAGCTTTAGAGATGGGAAAGGCAAGGTGTTGAGCAATGTTTTTACAGGATTATCCTTGGAAAAATTACATATGGTCTTCTATGAGAAAAAAGCCAGTTGCTAAAGGTGAGTATCCTTAGCTGTAGAGCAGAGCCCTGCTAATCTGAAAGGCTCCCCCCATTCCCCACCCTTTACATACAGCTCCCCTACCCCTGTAGCTGAAGTTCCCACTGTCTGTGTCACTGCAGGAATCGCTGTACATAGCACGGCCACGGAAACAGTGCACCTTTTGGTTTGTCTTCATTCAAGTTGTTTTGCAAAATAAATCTAAAACAGAGCAGGGGAAGAGAGATTGGCGCCTATAAGCACTACTCTGCAGAACTAATTTTTTGTTAGTTTTCTCAGTGATTTTTGTTCTTCAGTAGGAACTTTTGTTCATTTGAGCCGTGATAGGTTCCAAATTTTCAGATGTATTCCACTGAAAATGGCTTTATGCTTGGTGCTCGCAGCGTGTCTGAGAATGCTCGTGATATGCCATCACATTTGCTAATTCCTCTAGAAATATTAATAATGAATTGATATATTTTTATGACCATGCCAAAGATTTTTATGCTGTTGTCACTTGAGCTTCTATAATTAGAAAAGAGTACTTAGAGTTTGTGTATATCAGCAGCCTGTTAATTACAAATTCAAAACTGTCAGTGATATTTTGTAGATATTCTTTATTGCATAAAGACTTTATTTCATAGAGAAAGATGTGGCTGAAGTAAAGCTTTTGTGTAATGATGTTTTGTTTTGTTTTTAAAGTGTAGTTTGTGTATTTTATTTCCAAGCCTAGGGAAGTTTAGTGAAAAATAATTGCATGACATTCATGTGTGTGATCTGAGTGGACAGACTATATTGCAGGAGAATACCTTTGTACTGATATGCCTTTATTTGTAGGGATTATTTGGTTTTGGATGACTGTTCCTGCTAAGCAGCTTAATATAGTCTTAATATAAAAGAAAGGTGAGAGAACATGATTTTTGTGGAAGAGGTTGTAAACAGCCAGTTAGAATGTTTCAGGTAAATGGCGCTGTAGCCCTGGGTTTATCCAAACCTAGAATACTTCACTGTTCAAACACATTGTATGTTGTTATAACATAATTATTGGTATATTTATTTTTACATCATTTTTCCACATTCTTGTAGTTGCCCTTTAAAGCACTTTAGACACTCAACCAAACCAACAAAACAACTCCCCTCCCTCCAAAAAGAAAAAAAAACCCAACCATATATCGAAATAGCATTTGGCCATAAAAACAATGTCTTTGAAGGCATCACTGTGAGGTAGTGATGAACTTTGGAGGGGCCCTGGCCGAGTGCAGGTACTAGAGAAGGACAAGGGAGCCAACTGCATCATCTCTGGGTCCTCTGTGCCACCTGTCAATCGGCAGGCACGGCAGTTTCCCATCGAAAGGAAGGATTATGAGGGTATGTGCTTTCTGAAGCCCTCGGCTGCCTCTTGAACAGGCCTGAAGGAGCAGGAACCATGAATATCCATGGGGAGCGTGAAAGTCCACCTGGCCAGGCCCAGCTGGAGAGGCGACAGACAGACACGCAGACTCGTGTCAAACCCTGACACGACCCCTCGGGGCTCCCCGGCCCGTGGTGCTGCCCTGGTCCCCCTCCCTCTGCGGCGGCCGCCCCTTCCTCGCTCCCCCTGCCGGCAGGGAGCGGCGGGCCGCCGGGGCCGGGGGCGAGCCGCGCCGCGCCGCCGGCACTAGCTGCCCTGGGCCTAGGAACCGCCGCCCGAGCCGCGGCGGTAAGAGCCAGGTTTCCTCTTCCTTCCCCAAACCCCGGCGCCCCACCGCCGCTCGCCCGCCCGCGGGGGCCGCGGCGGCGAAAGCGGCCGTGACCCGTGACGGGGGAGCGGCTCCGGCGAGGGCGGGAGAGTCCATGCCGGGATTTCGGGGGCGCCGCGCCGTGACACATTGACATCACGGGGGCGCGGCCGGGCGGCGGGCGGGGGCTGCGCGCTGAAAGGCGGCGGGGCGCGGCCGGAGTCACTCCGGAACGGCGGCGGCACAGCGCGGAGCGGGCGGCGGGACGGCGCGGCTGCCTACACTGCCCGGGCTGGACTCCGCGCCGGGGCCGCCAATGTGCCTCGGGAAGCAGGCGTTCACCTTGGCCTTAGGTAAGCCCCGGGCGTCGCTCGCCGCTTCCCGCCTCCGCCGGGTCAGGTGCCGGCGGGGGACCCGCAGCGGGCGGGGAGGACCAGGGGCTTTGTTTTTTGTAAGGGCAGCTGGAGCGGCGCGGGAGGCGCGGGCGGGAGACGAGCCGCTCTCGCTGCGCCTCTGCACGCCGGGCGTTCGGTGCGACCCGCGCCCGGCCGGGGCGCGGGCAGGGGAGCCGAATCTCTCGGGGGATCGGTGTTCGGTCACGGTTTGGTAGTATTGGTAAAACTTCCGATTCCGTAATTGTCCGTCCTGCCTCACGCGGCGATCTCGTTTCTGTGCTGGAGCCTTGTTTGATCCTCTCGAAATAGCGAGGAGGCTCCGGAGGCGTCCGTGCAAGACTTTTTTTTTTTTTTTTTTTTTTTTTTTGTGTGTGTGTGTGCGTGTCCGGGGCTGCCTTATATTGCCGTTTTCTCCCTGACGTGCTGAGCGTGCCCCAAGCCTGTCAATCAGCCTCCAACAGCAACAGCAAGCACATGGCAATTCGCAGGGAGCTCGCAGAGCCATTACGCTCTGCCTCAAGCTTGGCTTGCAAGTTGCCGAGGTGCATGCCTTGAAAGCAAGTGCTGCCTCTTCGTGATTTCTTAACAAAAAAAAAAAAAAAAAGAGCGAAAACTCTTGCACAAGGAGTTTTGGGTGCACTTTGCCAGAAGGGACTTGCGGCAAAGGACCACGCAGTGAAGCCGAGCGCCGGACCTGGGACCGCTGCCCTGCACTCACCTCCCGCCCCTCGACGTGGAGGGATCGCCTCGGACCGTTCCTCTTTGGAGAGAAAAATAAAAAGGGAAATAACAACCCGCACCCCCGGCGCCTGCTTGGAGATCTTCTGCACGACTTCTTTGCGCTGCCGGGCTCCGCTCCGGTGCCTGCGGCTGGCTGGCGCCCGATCGAGACTTGCAGGAAAGGGCTTGGTTTGTTTCCCGCCACCTCCAAGCCCGAGAGCCCTTAGGGCCGAAGGAGAGAGCGCTTCTCCCCGCAGCGTCCCGCGGGCACGGAGGGATCGGACTCGGCTGAGCACGGAGTTCAAGGGGGGCGGCCCGCCGAATGCTGACCCCCGGGAGGGGAGGGCTGCGGCAGGCAGCAGAACTGGATTTTCCTCCGCGTGCCCAGTAGGACGTGGGGATCTTGCGAGGGCTTGGCAAAGACGAGGAGCGCAGCCCGCCTGCCCCCCCCCCCGCCCCGCGGCGCTGGGAGAGCGAGCAGCTGCGGCCGCGGCCCCACCGTCACACAGCTCCGCGGAGCGGCCGCCCTCCGCCGAGCGGATTTGCCGTTATTAGCGACTCCTTGGAAATCAGTAAGTCTGGAGGGGCCTCGACCGGTGCTGTTATCCTGGAGCCGAGCCGGGCGCGGGGGCAGCGAGGCCCGCTGGCTTTGCACGGCAGCGCCGGGAGCAGGTGCCGCCGGGCGCACGGGCACGGAGCCGGCCGGGCGAGCACCACACCGGAGCCTCGCCACCCTCCCACCCGGTAGCCCGTCCTTCACCAAAAAAAAAAACCCAACCCCAGACCGTCCGCAGGCGTTGGGGTTCGGCGGGAGAGCCCTGGAGGCGGGTGTGGGACGGGCTGACGCGCCCGCGGGGCCGGTGTGCGGGAGGGGACCGAGGTGCGCTCGGGGGGGCGCCGCTTGCTGGGGACCCGCGGCGGGCTGAAAATGAGCGGAACGTCAAAGCTAAAAAGCCTCAAACGCGTCCCCGCAGGCGGAGGGGGCTGANAAGGGAAAAAAAAAAAAAAAGCCCTTGTTTTCATTCATAAGTTTGTGTGTGTGTGGTTTGTTGGGTTTTTTTCCCCTCCTCTTCCTTCCTCTTCCCCGCTCGGGGCGCTGAGGGCGCCGCGCCGCCGCCCGCCCGGGGCGGCAAGGACCTGGCGTGGGGGGGGGGGGGGGGGGGAGAAGCACTGTAGACTGTGCCCTGCTCCGCCTGCAGAAACGGGAGGTCTCTCGCCGACTTTGCTGTATGTTGTTTTATTGGCCAGGGGTTGCTGGCGGGGCGGGCAGGGAACGACACGCGACCATTTTAAACCCCCTTTTTAGAGGGGTGGAGGCGGTTTGTGCGACTGTGCCGCACTCCCCCTGGTCTGCAGCTGGTCTCGTCAGTCTGCCTGCCGCGTTGATATTGCGCTTTCTCCCCAAAGATGGCACTGGATGTCTTTCGCATTTTCTTGGGATATTATTTTTCATCCCCTGGGGAGCCCAGCTCCTGGCTGGTACAGCTGTAAATCTTTCCCTTTTCACGTTCATTCACCCTTGGTCTGTTGTGGATTTGTATTCAGCGCTTGTGAAGAAGGCAGCTTGTTATGTGGGAACGTGTTCAGAGCGGTTTTTTGTGTTTGTTTTCTTTCTTTTATTCCCCTTAATCTGGAGACCCTAAAGCCCCCACAGGTGACGTTAAATATAAAATGAAATCTTGAATGGCTGAATGAGCACAAAGGCTTTGTGTTGTAGCAGAAGCTGTCGCTTGAATATATGTGTTAGGGATAAATAGAAAAAGATGCTAACTACCTGTTAGAAGAAACCTTTCCTGCTCCTGGTTGTCCCTCTGTTTCCAAAGCCACTGTGCTTTTTTTTTTTTTTTCTGTTCTGGAGTGTGCAAGAGCTCTGTGCTGGCTGTGCTCTGGGTGGGCAAGATAGGCTCTTCTGATTATTGGATGAGTTTTGAAAATGCTTGAAAGCACTTATCTTTCTCCTCTTCAAGGTGAATATGTGTGACATCTTGGGGGGAGCACAAAGGCACTTTTCCCCAGCTGTCAGTAAAGCAGTCTGTTTTCCCCATTCTCTCTATAGATGTGGCATTTAGATCCTCGTCTAAATTCTTAGATAGGTACAGAACTGTCAGTGCAGTTTTCTCAGTCAGCATTGCAGTCTTCCTGTCAATAGTTGGGCAGAATGAAAAGGAATGAAAATGTGTTAACATTTATTTAAGCAATAGACTAGCATATGCTGTATTTATTTGACAAGCTTTTAATCTGTGTTGTGAAAATAAATGTTGTTCTTTGATTATGTTTTGAAGTAATTTGTTGGTTTGAGTTGTGTTTTTTAATTTTTTTTGTCATCCACTCTAATGATCCTTAGTTACTTCTTCTCTGACACCTGGTTGATCTTGGCCTCTCCTACTCTTTTTTTTTTTTTTTATTTCACACCCTGGCCTATGGTCAGAAAATACTTGAAAATGTGCTGTTTGCACTCTTACTTTAACTTTCTAAGGAGCAGATTAGATTTAGGGCGCCGAGTTTCTTTCTCTTACAGAAAGCGTCTTGGCCACTTGACAGTGCTTAGTTTGAGACTTTGTAATGCACATACGTCACTTCAAAAAGGAGGTTTTCCAAATGTACTAGCAAGCAAACCTGTTGAGCTTTTTCTGGTGCTGCAGATTCAGACAGCTAGCTGAGCATGAGCCGTGCGTGTTCTTTTTTTCTGCTGTGGAGAGCACAGACCTGAAGGTGGTCTTTCCTCTTTCTACCTTATTTTTGGGGGTGTTCAGAATCGCTGTTGCTAGTTAGACAGATGTTAGGTTCAGTAGCAAGTGAGAAGCACTTTTTGTGGCTTGCCAAGTAAGCAAGCGTACAGGTCAATACAAGAACTTCTTAAATGGCATGGGGTCTCCTTTGCATTCCTCATCTATGATGCCATACCCAGATTCTCCCTATTACTGGACTTTGGCCAGATCCTCAGCATTGCTGTAATCCTGTGCTGAAAGAGATCAGTACCTGGTGGCTAGGGCAATTTGTGGTTTGCCATATCGCTTCCGTTTTCAAAAAGCATCCTGTTCCTTATTCCTCTTTTGCCCTTGATCTTGTGTATGCGTGTATATAGGTACACACACAAAGTTTATTTATACCTTCTGTCATCTTCTTACCATTTTAGGATTTCAGATGCATGCCAGGTTCCCGCTGAATGCCAGAAGTAGAGATCACTACAGATGGAGCCCCAAAGTCAACATGGCAGTGGTGGTTCACTAGTGGTGATTCAGCAGCCCTCCTTGGACAGCCGGCAGCGGTTGGACTATGAAAGGGAGAGCCCGCCGACAGCTATCTTGTCGCTGGACCAGATCAAGGCTATCAGGGGCAGCAATGAATACACCGAGGGTCCGTCTGTGGTGAAAAAATCTGGTCCACGGACAGCACCGAGGCAAGAGAAGCACGAAAGGACTCATGAAATCATACCAGTTAATGTGAATAATAATTACGAACACAGACCCAGCCATGTGGGGCACGGGGTGCATCAGCATAACGCGAGGGTTCCGGTCTTGAGCAGGTCAACCAGCACAGGGAGCGCAGCTAGCTCCGGGAGCAACAGCAGCGCTTCCTCGGAGCAAGGGCTGCTGGGGCGGTCGCCACCGTCCTGGCCAGGCTCGGGCCACAGGTCTGACCGCACAATCCGGACGCAGCCCAAGCAGTCGTCTCTGCTTGTGGATGATCTGAAGGGTCCTTTGAAAGAGGACTTGGCACAGCACAAGTTCATCTGCGAACAGTGCGGGAAGTGCAAGTGTGGCGAGTGCACGGCCCCGAGGGCCCTCCCGTCCTGCCTGGCCTGCAACCGGCAGTGCTTGTGCTCTGCGGAGAGCATGGTGGAGTACGGCACCTGCATGTGTTTGGTCAAAGGGATCTTCTACCACTGTTCCAACGACGATGAAGGGGACTCTTTTGCGGATAATCCTTGCTCGTGTTCCCAGTCACACTGCTGTTCTAGGTACCTGTGCATGGGAGCCATGTCATTGTTTCTGCCTTGCTTGCTCTGCTACCCCCCTGCAAAAGGATGCCTGAAGCTCTGCCGAGGGTGTTACGACCGCGTCAATCGTCCTGGCTGCCGATGCAAGAACTCCAATACAGTCTATTGTAAACTGGAGAGCTGTCCCTCCCGGGGTCAGGGCAAGCCCTCATGATTTTTGGAGGAATGTTTACTTCCTCCAATTTCGGTTTTTCAGGTTGTAGCTGATTTTGTTTTGTTTTGTTTTGTTTTTGTTTTTCTTCCCCCCGCTCGTCTCCTCTTCTTCCTCCATCTCCTCCCCATTTTGGGAAGAGGCTGTCCTTTTGCTTTCCTTTCTGTCTTCCCACTTTCAAACACACGAGTTCTCTCCTTTGCTCTCCTCTTCCTATTGACTTGGCTGAGTGTGGAGCGTTGTACGTAGTCATTGCTGCTCTTTGGTAAGTGTGGACCTGATATCTGCATCTGCCACTCGTTTGGGCAGGGTCTTTTGAGTTTGTAACTGAACCACTCCTGAAAGAGACAGTGAGGGCTCACTGGGCTTTTGAAGCTTCTTGCTCTGTGAATATCTTCCCAAAGATGTTTTTCTTTCTCAGCAGTTTATGGTTTGGGTTTTTTTCCTCAACCTTCCCTGGGTACCAAGGAAAAATAACTTTCATGAGTGAGCTGGATTGTGAAATCACTTTTTGTGTGTGTTCATTTTGGAGAGAGTTGTAAAATAAAGGCTGTACCAAATGAAAGGCCTGACTCTTCTATAAGCAGCCTGGTTTTGGTTTTTTTTTTCTCCTCCCCTCCATGCTCTTTTTGTCTTAACTTTTGGAACATTCTCAGTCCTGAGAATAACCTTGCCTTTTTTTTTTTTTTTTTTTTTTTTTCAATGTAACTTGAGGTTTTACTACACTATGTAGATCTTCACATTGGAGACACTGTGGCTGCAACATACTCATTTGTTTCTTTCGCTGTCAAGTCTTTGAAGGATATTGCTCACTCCACTCTCCTACTCCTGTTTTTATAGTCTCTCAGTATCAGTTGATAGTAAAATTGGTGGTGTTCATGTATCCAAACAGCCTTCAGGTGTCATCGAGACACTTAAACATCCTTGAATCCTTAAAGTTTCTTGTGATCCTTTGGTTTAGCGAATTTAGCTCTGCTCTGTACTTTATAATTTTATTCTGTCCCTGTTTTATTGCCTTAGCCACAAATTGTGGTCTTTTTTTGTATATTTTATGTATAAAACACAAAGTTGAATCCCAACTATTTTTAAGACAAAAGTCTGTTAAAACTTTTTTTATTGTAAAGAATATTTATTATGTGAATCTATTATTTTATGATATTTATTGCAAAAGACTTTGAAAATGTACTCATGTCTGAATATAACAAAATATCAATACTTAACGAAATAAGGATGACACGAAGAAAGTACATATGTTAACTATAATGCAGAAAATATATTAATTAATGAAAATGGCTCGAGTTCTTTTGTTACGATGACAGGTCGGGAGCTATGTACGCATGTTGCGGGGTTGTTGGGGTTTCTCCTTCTTGTGGTCTTTTGGCTAGCAAATGACTCCCTATTGATACTTCAAAACCACTAGTCTGTGCTCTGGTTTACCTAATTTTAACTTTGCTAACTATATGTCAAGTAAGTTGGGTTTTCTTTTTGCCATGGGATATTTAATACAATTGAATGTATATGTTGTGCTTGACACCGCCAGGAAGCATAGGCCTTATTTATTTACCAAAGCAATGGGAAATAACACTTGTGGAGGGGGAAACCATAACTTCAAGGGGTTTATTTTGTTCCCTAAAGAATACCAAATTAACATGTAAACTTAAGTTTTCTTATATAGAACTTCTTGGCTGGTTAAATTGTATGTCAGCTGAAGTAATAAGATTACTGAACTCAAACTGAAATGAAAATCAAGAGACAGGATAAAAAAAGAAAACAGTTGTGTTGCTGCAGTTTGCTAGATTTGAAATTTCGGGAGTGTGATGTTTGTCTATGTCTAGAGCTGGCTGTGTTCTTTTCCTTTACGTTTTCCCAATGTTAACTGAATCCCAGTGTGAACTGAATCCATCTTCTGTCTTTAAATTAAAGGCTCTTAAGGATGACCCAAGTGTCATGGCTACTTGTGGCCATTTGACACAGCTTCCACAAAAAAAGCTTTTGATGGGGAGTAAATGGGGAAACCTCATTGTTCTGTTCACACGGGTCAAGGCTAACATCACAATTCTTCTCAAGTAAAAGGTTTATTAAATGGATGTAACATCACACGGTGTGCAGAGTAAGTGGTTCTCGGGGAAACTCCACTTTAAGAACACAGTAATAACTTGACAAACGTGTCATCTTGCATTTTGAAGTCCTGCCGCTTTGAATTGCCATTTTCAAGCTGTTCTAGCTCCTGCCATGCTGGTGACTTGAATATGCTCAGCTTTTGTTGTTAAGGCTGTCAGTGTCGATCTAGTGTCATGTAACGAGCTGACTCAAAAGTTGCATTCTTTATTAAAGTGCACGGATGACTTCTGTGAGGTATGAAGTGAAATCATTGTCTGTCCACATCTAGGAAAACGCTTTGCAGTATGCAGGCCGGGAGGCCTGTGGGGTGGCAGGGTCTGTGCACAAAGTCTGCTTTCCAAGATGTATTCCTCCCAAGGTGAAGGAAAGCCAAGAGAATAATGTTCCTGAGCAGCAGGCACACCTTGCTTTGCACTGCTTTCATATACCTGTGACTTCTCTAAGTGTGACAGCTGCAAAGAGCCCCTGGTAGACCATGAAATCCTTGTCAAAGTGGTCAGATATGACTATTTTTAAGACCATGTACAGACACTCAAAATACTGAGCCAAGTGCCTTTTTACAACTGGACATGATCCAGTTCTGTGTTAAGTTTGCTAGAAGGGTGCAAGTTATTCCTCTTTGGTGGAAAAATATGCTGCTTACATTGGTATGTCTCTTGTTTTTTTCAGCCAGGTGACTTGTGTGGGGGTTTGATTTGGTTTCTAGCAGGCGAGAAAGCCTGAGGGTTCACATGTACTCTGTTTTTAATGATTATCTTCCATCGTAAACTATGTCACAGTACTGTTGCAGAGTTCCTTAAAAATCAACAAAACCCAGTTAGTCAGACTAACCAATGCTACCTTTATTTGAATCACTTCAGGTTGCAGTTCTTTAGGAGGAGAATTTGACTTTGATCTACATAGCAATGAGAAGATAACGGTTCCTTGTATGTCTTAACTCCTGACAATTAGAATACCATTTATCTAGAGAAGGTAGTGTTAAAGCAATGATAATAATAGGGTTTTTCCCTTAGTTAGATGCTGTATTGTTTGTATTTAACATATATCTATATATTTTAGTTCATTTTTAGATCTTCTGGAATGTAGAGTCGTTGCCTTATGTTAAGGAAACGGCTGTGGCTTCTTTCAGGCAGAAGGATGACGTGGGGCAGAACCATGTAGGATCGTGTGACAACAAAGAGATGCCTTTCCAGTGGAAAGGAATTGAGCAAGCTGACAGGTGTATAAAGTAAGGCTCCACAGCTTGAAGAGACAAAAGTTAAAACGTGCCTCGAGTGGTCAATCATTATAGTCTGTTCTCCTAGCAACTGCAGTGACCATCTAAAGATACTGTATTTGTTGAAGGAGATTTCTGTGGTTAGGAGACTGAAGTGCCGGTTTCATTTCGTCAACCCAAAATTTGTCAGTGGGCTGTTCAGATCTTTTCCACATATCTGTAGGGTGCTGGAGATCCATTATAGATCAGAAAATCTATTTCTTAATTGTGTTTTTTTTTTTTTTTATATATATATATAGCTTTGAAGCCTTATTTTGAAAAAGAGAGCTCTGTACAAAATGGTTGTGTCGTTAGGTGATAAATTCAGATGACCTACTAACCTAGATGTGGAAGTCGGTGATGGATTAGAACGAGCCTGCCATCTGGTTATACATTGTAGAGCTCTGAAATAAAATTCACAGTCCTGGAAGGAATTGGAAGGAGTTGGGCGTTTCTCTAAGGATGATTTTGTGACACTAATGCCAGTGTGGGTAATAGTGTTATCCAAGGGGGTTAACACTTAAGAAAACACTCTTGATTATGATTCCATATCATAAAGACAGATGAGAGAGGATTACCTCCTCTGTGATAAAGCCAATCTATTAAAAGGGATTAAAAGGACTAGATGAAGTGTTTTAATGGACTTATATGAAGTAATAGATTCCTTGTTCTGGAGGAATGTTCAGGACTCACCGATACTTCTGTATTTCTTGTTCTGCTAAAATTGCCTCCAAATTCTGAGGAATCCTCATGAATTGTTGGCCTTCTTCCAGCTGGAGCATTTGTGTCAGTCATGGTGGTGCTTCTAAAAAACTGGAATTCAATTTTGTTCTGCTCTGAGGCAGCTGGATTTACCAGCCTTACACAGTGCGTGGGTTGCACAGGTCTTGTTCCAATCAGCCTTCGTCAGTGGGCAAATTGCTTTTAGGGTAGATCTAATCATTTGTACTTCCTCTAGGTATTTGATTTTCATCTTTGTTACACTGATGGGAGTAGCCAAGGCCTGGCTTCTACCCTGGGCATGGGTTACCTGCCCATATGGGACTTATGTTAACAGGCACCGTACTTATCGGAAACCTCTATTAAAAAAAACTTCTAAGCTACCCAGAAAGTTTTCTTCAGCCTCCACGTTACAGCACAGTGTTGAGCTGTCACCAGTACACAGGACTGAAGCCACACTATCCTGTGGGGGGATGAGTGTGGTCTATGGGTGTTTTTTTGTGCCATCTTGACATTTAAAATTCCCAACAGAGTTACTCAGGCTCTTACAGCAGCCTTGCACTGTGAATACTCTCGCTGCAAGAGGAGAGAGCTCTTGCAGTGTGTGTCACCATCACCAACACAGTGCAAAACCCCAGGCTGTCCCCTGAAGTTTGCAGGAGGCAGAGATCCCTGCAAACCTTGTGATGACCATTTTAAACCTTTCAGTTACATTTTTTTGGCCTATCTGTGCTTGTGTTTTGACATTAGCTTTGGGGGTTTTTTTAAGTACACAGGCCAGCAGAGGATAGGTACTGGTTTATTCTCTCTTCAACTTGATTTGGAGTACCTCACTGTGTCTCTGCTTATGTATTCTCTTAGATACTGTATTTCTTGCCTGGAGTGTTAAATCCAAACTTGGTGTCTGCAAAAAGCTAAAAGAAGAATATGGATGTGCTGGCTGTCTTATAAGAAGACAACAAACACAGCTGGAATGAAGCACTATTCCCAGAGTGGTATTTCCTGCTCAGTTTATATTTGTGGTAAAGAGATGCAGTGCTGTTGCTTTTTCCAGCATAATGCTTGTGGCTGCCACTATGACTTCTCCTGGTGAAAGTGTCTTGAGATTAAATACTTCCTCATTTACTTCTTAATAAATACAAACACAGGACAGCTTTCCTGCAGACCCCACATGGTCTTATTTCTTAGGATTAAGTGTAGAGGGGTGAAGCCCTAGTCTTACTGAATAAATTTGGATTTTATCTTCAAAAAAGGAGTCAGATATTCACCTGGATCTTTCAGAACTCCTGCTATATGCTTGTAAAGGGAAGAGTAATGGTATACTTCCAGGGCAATGCCATTGTTGGGTGTATTAAAAAATCAGGTGTCTTCAGCTTGAAAATGTAATTGTTGTAAATTGTTCTTTTTTGAAGAAGAGAAACCTTTGTTTGTGTTACTCCTTAGAGAAAGGTGTGCCTGATAGCCGTGCTTCTCTTGCATCGTAAGCACACCGTGTTTTCTAAACCTTTGTATACATGTACACTGCTACAAATCTGAAAACAAATATTCTACAGAACACACTGTTAAAAACACAAATGTTTGACAGGGGCTCTACCCAAAAGGGCTGAACCTCATTGTGTTTGTGCAATAAGGAGCACAATGGGACTTGCATCCTGCCCGACCTTTCAGGGTTGCTACCATAGTATGACCAGTTTTATGCTGCAGAATATTTCTTCTGGATGAAGTTGATGGATTTACAGCAGCGGTTCAGGTGGCTGGGCGACAGCATACATACACTGGGGCCAAATGCCACTGGGAGCCATTCTGAGTGGACTCTATACTAGTGGTGGAAGGGTTTTCTCCTCTTTTTTGTTTTAATTAATTGGGTTGGTTAATACAGCACGCTGTCTTAACAACTGTCTGTCATTCATCCATGTTAGGATACTCTTAACTTAGATGATAATGTACACTGTGAGAAGTAGTTGGCATACCATATGCATAGACTGAAATTACTCAACTGATTAACTACTTGATGGATATTTTAAATGAAATCATCTGACTTCTGACAAATGCCTCAGCTTCCAAACCACCTGAGAAATCCTCTAGTGCCATGAAGATTCCTCTTCTACAATTTAAGCAGAAGGAAAAGTTGAGGCTACCTGGCTTGGTAAAGGTCCTTTCCAAAGGATCATTTCTTGTGTGATGTTCAATTTGATGCTTTTGGATCCGTGTGCTTTATAAGTTGGACACTTGAAGGAGGGGGAGAGGCTGGGGCTTTTCTCTAACCTGCATATGGGAGGATTGCATGGTACATTCTTTTTAATATCAAGGTTTCCTAGCTGGCCCTGCTGTGAGACAACAGCACACCCAGAAGCCTCTGACTGGCAGCGCGATGTTCTACCCACTCAGTCATTCTTCTGTACAGAGCTATGAATGGGTGGGGAAAACCTCTTTGTGTCTGAAACTGTAACACTTTCTGGAGAATATTCCCAAATTTCCTGTTGTAAAGTGCCAGAGGTTGCTTGTGCATGCAGGCATCTGACTGTAATGAAAAAACAACGAAGAAACAATGTTAATGCTCTTATGCGGAAAAATACATAATCCTAACACAGGGCCCAATTGAAAGTGTACTCAGTACAACACACTGCACAGTATGATCCATCTGTAATGAACAGTTGTACATTTACTAGGTTTGGGGGTTGTTGTTTTGTTTTTAATAATAATAATACTTGAAAATGGCAGTGATCCTGATCTGCAGGTGCCAGCATTTGGGTATGTGGGAAACTAGGTAGGAGCCTAAATAATACAAGGCTAGAAACCAGAGCCATATCCTATGGCCTTCTAATTAAAACTCTTTATTTCCACAGATTTATTCTGTGGGCCTTGCTAAATAGATCAGCCTTGGGTTTCTAATGGTGACTACTTGAGGAGGAATGTAGCCTTTGTTACTCTGAATGGTTGGGAGCAGATTACCGGGCTGCCAATTTCCTGTTGCCTTTCAGAGCTGCAATTTGAGCCCTATTTGCTCCTGGCTCTTGCACAATTGAAAACAATGGGTGGCTTCTTTCAGGTTTCACTTCAGAGCTCTTAGAAACTGGGGAAGTGGCAAAAGCCCTACTTTACAGGTAATTAACAATAGATAATGTTTGCTCTGCGGTTTTTTTTTGTGGGGGAGGGGGTGGTGGTGGTGTTGGTTGGTTGGGGTCTTTTGTGTGTGGGGTTTTTTCTTTGTTTTTTGTGGGTGTTTGGTGTTTTTTTTAAATTGCTGATAAAGGTAGAAGTCCACATCGAACTCCCAATATAGATAGTGTACAGGTAGGCTTGCGGATGCAGACACAGACATAACTGTAGCAAGATGATGGTATTGGGTTAACCATACCTGTAAGTGAAAAAAATGGAAATGCAGAAGAGCTGTTGGGTTGCTAGCAATGCTGAAGGCTAAGCAGCAAAGGCTGGACAAGCTGCTTTATCCAGCCCAGCGTGTGAGTGTTTACTGTTGTGAACCTGCTCTTTGATTTAGAGGCCCTTTTTATTGCATTCTCTATCGTCTTTATTAGGTGCACTCTTCTCATACCTTGTTGACGTTTATGTAGGATAGTTAAATGTTTTCTGGTGTATCTTCAGTTCTAGGAAACCACCTATCCTGTAAAGTTTATCTTAAATGTTTTACCATATAAAGCTATGTTTGTTGTTTAACTTTATCTTGTTAATGGAGAGCTGTGGACACTCAGGGAAAAAAAGATGCCAAAAAAAAAAAAAAAAAAAAAGCCTCTGCATCGTTATTAATATTTATCTAAAAATGGGTTGGTGCAGACAGAAAATATCTAAATCGGGATGCTGAGACTCCTTACAGGTGGAAGGGAAGAAACAAATATCAGAATAAAGGTCACCTGCCCTCAAGGTGAATTTTGTGTGTGCAGGTTGTAGGCTGTGAGATAATACGCTGGCACATCTTGGAAAAAAAAGTGGGAAAAATAAGAATGGACCTTTGAACACGTTGATTGCAGAAATCTCTGGGCATGGAGAGCTAACTATTTATTCAGCCTTGCCGTATATGTGGAAACTTCCTGCAGATGGAGGAGATTTATGCACACATATCTACTATAGTTGCTCCACTTGCATTCTGTATCTGCCAACGATTCCATGTGCAAAAATTGTAGGAGAGATGGAAACACTCACTCTGGTAAAACTTCCTTTAGTAAATCCTAGCTAATACAAGTAGCACTGCTCAAATTTTTGCTCCAGGTGAAACCATCAGCACATATTAACGCTTGGCATCTCTCCTACATTTTCCCTCCCAAGGTGGCTTCTGGTTTTGTTTGTTTCTTTCTCAGTGAGGCCCTGGTTTGGTGGTGGGACTACAGGCCTGAGAAGTTGCTGTCTCCCTTGGTAATGCTGCTGCAGCTTTTTGTAAAAAGCAGGATACCCAGGCAAAAGGAAGATTTCAAAGAGAGACTTCTTGTGCTTGAGTCTGGCTGCAGGGGAAACATCACACAGGACTGTAGCTGGCAGGCAGCACACGCTCATCAGGGCTGCCTCTCTGTGATAAATGTGGTCTCTGGCTCTGAGTTTGTCACAAAAAAAAAAAAAAAACCTCTCTGCCTGAAGATACAGCTTTGTAGGTGGTGACTGAGACTACAGACAGAGTTATGAGCCGAAAAACGGATGTATCTAGCAGCACTTGAGGAAATTCTGTCCATGCACTCCGTTTACATGCATTTGAACAACTAGGCAAAGTATTTAAAAATAAATGAAAAAAGAAGCAATCTGCACTCTATGCCTGTATCTCAGAGTTTCCCTATGAGGCTTGTAGAATTTCATTGGCTTCAACTGTGAACATGACATTTGCTTCTTATTCTCTCCATCTGCAAGACCTAGAAAGTGTCTGCCCCAATAACCTACTTCTGTTTCTCCTTCTTCCTGTCAGAGCTGCCCCTCTTTGACAACCTAACTGGCATCTTTTAGACTATAAATCTTTCCATAGAAACAGCCTCAGGAGGAGAAAAGGATGTCAGAGTTGCAACACTTTGGATATATGTTTCTCCAGAGCAGGAGTAGATGAATGGATGGCCATGCCCTCTGCTGCTCATCTTCATTAGGAGCTCTGAAAATGGGGAAGGAGATATTTTGAGGAGAGGCTTAGAGCCAAGCTACAAAATTACCTCACTGGTAGCTTTGTCATGAGGTTGTGATTGGTTCCTCTTTTCTCCAGTTCCTTGCAGGTAACTTGGGAAGATACAAGAGATATATACATGAGAAGATCCTCCTTTCTTTGCAAAACCACAATACACCCTAGCAGAGGTTCTATAATTCCGGCTTTTGCTACTACTGCTCCTAAATCTTGTACCTTTCTGTTAGGGAAATGGGAGCTGCTGTAGCACAAAATGTATTTACATGTTACAGCAGTTGTATTTGCAAATGCAAGCTGCTTTGGACAACAACAGCCCACTTCAATCCTGTCCCTGCCCTCCTCCCACTCTCCCCGATCTCTATTTCATTCTCTAGCACCATAAGCCCTTCCTGTGTGCCTGCAGTTAGAATGTAATAAACCTAAAAACTGTTCTCTGGAGGGGAAGCAGAAGTAGCCCTTGGTGACCAGCATGCAGCTGCAGGGCTCAGGCTGCCGTGTCTCTGTGGAACCCGTGCTGATAGAGTCCTTACTGAGTATGTGCCCATCACCTTTTCCACCTGTGACTGCAGCAGCAGAGCTTGCCCTGGGAAAGCCACATGCCTCAGATGTAAAAACGTGCCCCTTGCAGGTCTCTTTCTTTAAAAGGTAACTAACTACCTATTGCTAAACCTTGAAGAAATTCTAATCTGTCTGATCTCTCCCTCTGAGATTTGAGAGATTCTCCTGTAAGGGTCAAATATAAAAGTCATGAACACTTTTTGACTTTTAGCACAGCCCAGTACACGTGGCGTGGATTGCCTCACTGGTACAGGTAAGGGAGATATCAGCTAAAGTAGGAAGGTGCCCAGCTCCAATTTATTTTTCTCCTCTTTAAAATTGAATTTACACCAAAGAATCCAGGAGTTCATGATTTACACTCTGTTGTTGCTGAAGTGTGTCTATGTGCAGGTTACGTGAACCAGTTTGTGTTTGTGCACCTGAGAGAACAAAAACGTGCCTTGCAGGTTCCACAGTTCCAATATAGAACAGAGAAACAAGTGCATTGGGTTTAGTCGCACTTTCAGCATAATGGATCCTAATGGGATGGAAACCTGGAGTGAAGCTCATGAGTCTGTATCAGGGCTACCTAAAGTTTGGCCATGTTCTTTGGATGACACAATCTCAAAATTTCTCAAAATCACGTTAACTTGGTTCCTCTGAGTGGATTACAGGAAGTAAATACAGCTTACTGGCTTTGAAAATACTGACTTTATAAGTCCATTTTACCTTTAATTGATAACTGGAAATGGCCAAGATAAAGCCAAGCATTGACTCTGAAGTAGAAGGGCCACAGCAGTGAGAAAAGAGCTGAGAATTGAATGATTGCAGGGGTGCAAATAAAGAGGTGCACTTAGATGCATATTTTTTGAGGTTTTGTAAACTTTTACACTCTTATCATTTACTTTGGAAGTTTCATTATTGCTATTTACACCAATGGGAAGAAAAGTGATTTTATGTTGTATGTGTATTCAAGAAAGACCATATCTTTGTATCAGGAAAACATACCTTTTTTATTTTTCATTTCTTGCCCACCTGGAACTCAAAGCTATAGGCATTCACTGGCTTTTTTACTTCTCTTACAGAAGCAAGGAGCATTTTTTTTTTTTTGCATTACAGATACAGTAATTTTCTTTCAAACAGCTCTTCTGCCATCCTGTTATCCTGCCAGAGGATGATACTGTTGGTCAGTACTTCTCAGCACAGTAGTTGGCTTAGAATTGATGTTTTGTCGTTGTTTATAAATGACTTCTTATTATACTGCTACTATCATTTCTTACTTAGCACATACAGGTAAGAGTTCAGGAACCAGGCTAGTGCCTCTCAGCTCTTATATTCTTGTCACCCAGCTTAATAAGGGTATCATTTAGAGTGAGAAAAGAGCCTAAGTTTATACTGCAATAATAATAATAATTTTAAAAAGCCAAGACAAATACAAAGATGACCAAAATAAAAGCCTTGGTGGGAGAGAGTTAATCTGCCCTGAGCTATGGCCCTCCAAAAGCCTTGCTGGGATTCTGCTCTGCTACTAAATACTCAGCTTTCTGACAGGGGTTGGCTGGGCTAGTTGCCTGGGCATCCTCTGCCATCAGAAGGATGAAAAAGCTTGGACTGGACGGTGATTCCGCCTAAGGTAGGTGTAGTGAAGCTCTCAGTGGACATATCTCTCTGTGATGGCTGCTGAGAAATCTTACCTGAAGAGATGAAATCAGATGTCTAATATTCAGGTGGATGCATTTAAGCAAGGTGAATCCCACCTGCAGACACTTAAACTCAGCAAAGTCCATTTTTTTCTTGCTTCCCCTCCCCCACTTCCTCTGCTTTCTGACTTTCACTGAGATCGGCAAAGGGTCTTTCTGTCTTTTCCAGAGTATCTATGTAAGATACAATTAATGATAAAAATATCTCCTGTGGCATGAGCTTTATGGTAGATAACACTTTCCTTCTCATGCTTTTGTATTCCGTGGGCATAGAGATGATATGTGGGGATATCTGCATATTTACTCAGTACAAACCAAAGTTTTTCCTCTCTTACATCTAAAATCTCCCCAGTGCGTTTGGGCAGACTGCTCTGTTTGTCAGCCTTAGTCATATGTGATGTTCTGCTGCAGAAAGCGATGCTTCCATCACGTTTTTCAGAGGATGTGCATTTGCCAAAACAAGTGATGGGCAGACAGCTTTGTTTTGATTGTACGTAACCTTTACAGTATCTTCCACCAGATAAGTAGGTGGTATGCCAAAAAAAAAAGAGAATAGTTGAAACTTTAAATGATCTCATCCAACCTCTCTGTTTTAAACAAGGCACTTTTTGATGGGTTACGAGACATGACATCAGAGTTTTCGGTTTCATGCCCGCTGCATGCTGGAGGGAGCCTGCAGCTATGGTATGGTGATGAGCATCCCACAGAGGCAAACCCAGCTGCTGCCTAGGAAGGGCTGAAGACAGAAGAAGGGTGAGTGATGACAGCAACAAAGCAATGGGCAAGGCTGCACGATGATGCAGTAGAATCAGAAGGGCAAAAGTTTTTTCAAATTCCCCAAGCCGGCTTAAGCCTTGGCTGAGATGCAAGTGTGAAGGGAGGTCAGCAGACTTCAAGTCTTCCCTCTGTAGAGACAACTCTCACTCCTAAGTCTGATAATAAGCAGTGGTGGGACCTCTTGCATAGTCTTCTTTTTTGGAAAAAACCCCAAACCTGTTGTCTTGATAAACTGTGATCTCATACTTCATATATGTAAGAAGCACTGTGAAGACTATACCAGGAAGATCTGCATTCAAGTCTCAACCTTGTTCATGGATTACAAGCAGAACATCCCATCTTCCTGCCTCTGTTTCCACCCAGTACAGGTAATTCTGACCATAATGGGTATTTGGTACTGTATTTCAACAATACACTCCAATATTATTACATATGTCTCTGAGTTGCATGCAGTAATTTTTATTCTGCTTTCCAGAGGCTTTAGTAAGAAGGGAGTATGCAAAGGGAACCATTGGGTGTAAAAATTATATTCTCAAAAGTTACCAGTTTGAAGGCTCACATCCTCATTTAAGTTTTTGGAAGACAATTGAGATTTTATCTCCTATTATTTAGAAATATTTTTTTTTTTTGGCTTTTTGGATAAGTGGTATTTGGTTTTACTTCCACATCCTTCCCATTCCTCACCATGGCATAGTTCAAAGAGCAAGGCTGAGGATTTTGTGCAATATAGTCTATATGTCCTTCTTTGGCAATCATCTTGCTTTTACAGCAGTCTCTCCCCAACAAAACTGCCACAGGGCAAGAAAATATCTGGAAGCTGAAGGCTGTGAGGCTCAACCAGAACTGGAGTTAAGCACTTCCCCACGTGAAGGCCCTTGGTAATAGTTTTCACTGGGATATGATTATAAAGTGAACATTTTGTGTGAAGTTAGCTCTGCATCTTTTTCCCTCCTGCCCTGTAAGAGTAAGGGATGGTCTGCTAGGCCAGGTCAGAGGTAGGGGAGCACCACTAATACAACTCTGGAGTCTGGGCTTCACAGCTAGCTAGGAGGTATGAGGCAAAGCCTCCTTTTCATAGCTGACCAGGACTGCTGTGCAAACCCCACAAATACTGCTCAGGTACATGGTGAGATACCATCCATTCCTCAACAGCTTGCCGGTTGCAGTTACCAAGCTGAATCTTTCTTCGTCTTGCCTGCCTTGGTCATTCTTTGATGCCTCTGGTGCATTATCCTTGCCTCTGGTTCTCCTCCTTCCCAGCTGGATGGATGTGGCTCTAGTCCTGCCTCTTTCTCAGCCTATCCGTCATGGTAGAGGTATTTAAGCTCCCTGAGTCTGCTTGTGTGTGCCTGCTCTGGTATTCCAGAGTACTGGAGACCTAGGACCCTTAGCCAGACTCCTGAGGGTATTTCTTGTCCAAAGAGTCTCAGCTTCCAATTTGTCTCTAGTAGCTTCAGCTGGGTCCAGGCATATAGAGATGCTACTGGCAAGGGGAAACAGGTGAAAGCACTTAGTCATCTGCAATCATTTCCTTAACAAAAGGACTTGATACTGTCAGCTGGTGTATAGCCTGGGGGTTATATTCTTATCTAGACCTAGGCAGGAAACTGTATGATTTACAACTGGATGTAAGAAATAGTGATTGCATGCCTAACCTGAACAATAGATTACTGGTATATATTTCCCTCGGGGTAAACTCCTAAAGGATCCCAAAATCAGCAAGACAGAGCAACACACGTGTAGGCTGTTGGCTAAGCAAGTTAGGATACTGAGAATATGGTAGACTAATGCTGCAGAATCTCTAAATTCAGGGTAAAAAGGAAAAATTATGCCCTGAAAAGTCTGAGCAACTCCAAGGCTCATGAGGCACTTATTTCTGCCTCTCAAAAACAGCTGTGCTCCTTCACAAAACTAGCAGGTGCAGTTTTACCACGGCTGAGGGGATGCCTGGGATAAAAGCCTTGGTTTATATAGAGAGATATTAAGCAGCCTTCTTCTTGATACAGCTTGTAATCTGTCTTGATCTTCTACAGGCATGCTACAAGATCTGCAACTTTAAACCCAAGGGGTTTGTATCTGCCAGAGAGACCAAACTGAGGTACTTTCTTATCAAGTGGAGGTACGCTTATTCTTTGTTGGTGCCTAACTAGTGATGAACCTTGTCCAGGACAGAGGCATTGAATAGCTTTTGTGATACAAATGGTGCATGTTAAAAAAACTTTCAAGTCCTGTATTTTGCTGGGAACGGGAAGCTGTTTGTTTGAGGGTATTGTCTGCTAGTATGCCTTGCCTGTGTCAAGGTGGCCTTAAGAGTATGATAGCTTGGAAACACCATTTGCAATTAAAACCCGTATTTTCAAGTGCAACTCTCCTGTTTGTTCATGCTGAGAATCTTTGGTCATGGAGGTACGTTTAACAGGATGAGATTTTTTCCTTTCCTTCCCTTCCCCCCTCTCCCTCCGCCTTGAACCACAAAGCTGCCAAACTAGCCAAGAAAAAGACTTGTAATTAATGCTAAGTGAAGTGGAAACCATGGTGGCTGCTTAGTGTAAGGCTAGTGGGGCATGCTCTGGCCTGAAAGAATGCCAGTGTAGCTCTGAAATAACTGTGCGGCTCTAGTTTTTTAGTCTGGGTGTGCGAGAGCAGAAACTGCCCCAACCGCCCTCAGCAGTGAAGATATCTCCAATGTGTCTTGAATATGAATATTGTCCTGCTGGGCTGTGGAAGCATCCCTTTGGATGTATTTTTGTGTCTGAGCACTCAGGGAAAGGCTGGATTTACTTCCTTTTAAAAGCTCTATGTAAGTTCCCATTGTAGGTTGCGACCTAGAAGTTTAGTGCTGTGATTTTCCTGATGATAACCTCATCATCTAGCCTTGACTTGTCTGTAAGCAGGTTGCTCTGGGGACATATTTGTTTAGATATCTCCTCTTTGCATGGAGCTTTCTTATTCCTCTAAGTGGTTTCACTTTCTTGGGTGTTGAAAGTGGATGTTAAAGCAGCCACAGTCTTAACCTGAGGCCTCACTTGCTTTGAATTTGGCTTGGGTTTTTTCCTGCCTTCAGGCTGTTTCCCCATTGGATGTGCAGAGTGAGTGGAATGCAGTTTCCATGTACACTTTGAGTTGTATATCTGCTAAGCAACAGGACAGAGCTTTTTTGCTTAGCTTCTGAGCATGGTGGGAAAGCCCTTTGCTTATGTTTTTCCAACACTTTCTGGGTATCTAAAAATCCTCAGAGAAAAATGTTGGTGACTGATTAGAAAACCGTAGTTGGGTAAAAACTGAGAATAGATCAGTACTGAGTGGCAAAACAAATGTGAGGGCAAGTGGAATGACACTGGGGTTTTTACCCACTTTATAGTGTTCTACATCAACTCTATGGTTTTCCTTGGGCTTTTTGTCTCCAAATTTTATTCTATGTTTCCATATCTCTTTGATATATCTTTTGTTAAGACTATAGCAGAAACACTGGTATCGTTGCACAACACCTCACGTTTGCAGAGCTGTAGATAATAAATCCTGCAGCTCTTGCAGTCCTTGGTTTGACCATTTGGTCAAAGTGCTATTGGTAAGTGAGGTTTTTCTGTCCTATTGCAAGTAGGCTGTGGCAGAGGACCTGCTGTGTTTCTCAGTTTTAACTCTTGCTCTGTGAGATTTTTTGGTGTTGTGGTTTTGGTTTTGTGGTTTTGGTTTTTTTTGAATAAAATCCATTGAATGTCAAGCTGCATCAGACATTCATAATTCTTGAGTTTTTCTTCCTTTTTGAAGGTGACAAAGTCAATGTAAGGAGTATTTCTGGCGATGTCTTCATGGACCTCTCAAAAATGTATGTCAGTGTTTTCCAGCTGCCTTGGTTTCTTGTGCAGATGAACCCTGACAAACGGTTTCCTAATGAACCCGATTAGGACAAAGGCTCAGTTGTTGTTTTCTGTTGATAAAGTCGACATTTGACTGCTTCGTTTCCCCCCCCCCCCCCACTACAGAAGGATTAGTCTGTGGCTATTTGCTCAGGCCCCAGTCTTTGGGCTTGCTGAGACAATTGCTCAAGAGTTTCAGATTTAGAAACCAATGAATGTCAAGCTGAGCCTCTGAACTAAACTTTCTTTGAGATGAGCCAGAGTGACCTGCAGCGAGCTGTAAAGAAGAGTGCAATGACCCACCCCCCTCCTTCCCTTCCCGAAAGGAAAAATATTTCCCAGAGCACTGGGAACCCTCCTGACTTCCTCTCCTGTGAATTCTGGATTAGTGTGATTTGCATGCTTAAAGTTAATTCACTAGTGAACGGAGGAGGTGTCTGGGAGCTTGAATAGATTCAGCTCCTCACCACTGAGTGCCAAGGGCCTCTGGTGCGAACCACGTAGCAAGGGAAAGTGAGGACATGTAGGACAACTGCAGGGGTGAAGGGAGGGAGGAGGGATTGTACCATTTGTACTGAAGTGTTTGCAATTCTGCCCTCCCACTGGCCATAGCAACTGGACTGAATGTAATCTGGCCCTTTTATTTTCGTGCTTTCATTCAGATGAGGCCATATAACAAGTGGGAAGCAAGAGGAAGAGGGGAAATGCATCAAGTATACATAATAAAAGTGATGGTGCTGAAAATGCCTTTTGCTTTTTAAAAAAGTGACCAAACTCTGTGTATTGGGTGGGTTGGGGATTTCAATGTGCTCAGCCCTTGAGAGGTTTCTTCTGAAGTTGTCTTTAAAAACAAACCAAACAAAAAAGCCTCGTCTGGTTATCCACAGGCCTTGCTCCCTGATAAGGGCCATCTATCATGACCGAATTAAAACATGGGCTCTGTCTTGCAGCTAGCACCTGATAAGATGTCCACCCATTGAGAAAGTTCCCTTTTCCAGTTTCTTGGTGCCTGGGAAAGCTGCTTTTAAATTTAAAATTAAAAATTAAAAGAAAAAAAAAGAGAGAGAGAGAAAAGTTTGAATCATTGCACGGAGTCACTGGCCCCGCTGAGGAGGCTTTCTCTCTCTTCTGAAGAACAGACCACGCACAAAGCCAGATGGTTCCCGTCTGCTGGCTTTATTCAATGCACTTCCTCCCACAGACGGGAGCCCTTTTGCCCTCCTTCCACCCCCCTCTTTCAAGCATCCACCACTGGGCTTTTCTGTTCTGCGGCTGGAAATAATCTTTTATTGCCCAGTTGTTCGGAAGTGACCTTTTGCCCTTGATTAGATAGCACCAGGCTCTATCACCGGATTGCTTTTGAGCTGGCAGTTGCTTTTTTGTGTTCGCTGATCCGGTGTCAGGGAGAACAATGCAAGGCTTTGCAAAATTTTAGTCCGGCTGAGGCCTCATGTGGGATGGCTGGGGGTAGGGAGGAACGGTGTTCTATAAAGCAGCCTCATGGACCGTGATTAATTACATAAAAACATTTCCTTTAATAAACTCCAAACCAAATTGTGTTTTGGTTTGGTTTTTATATTCATCCTGCGCGCTGATGCAAACTGCTCTGTGCTCCTTTCCAAGCCCTTAGCTACTCATTGATGCTGAGGAGCAAAAACTACTCCTTGTGTCTCTCCTACAGGCTTTTCATGTCTGCTTGTGGCAGGCAGGTGAGATAAAACCTGGCTCAAAAACAGGAGACCCACATCCTCCAGCTTGGTGTTGAGCTTTGAATCGCTATTTTTCACTGAGAGAGTGGCCAGAAGGGTTATTTCTGGTGAGACGTTCTTAGGCCCTGGAAAAAAATAGCTGATGCCTCTCTTCCAAGCAGCAGCTTTTATAGCTTTAGAAAGAGGAGGCTTTGCAGTTACCTGTAGAGAAAAAAGAGGTAGTACTTAAGGAAGATTAAGGAAATTCTATAAAAACTAGTCAGGAGAAAAACAGAGAGTTCAAGAAAAAATTAGAAACTGAAGCATAGAACTGATTGTGTATTTTACCTCACTTGGCACATATTATATACTGTTCTTTTCTATTCAGCATAAGAGGTAATGTCTGTTTAGAGGGCTGGGAATCTCTCTTCTAAATAATAGTTAAACTATCTTTGAGCTTTAGCCTAAAACCAAACCAAACACACACCAAACCCACCTTTTCCCTCCAGCTTGATCTGGACTGATTTAGAAATAACAGGAGAGAAGCTGTTACCCTCTAGTTTATTTAGTGATCCAACTCTGTGGGTTTAGTGATCCAAAAGCTATAACCAAGATATCTGGGTTTGCTGTGGTTTTTTTAATTACATTTTCAGCATATGTTCAAGGAGGTTTAGTCTTCAGCAGCCTGACAAAATAGTAAAAAAAAAAAAAAAAAACGCACCTGGTTTCTAGTGCTGTAGAATTTAAAGGAAAAAGATTTCTGTTCTGCAAGGTTATTATTGTTTGGTTTTGTTCACTGTTTTCCGACTTTGTATGGCTTTTCCATCACAATTATTTCTTTCTTTCTTTATTTTTACCCTGGTGGAGCTTTTCCTTTGGGTTCTGTCACTATCCAATTTTGTAGGAATTTTCTCCAGAGGGTAAATTGTTGGTTACCTCAATCCCTTTGTGACTGGTGTGAACTACACTGCTCCCTTAAATAGTAAGCTTTAAAAAATTGTTATCTCCCTTGAACTCGGGTGATTTAGCAGCAGCTTTTTAATTCTGTCAGTGCTGCTCTTTTATTTGGGAAACAAAGTGAATGTCTGCAGTTTGAATTGGCCACGTTATGCTTCCTGATGGCAGTTTGTGAGCTCTGCTCCCTGGCTATCTGGGCTGCAGCTGCCACAAATCTGGATCCAGTGAGGAAGGGTGCTCAGATAAGGTGCCACTGTTGGAGGGAGCTGGGGCAGTCCTCCTGTGACTTGAGCACAACCCAGCTCCTATACTGGCAATGAAAAGCATTTAATGGCATTGGCTATTTTGTTAGATCAAACATTTGAGGCAAAGTTTCTAATCTTGCATACATTCTCTCCCCGTGCCTCCCCATTTTTATTATCAGAGACAATTGCATGCAGAAGTGTGTAGTAGAACAGCATTGTTTCTGGTCAGCTCTCACAAGCCAGCAATGATCAGAGTTGGGGTTTCCCATGCCTGGTTTGTGGGTAGGCATATGTGGTTACCAGTTATGTTGCATGCAGTTTTGTTTTTATTGAGAGACTCAAGCCTCAGCTGGTGCACAGCATGGGTCTGCCCTGAGGCTCTCTCTGGGCTGTGTGCCTGGGAGGGCTGAGTGCAGCAGGTAGGTGCAGGAAAAAGGGATGCATTCTGTTTAAAGTAAACGGTTGTTGCCCTGGACAGTGGTATGTATTTTCTAACCCATGTAACTTAAATTTCACTTTTTGCAGTCTGTAAATAATTATGAGTTATTTATTTATTTTGGGTGCCTGCCCTATCACCTTGGTGTGCAGTGGTCCTAAGCCCTTAGAGGTGGCTGGAGAGCCTTTCCATCACATGCCATTTGTTGCTTCACAGGCATTCCAAACTGAGCCCCAAATTCTGATGGATATTTGACATCATTGCCCCCTTTCCTCACCCTTGTATCCCTCAGGGCAATAAAGACCCCCTTGGAGTTGGCACTTAGAGGGATGATGGTCAGCTGTGCTGTTAAAAGTAGTATGTGTGTGACAAAGGAACTTGGACAGGAAGGTGAGGGATCTGTGTTTTTGTTAGGCTGCCTACTGGTTGTCTCAGGGGTAACTGATTTCTGCTGATTTTGCTACTCAAAAGACAATTAGCTTCATAGTCTGTCTTTTAAAACAAGCAGGTTAATGCTATCAGTCTCACAGGGGTTGTTAAGACAAATTCATGCCTCTGAAACAAGTAGTTACTGGGGTGAATAGCATCACAAAACAATGAAATAAATAATTGTTCTGACTGCAGAGTGTGGTTTGAGTGCTGTGTAGTAAGGCTTCAACCCATGACAGTGTGTGTGTAAAAATTAAAACTCCCCCTAAAATACACATAAAATGAAGCAGAGAAAAAATGGCACTTAATGGCACAGTTCAAGACTTGCAGTATGTGTGTGTGCTAGGATGTGTGTGATAGGAAGGTTAAACACAGTTTGTGCAAACAATGGTAGTGTTGCTGTTCCCAAATGTAGAGGCATTTCTCTTTATGTGCATGTTTGCTTGCATTTCACAGTACTTTCTCCTTCAAAGTTAAAGGGTTTAATTCAAGAATAAAGCACTTCAAAGTTAAAGTGTTTAATTCAAGAATAAAGCACTTCAAAGTTAAAGTGTTTAATTCAAGAATAAAGCACTTAAAAACAATGTATTAAGTTTTAAAACAAACTCTGAAGTACTTTCTGTCAAGGCACCTGCATGACCAGGTGTATTTGGAGATTTGTGTTATTCAGCAGGGAGAACTCTAGATATATGTTGTCTTGCAGAGGTTCATTTTTGGAAGCATCCAGTCACTGGCTGATTTAGTTAGCTTTTTGTGCACATGTGTGTACACACACATATACATGTATATGTGTATACACACACAAAAAGTTGAAATAAATCTGCCAGTGACTCGACTCTATATATTCATATATCAATATCAGGGCATTTTTAGATTGGCTGAAATGTTACAGGCCAATAGTAAGATCAGGTTAGTTGTAGTTGTGTATGCCCAGCATACGTGACTAGCAGTTTCTGAGCATCCCTGTGAAAGCTGGTATATGATGGATTTCAGTCTAAGGCTAGAAGCATCAAGTGTATATCTGCAGGCATTGTTCTAGTGTCACACAGTATCATAGGGTGAGCCAGCCTCAGCAGGAAATGGGAAAGGCTGGATGCCTCCTGTGCAACAAGCTGGCAATTCAAAGAGCAAAGGTGTAGAGGTTTTGGATTATGAAGAATGTTTGGCCAGGCATTGCTTTAAATGCTTGGTAGAACCAACAGAAGACTTTCAAGCAGATGCTTCATCTTTTTTGAGATGAATGGGTAAAACACTTGCTAATTTCAAGATCTGAGAGAGGAATTGGCGTCTTCTCTGCATCAGTCCAAGGGTGTGAGAAGGAAATGTTGTCAGGGAGCTTTTTGAAAAAGGCCTATGAGAAGCCAGACAACAGGGGTTGGAGGTGACTGAGTACTATGCTTGCTTGCTGTCTTTCAATGCTTAGATCTTCACACAAAAGAAAGATATGGAAGTGGGAAGAAAAATGTGTTAGCAAGTCATGGAAGTGACACTGAATAAGGCAAATCACTATCAAGTAAGTGGGGAAACTTGGGAAATGAAGTAAGAACTGTAACTGTGAGCTTGTGAGTGATAGCAGGCCCTGTAAAGTCTTTTGAACATAGTTTGATGTGTACATACAAGCAGTTTCTGTCCTCCTTCCCTTCACCACTTCTGTTTTTCTGGAAGGATGTCTTAAAATGAGGATGTAACACTTGGAGTAAAGTTCACGCATGCATACTCAAACCCTGTTGAAATAATCAGAAATATTTCTGATTAAGTTAAATACTAAAGAAGGACTACGGTATGTGACTGTATGACTGCACAGCAATTTAAGTTTCTGGTGTGATTCTTTTTAACTCTGAAGCAGCCGGATGATGGAGGAGCTGGTGTTTGGCAACTGAAATTCAGATAAAAAAATTGTAGCATTTCACTTACATTTTCTGAAGTAAGCCCTAAAACACCAGAGCCTGCAAAATTCTGGAGCACTCTGAAGGCAATCTGCTATACAAGTGTCTTGGTTTCACCACTGTTATGTGTCATAGGACTTTTCTGTGAGGAAGTTTGCTTCTGACTACTAATTAATTCCATGCATTTTATCCATTAATGTTATCTTTGGATAGTAAGAAACATTTAAATATTTGTGTAGATTTAGTTGTGCTGCTTGGAAGATTTGTTAGGTGGTAACTTGAGTACAGCTGAGAAGCAGAGGTTGTATCAGCTGTAGCTCTCAAGGCTACAATAAACTGTTAACACAGGCTACAGAGCTTCATGCATTCTGCACGTGCTGTAGCCATACCTTTTGGATATAACGACTGCTGCTTGGTTGTCTTCTCCCCTTGTGCCTACGCTATTGCTATTATAGGAGTTGAAATCTTAAATATACTTTAGGTTGGAAGGAACCTCAAAGCAGTAGTTAGTCTAATTTGCTTTCATATTGTTTCTAATGTGTGCAGGTTCAGGAGGCTTTTTTAAGTGAAGAGTCAATGAAGATCAGCTATAGGAAAATTCATGCTAGCCAAATTTGTTTAAATTCTTTCCATTTGTCATATCTGTCATGTGGGTTCAGTGGTGGCATGATAGTTATGGTATGACAGTTACTCAGGCTTGAAAGAAGTTGATAACAGCAGAAGAAACTTTGGAGTAACTCATGACTTTTTATCAAGTGGAAAAAACAACCCAGTGTGAGGCAAAGTAGTATATCAGGCTCTCATCGTCCTCTGTAGGAACCCAGTTGCACGTAATGTAAGGCTATTTCCACTTACAAACATCTTTGCCATTGTTAGCCAGTAAGATGCCCATGACTGTTAGTAATGTTGTTTTCAGCTGTCTGTGCAAGTTTTCAGATTTTTTTCCACAGATAGTAACAACTCTTTATCCACTGACTACATCTTGTGGGCCGCTGGGCTGTAGCCCACAGTGCTCTTGATATGCCCACACACGAAGGGTCTTAAATGGATGTCAACACTTCTGGCTACAGCCTTGTAGTGCAGAGATAGACAAGCCGGCTGAAACTTCAGCAAACTAACCACAGCAGTGTGGGCTTTAACACAGGCTACTTTTATCTAGCTTCCCCCTGTAGCATCTGTGATAACACGCAAACAGAGGATGTCATTCTCAAACCTATATCAACAAGTGATCATTTCACATCAAAGGTTATATCCTTCATAAAGTATAAATCAAAGGTTATATCCTTCCTTCTTAAAGTAACTTCTGTCTTGCCAGAAGCTGGTGCTTGCTTGCACCATCATAGTGTGTGCATTGTAACTCACTAATGGTGCACTGAGGCCACCTGCATTTTGGTTTGCTGTCATGCTTATCACAAGCTTCCTTGCCTGCCTCCAGTATTTAGCTGTCGTTTTTACTATCCCAAGCTGTTGAATTGCTTTCACTGGATGCTACCTGGCTCTGGAAAGCCTCAAGCCACAGGTTTCTCTTGGACTGAGCCTTGATCTTTCCCATCCTCTGTTGCAGGGAGTGGGCTTCTGGTCAAGGTTGTGAGCTGCTGCTCCTCCTCCTCAGCTGGAGAGAGCCTCTTGTGCTCAGGTGGAAATTGCTGTGGCTGGGCTGCTTATGCTTGGCTCGTCCCTATTAAGTCCAAGTCCACTTTCAGTTCACGATGTATTACAATTTGGGCACAGCCCTAATGCCGCTGGAGTGTCACCAATTACAGAAGTTAAGTTATTGTATCAATTGTGCCAATTCCAGCCTGTGGTCTCTGTAGCTGGACAGATATGCCTGTGGTTATCCAGCATGGAGGAAATGGGGATGGAGCTCACTGGGAAGCTTAAGGGAAGTGTGGGATGAATTATTTAATTTCTACAATATTCCAATACATTTTTTCCTTGATGGTCTGTTGTTCTTTTGGTGATGTTTGTGGGCTTTTTGTCTTTTAAAATACTTCAAGGAGGCTGGATATCAGAGCTGATCTTTGCTTGCTCACCATGTTTTGTCTTGAATAATATTTTAAATTTTTTTTTTTTTTGCCATGTTAGATCTGCCAAAATAAATTCCTCTGATAAATTCAGAAAGCATTAAAACTCTGAAAAACTGGGTTGCATGCAGAAGAAAAGAAACTTTTAGGTACCTGAGATAGTTTCACGAGTTTCAGGATATGTTTGCATGGGGGGACGGGAAATGAGTTAATTTTCTATATACCTAACTTGTTCCTTTTTTTTTTTCTCGGGCACTGTTTGCCTGGGAAAACAATGATTCCTTTTCAGCCTTTTCATCCCTTTCAAAGAACTGGCATTTAGTCAATGGAACTATTTACATGCAAAACGTGAAGCATATGGGTAAGTGCTTGCAGGATTGTGGCCTTTTATTGTTGCTAGAGTATCACTGTTTTCCGGTTTCAGATGAACTTGTCATTTAAAAACTTGTAATAAACAAAATTAAGTAATTTTGGGCAGGTAATTAGCCTTAAGAAAAATAAACAAGCTTTAGGGAGCTTTAATAAATGTTTTCCCCACCCCTAGCAGGGCAAAATGAGGCCCTGCCCTTTGAAATAATGTTATAAAGTGCTTGAATAAATGTGTTTAAATACAACAGGTGATGACAGTAAGTGGGGTAAAATCTGCTTTCAGTTTCATTGAGAGTAAAAGTTTGAACGAGACCTCTGACAGCATTGGGTTTTCTCTACTTAGCTTATATTTATCTTTGACTTACATTCCTGCATGCATGGGGAGACTCTTGCAGATGCTGCAGTGTGCTTCTGATGGTTTACTGTGCAGTATCATCTGATCTGTAAAATGATAACTAAAAATATCCGTCCCCTCTGCTGTTCTTCAGCCTAGTGCCTTTGATTTTTTTTTTTTCTGCTTTAGATATGTTAACCAAGGCACTTATTTTCTGTCTAATTTGGTGACTGCAAAAGACACCTGTGACAGGAAACTTGCTTCTCCAAATCTATTGCAGAAGTAGCTGTAATTGTAAGCCGATGTTGCAGTGCTCAGAAGCAGCTGGGCATCACTTGGGGCTCTTGTAAAGGCTTCTTGAGGTGAGAAAAGCTTTGCTGTAGCACAACTATTTTCCAGGTAATCTTTACATTGTAAGTATCCTACTTGAATTGCACTGGGGTCTAATTCCAAAAATTCATGGTTTCCTTGGGTGTTCAGCCAGGATTTGACAGTGTGTAAAAATCCAAACCTGAGGAAGGCTATACAGATAACTGGTTTCCTAGATGATAAAATAAGGCTTGTCACTTCAGTTCTCCCTCTGCCTTTGTCACCTTCTACTCCCACTACAATAAACAAAATCATTCAAAATGAAGCCAAGAAATCGCTACGCTCTATACTATGAGCAAGGGCTCTATGGCCTGCTCCTTGAACAGCACTGAGCACTTTTTGGAAGCTAAACAAATAACAACCCGATCAAAATAAACCAATTTAAAATGGTAGCAAATAAAAGAGGAATACAATAGTGCTGTGCTCCTTTGCCTGACTTAAGTTTCTGTGTAGTCAGCCATTGGTGTTATTGCCTTTATGAGATTTACATAAATTAGTCATCACATTTTATCATTTTCCTTTTACATATGTATGGCTGTTAGATGTGTGTGGAAAAAAATGTCATGAGTGTCAGAGGTCTATTTGCATTAGAATTTCCAGTGGAAATGTCAAGTATGACCTTTCCCTTGTCCGGGTGGCTAATCTCATTTGAAATTCCTGTCGTGCTCCTATGGAGGGTCACTGTGCTTGTGAATTGAAGCGCTGCACCTGCTGCAGCCTCCACTCCTCCTCTTCCTTCCAGAGTTTTGTTGCTGGAGCTGGCAGCCGGCAGACCCAGGCTGATGCTCTGTGTCCCTGTCTGGCTTGGCTGTGGTTCACTGCAGTCTCTACTTCTGAGTTATGGGACTAAAATGCCTTCTTAGGGTTTTTTTTTTTCTTGGCATGTTGTTTTTGGGAAGTTTAAAGAACATAAAGGAAAGATGTTGAAGACAGATTTATGGTGACTGCTTGCTTTGGCAATAGAGGAATAATAACCAGGAAATTAGGGCAAAATAGACTTTTTTTCATCTTGCAAGGAAAAAACAGAATAGAGACATGTGAGTTCATAGTGACTCCTGGATTATTAGATGAGCAATGCACTTTTTATGATGAGTAACTTGGAATCTTCCTTTGTGGCAGATTGATCTGGATGCTCTAAGCAGGTGCGAATAGATTGGCAGGATAGCCAAACGTTTCTTAAAGACAATTCTAAAATAAACTAACCTGTTTGGTGGGTCTATTGACAGCTTCTCATCACAGGAAATGTTTTGGTTTTTTTTTTTTTTTGTACTATAAGGAAACCTGCTCTTAGATAGTAATGGCTATTTCCATCACAGTGACTTCTTAATCCTATTGTAAGTTGAAGGGTTTTGAAAATAAAATTTCCTGCAACCCATAAGAGAACAACTTTTATAACCTTGCTTATCTCAAATTACATTTTATTATTTTTTAGATGTTAGTTGATTTTAAATATTTACTTTGGGAAATAACCATCAGAGATTAAGTTCTTGGTTCCTGTAGTAATGTGGGTATTATCAGTTTATGGCTCCTTTCTGAACCAGCCCTCAGTCAAATAATTTTCAATCAGACTGGAACTGTATTGGCAAGAACAAGAGCCACTGGTGCCTTTGTAATCAGTTCCTGACACTAGAGGTAGTACGGCCAGTTCCTGGGCCTCCTTGGTCTTATATAAAGTTTGATTGAAGCACAAAGCCAAGATAGTGAGTATGCCAAACTTACTTTGAATTCTGCTGCCAGATTGCTCTGTGAGCTCTAGCAAATAACTCATTTACAATCCTTAAACTTCGTGCCCACCTCTGAATTGAAAACCAATACCCTGTAATGTGTGGAGGAGGCTTGGTAAAAACTTAAGTAAATAAATTTCAGTAGTAGCCTGTGTCATTCACCTTTCTTGGTGTGCCCTATAATCATTATGAATATGCATTGTGGAAACTCTTATCTCACAAGAACATGAGTTGTTAGAGCAGCAACACAGTTGCTCTGTGGTCCTGTGAGCAGAATCTTGCCAGAATCTTTGCATGTCAGTCATGCTTTGCAGCATGAACTTACCTGTTCCTGTGGCACACAGCAGCCTGGTGCAGTCACTTATTAACAACTTGCCATCCACGGTTTACATTGCATTGTAGGCTGTAAAATCAGCATGCTTAAATTATTGCATGACAGCAGGACATTAACTCTGTGTGACAAAACTGATCACCATTCCAGCTGAATTTATCCCTTTTCAGTCTAGGAGAGAACTCTCCTTGTAACATCCAATTGAGATTGATCCCAATGCCTTTTATTGTTCCTAGGGATATGATATAAGCATGTGTCTTACAGCAAGTGGTTTTGTGGGTGATTAGTATTCTGGTAGAGTATAACCTTCAGTTCTTTTCCTGAGGAAGTGAGCTGTACTGACAAATGAAACATGTTTATCTGTTGAATCAAAAAAATACAAATAAGAAATGTATTTAACTGGGAAGTGACTCAGTATGTGACAGGTGGGATGCTGATTACATATTTTCCTTAAGGAGTGGTAAAAGATGATGGGAACAAATCTGTCATGTCCTTCCAGGGTGTGTATGTGGGTAACGTGAATCAATATATTACGAACATAGAGATTACGGGGGATGTTTTTTAATTCAGTGCTTCTAAGTCCCTGGGGACTAAAGCTGAGGTCTTTTGGAAACCATCTGCCCTAGTGCACTTCACTAAAATACTCCATTTGGGCTTCAGTGAAGTGACATTTGGCTGATGTCAAAGCACCCGCAATCAAGACTGAGTCTGAGTGCAGTGTGGAGTTTCCTTCGTGGAAAAAAAAAAAAAAAAAAAAAGTCTTGTTTCTTCAGGCAGCCTGTTTCATGTGTTTATTTGAAAGCAGAACATACACTTGAAATTACTAGTTGTTGTCTACCAACATATTTTACAGTAAAGAGCATTGCTTGTCTCTCTGGGGAGCGGTACGGCCTACTGCCAGCACAGCACCTGGAAAAAAGTCTGAGAACACTGTTGGACATAGCCATTCTTCCTCTGTGTCTCTGCAAGTCTAGATGTGATATCTGCAAGCTGTGCTGCCAACTAGACAGGCCATAGGGAGAGAGCAGACACTCTATGTGTACTAGGCAGCCCCAAGCTCATTGAAATTTTAAGAAATAGATATGTTTTTAATTTGGAATCTTTGTATGTCACTTGGTTTGTCAGACCTTCCTATGACTTTTTGTTATGAAGACAAAGTCAGAAAAAGAAGCCACTCTCAAAGGCATGTAAGCTGGACTTACGCTATGTAGCCAGTGGTGGCAGTGGCTGCTGTCTCATTTTCTTCCCCTTAGGCTCCCACGTTGTCCTTACACTAGGAATTTGACACTGACAGATGGACAGAGATGGTTGCTGTACTGTCTTGAGCCCCTTGGCGTGCTTGTGTTTTTCCTATCTGGTCATTCCTATGAGCATTCGCTGTATTGGATACACAGCTCTAGACACCGGTCTGATGGAAAGTGTTCTCATGTCCTCAAATCTTCCCGTAAGTCCCCCTTTCCTTTAATACAGAGTCTGCTTCCTTTTATAGGAAGTACAACCTCTCCTGTGTGGACTTAGGAGCCCCTTCAGGCTGTATATTTTATCTTTTCCAGGCACTGTGCTGATACAAACAGGCTGGATTTCTGATTCTGTGGAAACCTTACAAGGTAGCAACCAGAGCCTCTGTAATAAAACCTTTCTGTTTATTAATGGCTTCCTGTAGCTTTCACAAGCTATGATGCAAGCTGAAAGCAGCCTTTCTCCAAGAGCACCATTTCCGATGGCTTCAAGTACTCTGGTTAAAAAGTCAAGTCAGATGAGAAATGTTCTTTATCACAGTGTTACAAATACAAGCTTAACAATCTATCAATGAAATGTCGTGACTGTGACACAAAGTGATTACATTTAAGGAAAATAGATGTCAAACTAGGATCCTAAGCAATCTGTGTATAGTACTAGGACTTGGAAGAGATAACTTAATATCCTACAGCATATTATTATATTAGAACTACATATCTGTCCCACTTCACTTTTTGATTCAGTCTCTTTAGATTGCTATACTATAGTTCAGTACCATAGATCAGAAATCCTGATTTGTCATGTTGGGGAATTTTCTCTTGGTACAGTAGTGGCATAACTCCTCTCTTCATGCAGTTTGAGGTTTTTGAGTAGTCTGAGGAAATTAGGGGACTAGTTTGGACTGTGCTCTGGCTATGAGAATTTGTTTAAGCGTTCTCATGCATCAGAAAAGAGATTTGCCTCTGCACTAGCTGCTAAAGCTAGCTGAAAGACTGAAGAACAAAATTTGATGGCATTGATAATCTATTAGGTCTGATCTTTACTAAATATTTAGACTAGAATTGAGATGTAATCCTTTGCCTTAGTGACTCACTTTAATAAACATGAGCTAATGAATTCTCATGCTGGTTTGTGAGGTCACCCTCCATCTAGGGAAAAACTGAACAGTTTTGACCTCATAAAGGTTAATTCCATTTTCCAGAGAAGTTGAAACAGTCCTCCAAGTTGTAGCAGGTATCTAATTAGCAGTGCAGATTCTGTCTCCATTTGTTTTTTGAGCTAGTAGACAATAGCCATCTGTTCTGGCAATATCATTGTGCCTGAACTCTGTCCAGTCAAGCAAAACTTTTGACAGTAGAGGAGCTACTGATGTGTTGTGTTTTCTGGGTTGGAGTGTCTTGTGGGTCAGTACATTGGTTAAAATCTGCCAGACACTTTTTCATGCATACAGAATCTAGGTCCAAAATTGCATCCAACACACAATATTTGACAAATGCTGTTAAGTGCTAGATAAAATAAATATTAGATTGCTTGGCAAGTAGTGTTTTTTAAGTTTCTGGTTTTTATATTACTGTGATTTCAAACATATGTGGTTATAAGCTTATCAGATTTCTAAAAATGAATGTTCTATGAAAATCACATTGGGCCCCTCAGCTGTGTTTTCCTCTATTATTTATAGACAAATTGAAAACAAATGGTCTTCTCTTTTTCAAAAATAAAGCACAATGAAATGGAAACAGCTCTCAGAATGTGCTTTTACTCCCAAAGTCATCTGCAATACAAAGTAAATCAGAGATTATTTCCTTTAATCTGAAGTACATTGCCATTTAATGTTGGTTTCGGTGGCAATTCAAGTGGAAGCTGATGGGAAAAGTGTCAAGACTGTTGCAATGGGATGTAAAGAGTGCTCTGCTTAAAAATAAGACGAGATGCCAGAGAGATACCTTCCACAAAATGAAGAGGGAATTTTCCTTCTTTTCTGCAGCTGGGATTTGCTTCACTGTTGCTTTATGTTTTGGGCCAGAACATGCAGCCCAAGAAAGTATCAGGGGCAAAAATTTTATTGGCCAAGCACTGTTCAAGGTGATTTACCCCTTCTTCCCTTTGTCTACATCCTGCCTCAGCACAAAGGGATACCAATGCTTACTGACAGTGCTCTGGCTTGATTCACTTCTCATTCCTTCTGTGACACACCGTAACTAAGCTAATGAGCCTGCTCTCATGCTGCAAGATCAGGTGCAGTGTTAGTGCTCCATGCATGCCACCTTGCTGAAGCAGAACTCTATTCTGCCTTTTTTGCTGCCTTCTTTCTCTGCCTAAGGCAAAACTCACTGCAAGAGAGCTCAAAGCCCCTTTCTTGGCAGTGCTACATCTGTACAATACTGTACCATTACAGGGAGCATGAAGAAGACTACTTGGTCATTAGAAACAAGGCATGCAAACCAAAGAGATTGATAAGGTCTGGGGCCAGATTTGTGCCTGCATAGTAGTTGTTGTCAGGTGGAATTTTTCTATTCTTTCACATCATACTTTTAATGGGGACTGTAACTAATAAGTAGGGACCAGAAATTAGGGAGAAACAAGCCTATTTTCTACTTCTTCTAAAAAAAGATGTCTTCTACTATTCTAGTGTGCATGACTATGGTCAGCTCCCTCGTATGCACAGAGATACTTCATAATCACTTTTTCATTGCTGCTTATGCTGTGAAGCCCTTCAACAGAGAAGGCAGAGAACTGTCAGTAGTCAACACAGGCTTCCATAGGCAACGTTCAGAGCTCATGCCACAGTAAGGTAGGGAACAGTGGTGGTCTTGTACCAACTCATGCCCCTGTTGAAGGACTGCGATTAAAACAGAAGCCTGGTAGCACTTCCAAGGTGCTGGATCCAGGCATATGTTTCATATGTTGCCCTTGGCTCATGGTGAAGTGATGGCCAGGCATATGCTTCCTATTCCCATGCTCTCCTGCATTCCTTCACCAGTGCTTTGGTGCAAGTGTGAACTTTGTTGTGCAGCCACAGCGTAGAGGATGTAGGACAAGGTGTAAGGATCATGTTCCCTGGGCGCATTACAGCATATGTTTTCTTCCCTGATTAGATACAACCTGTGTGGTAGAAGCCTTTGCCTCCCTTAGTGTCTGTGAGAAAGGTGTACAAGTGAAAGAAAAGCAACAGAAAATGGAGTGCTACCCTCCATAGTGATGTAGATAGCTTAAGGAGTTGGTCCCATTCAAACAATATCTGCCCTACTGTACTCAAGTGAGAAACTATTCATCTAGGAGCAGCAAGTTGAGGTCTGGATTTTGGAATGGGACCTATATGCCATAAAACATATTTGGGTGAGGATTTGGAGCTCACCGGGGACAAAAGTGGCAATGTAATCCTTGATGTATGCATGGCTCAGTGGTGAGACCAGCACTGGAGTACAGCATACCCTTTGTCTACATGTGCTTTTAAAAGACCGGAGAGTGCAGAAAACTGAGAGCTAGTGTAAATGCTTGAGTTTTGCATTGAAAGAGAGAGATCAGGAATTCAATCTATTTAGCTTATCACAAAAAAGGCTGGGGAGCAACTTGATTACAGTGCTTAAGCACCTTTGAGAAAAGGAACTATGTACTAAAGGGCTCTGTAACTTAGCACGGTGAGTCACAAGACTGAACTCGAAACCAGAAAGCTCAAATAGTTAGGCATGTATCTGTAGAAGTGAAGTTTAATAACTACATTAATAAACTACCAAGCAAAGTGATTAATCCTCCAGCTCTTGATTTATTGAGGTCAGGACTGCAGGCCTACTTGAAAGAAATGCTTAAACCAAACAAAAGCTGCTGGGAGCAGAGAGGTAACTGCGACTACATGGCCTCTCGTACAGACTGTGAGATCTTAGGTCATGCAATAGCTCTTTTTAGCTTTGAACTTCCTGAATTTATGAAATAAAGTGATTGTCTTGCTGGGGTCATCTGTTCCAATAATAGATAGCAGCTTGAACCTGCTGAGTAGATCACCTTGCAGACAGAACAGGTCCTTAGGGCAAACTGTGATGTCATCCTTTGAAATCACTACATGGCAATCCCAAGTGTTGTATAACCTCTTACTGTATCACAATGTAATTACTGTAATTCTTCCAGGTTTAGGTCCTGTTGGAAAAGATGCAGCTTTTATTTCTATCCCGACTCCAAATTCAGATACTTGAGCTTCTCTTGGCAAGCAAAGGCATCTTTCATTTGTATGCATGAATAGAAAGGGAAACTACTAGTTTTTATGATAGTTATCTTTCATGAAAAAAAAAGTATACTAACTTTTATTAAATAAGCATACATATACATACATATAAAACCTCTGGTACCAGATGAAATAATTTGCTTGATTAGAGCATCTCTTTGCCTCCAGACAGTCTTCCATGAGCTTGCTAAGAACAGCAACTGTACACAAGTCAGTAAAAGGTAGTAGAATAGCATTGACAATGGGAGAGCCAAGAAATCAAGATGGTGAATGAATGCTTTGATAGTGTAGAACATCATTACATTTCTGAAAGCTGAAACAGGAAGGGAAAAAAAAATATCTTGTAACCTTTGATTTTTGTGGGTTTTTTTTATTTTTTTTTTTCATCTACAAGATGTATTAGTTGCAAGACGTCTCTCTTTGAGTTACAGAGGCTTCAGGGAGAACTGATGGAAACCTTCAAGCTAGTTTGATGGTTTTGTGTGCTGCATCATCTCTCCTGGTTATCATGCTTTTGCTTCTCTAACATGCAGCTTTCATCCCATGTCCCAAGTGGCACTATGCACCCACTGTACTTTGTCAATAAAAGTCCAGTTGCTACATGCAGGCAGGCGACTGTAGGAAGAACTCTGACATCATCTTACGTTGTTATTAATTTCAAAACTAACTATATATTTACTGATTTTTAGGTGGCCACAGTTGTTGTTTTTTCTGATTGCTTCTTTTCCGTCAGCAGAGAATCTGTAGCTTTCAATTGGCTTAATATCCTAGCTGTCTGAGTTGGGGTTTCAGGGTGTTGTGTTGTGTTTGGGTTGATGTTTTCGTTGGGTTTTGGTGTGAGTGTGTGTGTTTGTGGGCTGTGTGGTTTTCATTTGGTTTTTGGTTTTGTGTTTTTTTTTTTTCCTCAATGGCATCAGTTTTCTGGATTTTCACAGAGTCTTAGTGAAATATGGTAGTATGCTCTCCTAGTTCTTCCTCCATTTCATAGAGTGCTCAACAGAATAGAGTTATGGCACAATCTCCAGCTACTAAATAGTGTGCAATATTTCAGCATATATGATAATATATCACTTGATATTTTAGTGACAGAGGAACTTGAGAAAGGGTGATGAAGGATCTTCAAGCTGATTAATGCTTCATAATTAGTATATGCAAGGTGCAAGGTACAGCAAAAATGTTACTTGAAGAACATTCACCATACTCTGAAATGCTGTCTTGCATTATTGTTAGAGACAAGCATATGGACAAAGGGAACTATTGCTCTGGTAATGTATGGCAAGCCCTATTTTCCTCACAAGAAAAAGGAAGGAAAGTTAGAATTTGAGTTTTTAAAATCCTTGAGCATGCACAGGCCTGATGCTGTGTTTATGGGTTTTTTACCTGCTTATTTTGGTGTACATGTGTATGTATTTCTGTTCTTTTAGTTGCAACTTTCCCTTCTTACTACCTGCTATGATGAAGCAAAAAAAGAGATTCAAAATCTTTGTGTGGGGACAAAATATCTGTACTGCTTTAAAAGAAAGATTGAATCCTCAATTGAGGAGTATTTACCTAATTAATACTTTTTTCTGCCTTCTTAAGTTTTCTGCCTTAGTCTTAAATATCACTTATTTTGTAGCCATCTTTGTGCATCATATTTTACAAGCTTTAGAATACAGTGTTAGGAACTAGTATCTCTTAACTAGGGAAGGTGCTTTGCCACCACTTCTGTTTTGTTTCTGAACCTTGCCAGCAAAAACACACAGTTAATGGTGATGACGGAAGAAACATATCCATTAAGAGCAGTGCTACTGTGTGGTATACACTCTTTAGCCATTACTTTCAGAAATTGCTTTAGTTTAGGGCACTTCCTTTTGACTTTTCTTTCAAACACATCCTATTAACAATGCACTTTGTCTCAGACTGTATTGCAGCTGATGATAAACAGATGGATCTTGGTCACTGAACGAATATGAGCATGCTGTTTGAGCACTGTATGGTTGTATTCCCATTCAGCTGCCTCAGGCTTCTGTCCTCTTGGAAACTCTGCTGAAGGGTGAAGGCTTCTAATTAGGTTTGAGGGTGAGGGTCTCTTTCTGGTCATATATCACTTTCTTTGACAGGTCTTCCACAGAATTTGTGTGAGGAAAATGCATGATGCTGTCAAACCAGCATCTCAGAATGACCTGAAAAAATGGGTTTTGTGTGAAAGTTGGCTCTTTGAGGAAGGGTGGGGAAGGAGGGCAGAAGGGAAAAGAGAGAAGAAAGATGGTGAAAATTGCTGACATCTCCTGTAAAACAGCTCCTGACATGCTGATCTGGCTGAAATGATGTTGTGAGTCACTGGGGACATAAACCAATATAAGAGTGTGGACATCTGTGACATTTTTTGTGCACCATTAAGCAATGACCTCAAGATGTTTGAATTGAGTTTTGCTTTTTTAGGTTCCATTTGCTTTCATATTAAAACTTTTGTGGCAATAAGTTCTAATCACAGGATCATGTAGTTTGGAAAAGAGCTCTGAGATAATTGAGGCCAGTGATAAAATTAACACTGCCAAGTTCACTGCTAAGCCATGTCTTGAAGCTGACACGTATGTCTTTCAAATGTCTCTAGGGATGATGATGCTACATGTAGTGCCTCCATGGGTACAAGGATTTATCTGTGTGAAATTATGTGGTCTGATGTGTCCACTGAAATCAGTAGGAAAACATTTCCCTGTGGCTCATTCCTTGTGGCTGGAAGGGAGCTCTGACACTGTCTAGGTGTGCCAAAGCACTCATCAACTTCATGGAGAGATGTTTCTGTCCCTGGTTCTTAAAAAATGATGATGATAGTAAAGATATTGGGTACTGAGATGACAGAAAATGGAGTCAGCTGACTGCATTTTGCTATCTCTTTCCCAACTTTATGTATGAAGTGCCTAACACCACTTCATCTGTACAGGGCTTCTCACAGCAAGAGGGAAGGCAAGGCCAGAGAAAGAGATGATACCTGTTTCTCTTTGATTTGTATTGGTTTTGAAATTTTTCATATGGATGTGTGGTTCAGCAGGTACTTGGGAGCTGGCCTTCAGACTTTTGTGGTTTTAAATTTACTCATGATCCATACGCATGAATACAGCTGTAAAGGATCAGCACAGAGCCAACTAGGTGCTTCGACAGGCCCAGTGGCACTGAATAAATATGCTGAAGCTGGGAAGAAATTATACCAGAAATGCCTTTCCCTCCTGCCTTCCCTGTCAACGCTGGGCCAGTATCTCAGTGGCAGCTGCCTGTTGACTCAGTGGGCCCTCCCTCTCCACCCCACACTGTCAGCTCCTGTCTGAGTGAAGCCTGTGAGAGTGGGAAATGTTGAATAGGGCTGGCAGTAGTGCCCCCTTCCTCCTCAAAGAGCTCGGCCTGAGGTACTTCAGATGGGGTCAGATGGTGCTAACCCCTTTGTTTCAAAGGTATCAAAATAGGCATTTCTCTGCTGTCTGCTCCCCTGGGACCAGACTGAGAGGCAATTAAATGCTGCCATGAGCCATGATAAGCTCTGTGAACTTGGTTTTGCAGCTTTGTCTGTCATGCACCTTTATAGGTGCAGGTATTGGTGGTGTTTTGTGGAGGTGGGTAATGTTTTGTCCAGCTGGGTAATGTGACTGGGGGCTTGGTCAAAGTTGCTTTGTGGCAAGTTAAGGAGATTTTATAACCGTGTTGTAAGAAGGAATGAGGAGAGACTGGCAGAGACTGCTGGAGCATTTCCTATGCTCACAAAACTGTTCCGCTGTGGATTTGGGTTGTTTCCGCTCCCAGCTGAGCTGATAACCCTCACCTCCCTGACAGCAAATAAACCCTGCAATTCCCCAAACATTGGGACACATCCTGCAATTCAGCCTGAAATAGGGTCAGTAAACTGTCAGTAAGTGACCCATTTTCCCAGCTGTTGCTGAGTGCACTTAGCTGTGAGGTGGCCTGAGTTTGAGCTGGCTCCCTCCCCTAAAAAATATTGACGAGTGAAAAGAAAATAGGAGTTTTAGGGAAGCTGCGTTTAGCATGGGAATCTTGTCTTGGTCAATAATATTTGCAAACCTAAAGGAAGCTGAGGTGAATACTAAAATGAAGTGTAAAGTCACAAAATCTAGATCTGGAATAAATCTGTGGTTTTTCAGTGTTCTTTTTCTCCCTGTGGGGACCATTACAGTACAGATGACAAATCTAGATTTAGAGGGCCATTTTTAAAATATCCTAGAATCAGTATTCTGGGAGAGGGAAGGAGTGAGCAGCTATTTAAAATGAGGATCCTGTAATGCCTGTGAAAATCTGATGTTTAGCCTGTTTTAGTTTTACCTTATCTGGATTATAGATTTGCTGGAGGCTTGAATATAATTGTGCATTTAGGACTTCCCTGTCAATAAAACATGTTGATACTGTGTACAGGAAGAAGGACTGGTTGTTTTCATGTAGCTTTCCCCCCGATTTCTCTTATATATCCTATTCCTGTCTCAATCCCCAGACTTTTTTTTTTTTTTTTGCTGCTTTCACCTGCGTCTTCCGAGCTGTTCTTGGAAAGCAACAGGAAAACCTTAAAATATTTTTCTCACCTTGAGGATTGTGTGCTCTTAATATATGGATTGGGACTGAACACTTTTGAGCACAGTGTGAATAGACCCTATGTTTCTACTGAAATATTAGAAATAACTGTAAAGATGTTCTTGGAATATATTGAAGACCATTTGTACTATGTTACCATTTTAAGTGGGCTATTGGAATGCAAAAATGAAGCTCAGTTTTTTTTAAAGGTACAAGAAATATGTTATTTTATCTTTCCCCTTACTAATGGAAATATTAATGCATATATAAAACATTGCTATATTTATATAAAATCAAAATCTCTATAAATGTCATATGTATCTCCCAATGCATTCCTAGTTTGTACATAACAATACTTTTTCATTATGCTTTTGTGTGTTGACAGTAATCTCAATAGCTCCCTTTTTTACTTTGAGAATGAAAAAAAAAAAAAAAAGCACCTGTACATCTGTCCCCCCACTCTCAGAATAATGCAACCTTTATGCTTTAGGGAATATTTGTCTTCAAGCATCAGCTGCAAACTCCTTAGATGGAGCTGCACAGAGAGTTTAAAAGCAGGATGCCCTGTGGCATTTAATCATAATGTGGAGCTCATGAGGAGGAAGAAGAAATTATTTTATGATGTTAAGCAGAAAAGAGAGAAAACAGCTAGGAGAAGTGTAGCTGTTGTGTGTAGGGGAGCCTAAGGCTTTTGGTGTGGCTGCAGGAAATGTGCTGTATGCATCATGATGGGAGCCCACAAATGCACTTGAGGCATTCAGAAATGTATTTAGGTCACTGACACTTTGAAAGCTTTATACATTTTGAGCCTCGGGGCTGCAACAAAAGCATGTAAACTCAGAGTGAAGGCTAGCATCCATCCGTGGCTGGTCTTATTGTATCCCCAGGAATTTCAGATCAATGAAGGATGTTAGCAATTATGTGCTGAAATAACTAAGTACAATGGGATGAGGGAAGGGGAAAGCACTTTAGCCTTGAATTTGAATTTCTTTTGGTTTCTGTCAGTTTGTGCCAACACCCCTTGCAATTCTCAATGTGTCTCTAGGGCTGTCCTATATTGTTCAGTACAGGAAGTCTGAGAGACGCAAGTTCAGCAACAAGCATCTGAGTTGCACGTGTGGCTGTGACCTTTTTTCTCGTGAAAGCCACTTTCTGCATGGGGTGGTTTCACTGATGGGTTTGCGATGCTGGTTTCTCTCTTTTGGCACAAAATTCTTTATATCAGGTATTGTCCTGGACTTTAAAGCTGAGAAGAGTAACTATCACGTCGCTTGACTTCCTGAAAAACTCCAACCCCACAGCATGCTCTAAAGAAAGCCTTGTGTGCCGCCTCATGCTCCGCTCGCTCCCTGCGGTTCTTTCCGCCTCTAATTCCCACAGGGCCAAACCCAGGGCTGTATGCTTGACCTTCGTATCCAGGCCACTGGGCAGACTGAAGTGAGGAGGAGGAATTCCTTTGAAGTTATGGTGTGACTGTGGAGCTGCTCCCTAGAAGCCAGCTTGAGGCCTGTGGTGGATGTAGTTTCCCGGGGTCCTCATGCTGCCTCCCTGAAAAGGATCTGATTCCCATTTCTCCCTGCAGCACAACCATATCGGTTCCACTACAGTGCAGCCTTCTCCCATTGTAGAGCAGCAGGATGGACCTGGCTCTAAACTTTCTCAGAATGACAGACACTTGCAGAAAACTCCATTACAAACTTCCTTTCTTAAAAGCTAAAACACATGCTGAGAGAGCCTAGGGCCTATGACTTCCAGTTAGGGCAGTTCATCAAAATGTTTGCCGTGTATTGTGCGAGATCCTTCACAGTTTGTGCATTTTTCTTTTAAACATGTGCAGAACAGCATGGCTTGGATAGGTTTCTGTTAGTACTCTTGAGCCTTCATTGGCTCTTGAGAATGAGTGAAGAGGAGCCAGACAACATAAAGGGCAAAAAAATCAAAGCTTTTGACTCTCAGATCCTTGCAGATGGGCTTTCTGATGAAATGACTAACAACTGTTGCCAGATCAGCAAGTAGCAACCACAAGGCACCTGTATTTATTTAACTTTCATTTTGTCAGATAACTTGTTTTTATGCTCTTGCAGCTTTAACTATGGATTATAAGTCATGAGGCTTCCTTCTGATCTTCACAGCAGAAGTGTAAAATGAGTCACTTGAGATTGGTTCTTGATAAGAGTTTTTGTACTGTAAAAGCAGCATATGTAAAGGCAGGACTAGGCTGATGTGCTGATGGTGAGCCCATTCTCTAGTTTGTTTGGAACATCTTTATTGTCAGCCTCCCGGGTGAAGTTTTCTAAGGGCACATGTTAGAGGGAAGAAAGCTTTTAGCAGCAGCCTTTGGTTACTATTAAAATAAATAAAAATCCATGACCTCACTTTCCTTTTCTGAATGCCTATGCATCTTGTGAATTTGACTGTGGAAAAAAAAAAGACTATCTGCAGACAGGGTCCACCAGCTGCTTCAGTCTGCCCTGGGTGAGACTCTAGATGTGGGACAGCCAGCTTTCCTGATCTTGCAAGCTGCCTGCCAAAGTTAAGATGTTGCCAGATGCCTCAAGCTACAAACCATGCACCTCAGACAGAGCCTATGATCCAGGAATGGCTCGCAGGTGGCATTGCCAGAGGCTCTATGGGTGCTTTGTCACTCTGGCCATTATGGAAAAGAACGAAGCTGCATATGTGGCTGTGTCCCAGGATGACCTAGTGGTGTTGGCACCTGCTCTCTTGCCACCTTTCATGGGTGTAGACTCTTATTGCCCATTTGCTCCTGTGCCAATCTAACTCTCATGCCAGATGCCTTGGTCTAGCTCTGACACATGGAGTACACTGCTTGCTCATGGGCCATGTGTGACTTGCCTTATTCTTGCCTATTCCCTTGCCTTCCTTTAAGGCAAATATCCAAAATGTGCTACACTGATGTGGTTTAGCCAGGTGCTTACCAAGTCAAAATCATTCCCCCTCTCAAACTGGACAGGAGAGAGAAATATAACGAGTGGTTTGTAAGCCAAGATAAGGACGGAGAGATCGCTCAGCATCTAGTGTCAAGGACAAAACAGACTCAACTGGGGGAGAAAAAGGTTTGATTTATTAAAGGAACAATAAGAACAGAGAGATGAAAATTAAAACTGAATCTTAAAAAGCCTCCCCCGACCCCTTCTTCTTCCCGGGACTCTCCTTCCTTCCCCTCCAGCGGCGCAGGGGATGGAGCCTGTGGTCAGTTCAATACAGATCTACTGTGCTGATACTTCTCAGGGGGAGACCTCATCACACTTCCCACTGCTACAGTGTGGGGTCCCTCCCACAGGAGACAGTCCCTCATGAACTCCTTTAGTGTGAGTCCTTCCCATTGGGCTATGGTTCCTCATGAACTGCTCCAGCATGGGGCCTCCCACGAGGGCAGCTCCTCACACCCTGCCCCAACATGGGACATCCACTGGGAGAACAGTCCTTCAGGTATCAACTGCTCCAGCCTAAATCCTAACAGAAAACACGTTCTGGCATGGGCTTCCAGGACCTGCCAGGAACTTGCTCCAGGGTGGGCTTCCCATAGAGTCACAGCCTTCTTCAGGCATCTACCCACTCCGGAGTGGGGTCCTCCTGAGTGGATTTCTGCTCCCTGGTGGCCTCCATGGACTGCAAGTAGATAACTTGCCTCACGGTGGTCCTCACCACAAGTCACAGGGACATCTTTCTTCCAGGGCCTAAGCACACTCCTCCCTCTCCTTTGCCACTGACCTTGGTGTCTTTAGAGATGTCTTCACATTCTCATTCCCTGTTGCTGCTTCAGTTCAGCAACTGCAACATTTTCTCCTTCTCAAATATGTTATTCACAGAGGTGTTACCTCAGTCATTAATTGGCGAGGCCAATTGGACAGCTGCAGGTCCATCTTAGAGTTGACTGGCCCTAGCCCTGTCAGATACAGGGGAAGCTTCTGGCAGATCATTGTTTAAAGAAGCCAACCCTGTAGCTCCCCCCAGTACCAAAAAAAACTTTGGCCCAGGCAAAACCACCACAGCTGAATATTAGCTTCTATCAGAACAAGTTAGAACCCAATTTATGGCTTTGATTGCTGGTATTTTTGGGTGCTGTGAAGGGGAAGAAGGTGCATACTTGACTGTTCCTGGAAAGCAGTCAATCTCTGTTCTTGGAGTCAGATAGCTGAATAATGGCAGATGCCAAAGGGATAATTATTTCTATAGGTACCATTCGTTGATATTCTGATACTTTACCTATGTGTGTTTGGTTACTGGTGGCTATTGTTCACCAAATAACANGGACACTGGGGCATCCTTTTTTTCTATGGTATCTAGCAACAGGACAAGGGGTGATGGACAAAAGCTGGAACACAAAAAAGTTCTTTTTGCTTCTTGTTACTTTTGCTGAGGATGGTTTCCTTTGGTCACTTCTGATTCCAAGTATGACAAAAAAGAGACGTAACTGATTTAAGTATTTCAAGCTAGTGAAATTAGACCAAAATGATTGAAGTAATGTATGGTAAGCACAGCACTTGAAAGTGAACCAGCTTTTTCATCCTGAGAAATGTTCTTCCTTGAGGAACTTGAAATTCAGATTGTTCATGTTTTCAGTATCAGGATTATTTAAATATTTAGTGCTGTCTTATTGCTGTCTTTAGGCTCTAAGGTATCTTCAAGTTAAGTAAAGTTTTATTTTGCAAGGAATTCTGATGAAAAAAGTGAAATCTAGAGGAGCCAGGGGATGGTGTACCGTGTAGCACCTGAGCAAGAATGGTCCTATCTTTCCTTAGTTTTCCTCACAGTTGATGTGTTGGCTTCAATGTGGCATTTTTCCTAGTAGTAATCCTCTGCAAGGATTATCTTGGATCTGATTTTGTGCAAATATAAGAACACTGAACAGTGTCTTTTGTTATCCAGTATTGTGACCGTGAAATGGAAATGTTGGTTTTGCTCACAGGTTAAAATGAAAGTTATCTGTGAATTTCCTAGCCTTTGTGAATTTTAAAAATAAAATCTACTTTTGTATTAACATCACATTTTAAAATCAAATTTCCTTGTTTGTTTTTAAGTTAAGAGTAAAATCAGGAACAGGATTTTTTTTAATCGAGAAAATGTGGTGAGGCCAATTTGGATTAGGTTTTACTAAAACAAGCAAACAAACTGGTCACACTGATTAGATATAAACCAGTGAAAAATTTCAGCCAGGAATACTTCCCCCCCTCCCCTACTCCGTAAAACAAAATGTCTGATGTTTGCTTCTGTCTAGAGACCTAGTCAATATTCAGATAATCATATGGCTTTTTCTAGAAATTATCATTGGCAGCAAGAGTTACATAAAGGTTTATAAACCTGGCCAGTAACTCCAGAGACTTGAATTCCCGGGAAATGTTAGAAAAACAAATCCACATAGGACCTAGAAGCTGAAAATGAGGTTATTATGTAGATACAGGGTTTCTTTTTAATAAGTACAGTTAAAATTTGCATCTTCTGGAAGTAAATATTCTCTATGTTATGAGGTAGGACTGAATGAAGTGTCTTTCACTACCCTATTGCTTGTTCATGGTGCTTGAATTGGTGATATTGATCAAGAGTCATATGTGAATATACAAATCCTTTGCATGGTTCTGGACACGCTCTTCAGCATACCAACAAAGCACAGGGGAAGAGCTGGGTTTGGGAGGACAGGGCTGCTGTAGTAAATATTTTTCATTTGTGGCTGACATGGGATTTGCTAATGTTCTACAAAGAGCTGGTTTGTCCGGCTTTGCAGATAAAACGTGTGATTGGCTTATCACCAAAAAAATGCATGATGAAGGCTGACAAAAGTTTTAATATTTTTCCTGTGCACTTCCTGTACCTGTCAAAGTGATTTCATGAGATGGAGAATGAGGAGGATGCATGGTTTTCTTAACTATGATTGAAAGGAGAGGGATTTGCAAGACAACTTTGACAGTATGTTTGTTGCTATAAAGGAACATTTGGGAAATCCTGTTTTGTGTGTTTGAGTATGGCAATCATCCTGGTGCTCTTCCTCATTACAAAATAACCCTGACTATGATCAGAATGCATGTTGCCCCATTTCTAATAAAGGTGTTGAAACCCTTTATGCAACAGCTTCTCTACCCTGGTAGCTAGGGGTGGTTTTGCTGACTCAGCAGCATCACTGGTTTGCTGGCAGCACTGCACACAGCTTGCACATACTGTGCCTAAAGTTACGGCAGGGCTCTCTGCTTATCACTTGGTGGGCAGGAAAAGGGCAGAAGAGCAGGAAAGCAAAGTATGGACAATGTTATCCTGTTTATTTTCAGTGCTTATGAAATGCTGCACTGCTGCTTGATGGCTTGCACAGAGTAACATGCATGAACTGTGTTGCCCTGCTCTTGCTGCTGATCACATCATGGTGTTTCCTTTACTTTGCCATTAGCTAATGCTACCTTAGAGTGCCTGTTAACAAAATAACATGCGGCACCTGCTTCCACTTTCCACGTCACGGACAGTTGCTGGTTTTACAAAATGTTTTGTGTTTGTCAAGCTGCTCTGCCTGCCTGGAAATGTTTTGCCTGCTCAATTTTTTTTAGGCTCATACCTCAAGGACTTGTTACTAGGTAACAGAGTTCCATTTGCCAATTGCCCACTATTTCCTTTTCACCGTATTACAGGCCTGATTATTAACATTTAGTTCAGAGAAATTGCTGTCATTATGTGAAGTAACTTCCTTTAGAGGTTACTCATTAACCTTAGGTATTTTACGGTGCAATTATAATTGCCAAATGCCATAGGCATGGAAAACCTTTGAACTCCTCAAGGTATTTTAGCGTATGGGAGAACTGGTATCAGCTGTGATTTTTATACATTCTCCACATCCCTCACCTACTTCCCAGTTATTTTTCCTTTGGACTGTATTCTTGTTGCAGTTCTCTTGGTGTGCAGTGTAGCATACAGAGCCTGCTTGGGTGCTGAAGAAGGGTATGTTTCCTCCTGAAAGGGAACCAGGCTCTCCTGTTCCCCTTTATAGATCTGAGATTAGCCCTAGCAAACTTAGTGGCAATACAGTGCTCATTATCTGCTTACCAGTGCAACTAAGAACAGAATTTGGTCTCCTGACCTCGCATGCAAAGTGAAATCATTGGGAAGCCAATAGTCTCGCATGGCATGGTCCATAGTGTTATCATGAACAGTTTTCCAGCATTTAGGATGTCTCTTCTGTATTTGTTTGAGGGGGGATTCCCAGTCAACTCTACTGCTGTACGTTGTGTTCAAGGATAGAAGTTTTCAGACAAAAGCACCATGTGCTCCTCCCCCCGCCCCAGTTTATTTAATTTTTTTCTTTCATCTATGCAAACAGAATCAGATGCATACTAAAGTATTTGTCTCAGGGCCACATATGTTCTCTGGAAAAATTGTGATAAACATATTTGTCTTTCTCCCCTAACCCAATCCTCTTCAAAAGTCCATCAACATTCCTGGTAACCTGATTCCTCTGACAGGTTAGAGCAAAGCTGCTGTATCTGTAGTGTAGGCTTATGTTGCTATGTGACTTCAATGAGGAAATATATATCATGTTCAGGAAATTAGAGGACATGTGATATATATTTATATAAATACATATATAGAGTGTGCTTAAACAGAACAAAAGAAAAATGCACAGGCAATAGGCACATTTTTACATGGAGTCAGATCTAGTTTTGGCAGTATGAATCAAAATGTTAGGGTAAATCTTCCAAAATGCAACAGTAGAAGAACCTGTGCTATAAATAAAAAAGAAGGAGAGCTAAGGCGGTATTAACAAATAAGTCCTCGCAAGTCTGATCATGACAGGGCGACTTCCATTAAGCCCTTGATTTAGTATTGGTTGCCCACTTTGCTCTGTCCTTTTGGTTATTTTTTTAAAGAAGGGGAAAAGTGAGGAAAAACACCTTAACCAGTTATGTGCTTGCATACTGCTCATAGTATTACTTCCTCTGGTTTTGTTACTAATGAGTAATGTTTAATAGCATAGTTTCTGAAAGTGACCTGACTCTCCTTTTTTGTTTTTTCCTCTTTGTTTTTTTTTTTTGTTTGTTTTTTTTTCAATGGTAGTTTGTTTCTTCTTTCATCCTCTAGAACAAATCTTGGTCCTGATTTCAGTGGATTTTTCTCATTTGGTGAGAATATTTTCAACTACTGTATGTTGCAATGAGCTAACCAGTGGAATTTGTGTTGACATCTAATGTTACTTCCTGGGATAAATTCAGTCATCCATGAAGTTCAAGCAGTGAAGAAGGTGGGTAATACTTCAAAACTTTTATCAGAACTGTGCTTCACTGGATTCCTGTTTACTTCTCCTACTTAACCTGATCTTGTGCAGCTCTAAGTCTGAGTCATCACTGTAGGAATAGCCCAGTTTTCATTTTTTCTTTTTTAATGTCAATAAATCCCCATCATTTAATGCAAACTAGTAGTATAGTTTAAAAACAAACGCCAAACTAGTATTAGCTACTTCAAGCCTTTCTCAAGAATACAGCAAAAAATACAATTTGCTGGTATGTAATGTGAAAACTGTTAGCAAAACAGTATGCATGAGACAGCACTTGGTGAAATTAAAAGTCTGTTAGATGCCATAATTGCATGCTGTATCAAAGATGTCTAGATTGTACACAGGACAAAAGCATGCTTCAAATTGCAGTTCCTCATTGTACTTGAGGAAGAGGTATGCAAAAGAATCAGGGAAACGGGGCACTAGCACAGCTAACATCTGAGACAAGGCATGTTACTGCCAGCTGTGGCTTGTTTCTTTCATTTAAGGCCAGTAAATGCCTGGAACCATTTCTTTATGAAATGTCTGAAATTTTGTGTTCTCTGCTATCTAGGCATTAAAAATATTTAGCCTTATTTTGATATGACATTTTTGTGTTTGACGTAGTGTTGTGGAATAACGTTTAGTGTCATAGAGTAGCAGATCCTTCCTAGGGTCCTTCTCTTGTTTTTTTTTTTTTTTTCTTCCTTTCTCCTTTCAAATCTCCAAAGCAGAGCAGAGTTGGTTTATTTTCCTTGAGAAAATGGAATAAGATTTTTTTTTTCTCTCTTAAATCCTGCAAGAAACGGATTACACGTTGTGATTTGTAGGGCCAAGAAACATGGTGATGTATGAGCAATGTCATCTGACTTGCTTCATTGTGACTACAATGTTTGGGGTTTCTCTCCTGCTTTTTTTTTTTTCCCCTTTCAAATGCAAAGCTGGGATCTGTTGTTTTTGATTAAACATGTGGTGAGCTGTGTGCCTTTAGAAATTGCAAAATACTCTCTCCCCACACCTCCATTCTTCCTGCTTTCCATCACCCAATGTGGAAGCTGGGGCTCTGTGGGGATTTACCATTTCCTCCAAGGATCACCTGTGCTGTGGCTTAAATAAAAGTTTGTTTCTTCAGCTGTCTGACTTTTGAGTTTATCTGACTCAAGTTGACCCTTTAGTTTTATAATGAGCTAGTTTATTTGCTTGTGAAAATTGGGTTTTCTTAAACAGAAATATAACAGACTGTAAAGAGGCCAATCTTTTGATCATTTCACCTCCGGAAGAGAGAAGTCTACAATGCCTTTCTGCACTCGCTGGGCACTCTCTGGGTCATTAATAACATTAAGTTACTGTTCCTGAGCGCTTTGTTGTAGGACTTTATTTATTTTATTTTTTAAAAAAATATCATGTTGTTAAAGTCTGCTGTGCAAAATAATGTTTCTTCTGTCTATGCTAGAAATACTGATAAAGATTTTAGAGATTAATTACTTCTCTATCCGCAGGAAATGCAGAGACTTTGCTTAGCAACCAGTCTAACAGTTTCTAATTCTTCTTTACACGTCTTTTTGTTACACCTTTAGTCATTCATATAGGGAAGTATGAGGCAGAATGCTGTAAGAAAAGAAGTAAACAGTTTGTGAAAATGATGCCAGTTTTTCCTCGATGTGCCTTGATTCTCTAATATAGCCCAACAAAGCTGGGAGTGATGTGCCAAAATATCTTTTTATTAAACAACATAGGCAGTAGGAAATAATACTGGTCAGGGCTTGTTTTTCTGGCACAGGGCCTCATTCCAACCTGTTGCAACCAGCTATTGAATGTCTATGGGGACACCCCATACAAGAGGCCCCATGGAGGAAAGGAACTTTTACATTTCTGTTTGCCTGGGATCCTTGCCAGTGGCTGAGTTCAAAGTGCAGTTTCCAGTAATTTGCTGTTACTACTCTGCGTGTTTGATAGGCCAGGACAGAAGCATGCAACCTGAAGTAATATTTCCTGATTTCTGACATTTCTCAAGATATGAATGGAGGTTGCTGAGGCACTAAAACTTGGAAGTGTTTTCCTGACTCCAACACCTTCAATGCTTTCCTTTTCTTCTCTTATGTAGCCCCCTTCCCTCCCCCCATCTCCTTCCTTAGATCACGTTCCCTGCTGTTGTCAGTTCCGTATTTGGATGACATTCATATTGATTGTTTCTCTGTGCAAACACTGTGTGGCTGCTCTTATGCAACCTGAAAAATCTTATTGATTTACTGAGTGTGAGGGTTATTTAGATTGATATCCGTTTGTAGCACTGATAAGACTTTCATCTCCTCTGAGAATTATAGCTGAGCTTTTCATTTTTGAGGGGAGAGGATGCAAATGAATTTGTCTGACCATGTTAATTGTGCTAAGAGGGAGGGTAAGCCCTGGGAGAAGCTAGTATAATAGCAACTGTTCTGTCTAACATATGCAGTTGTAGGCCATGTGTGTGCCATTGTGGTTATGGAAGAAGCATCCTCTATAATTAAGATTATATAAGTGTTCCTATTGTAATTCTTTGTTTTCAACTTTCCAAAACTTGTCTCTTTGGGGCTGGTATTTTCCTGGCTTGTTTCCTGCTGTGTCACAATGTATTTATTTATTTTCCAAGCAGGGATGCAAAATGTTGGGGAGAGTTGAGGAAATGGACCTCCCTTGCCTGTTTGAAAAAAGCTCTTAATGTTTTGAAAAAGTATATCCAGAGTCAAAATGAGCTTTAGATGAAAAGTTGCCTGGATGTGACTGCCAAAGAGTGGGTAAAGTCTTTTGGTGAACACTGTTCTTATTACTCAGTAAACTACATTTGTGCAAGAGAATAATGAAAATGTGAGGTTTTAGGGCAGAGGTGGTGAGGGCAGCCTTAAATGCTTGAAATCCTAATTCTGGTTGTTGGATGTGTTTTTTTTTGTTGTTGTTGTTTTGTTTTTTACAGTTTAAGTATGTGGAATTCCTGAAAAGACAGGAACATGGAGTTATTAGAGGAACTTCCTACCAAAGCACAGCACTAGTAAATGTAAAGGTGCAGTATTTAGTTCTAGCTGCACCCCTACAGCAGAGTGAATAATTATATAGACAAAAGTTAGGTACTGGAACTGTTCACTGACTTGGCACTGAAGCTTCATTTTTTTTGTCTGAAACTTATCATCTTGCCTCTATTTTCAAAACCAAGTAAAATTTATTTGGTTAATATGTAGTTTTCAAATAAGTAAGCAAGCAAATACCTTTTCATCCAGAGTACACTGTCAAGTGTTCACACAATCAGAGCACTCAGTTTTAATCATTAAACTTAACAGTTTATTTAAAGCAGAGGAATTTGAAATTAATTATCTTTATACTCATGCTGATCATTTTCATATCCACTAGAGTGTCACTGCCTGAGCAGCAAGCTGAAGGAAACAGCCAGAACATACTTTTGAGCTGGATGTTTTGAATATGGTAATTGGAATTACATTATTCATGATTAGTGCCTTTTTTCCTGATGTGTATTCAAAATTTCTCCAGGAGGTCAGTGGGAGAAAGCATTGAGTAGCAAATAGTCCCAAGATGATCTACAGTGGCAGTTAATTTGCCCATGAGCATAGTGCATCCCTGGTACCAGAGTGTTTGTTATGAGGCAAGTAGCTGTGTTCTGTCACTAGATGCTCAGCCCTCCTCTGTAACAACCATCAGCGTGTTGGCCTCCCTTAGGTTTGGTTTTTGGCCAGAAGGGTATGAGTGGAGTGGAAGGAAGAAACCTGTAACCTGGTCTGTATTTTTTAAATTATTATTTTTTTT
>WBNH01009447.1:298307-343230 GCA_013401255.1 Urocolius indicus | reverse complement strand
CCCCCCCCCCCCCCCCCCCCCCCCCCTTTTTTTTTTTTTTGGGGGGGGGGGGGGGGGGGGCGGAGGTTTGTCTTAAAGACAGTTTCATCTCGCTCTCAAATATTTGCCCTTTTTTATCTGGATCGGATGTACTTTATATGGACAAGTCAGGATAGCCTACTTTGTTCGGTGTTCTTAAAGAGACAGGTTTGTGTAGCTATACTTTTTGAGACAGGCTACCTGGCGCACGTTAATACACGAATGGCGGTTTTGTTTTTGGTTTTTTTTGGTAGCATTTTATTATTTTCAGAAGGGTTTAGAAATAGTAAATGGTAAGGAAAAGTAATAAGAGTTGTGCCATGGGTGGACAGGAGACTGCCAGACTTTGTTCTGTGCTGTGGTATATCTTGAGGGTTAAGTGTATGCTTCTGTCACTGGGAATAGCAAAACTTTATACAGGTTGGAAACTTTGTTCGTGAGTACCCCATGTGTCATTCTGAGACACACCAATTGTGGGCTTCTGGCTGTCAAACTATCTTGGCTATTAGCTAAGTTACTGTCTTTGGAGAACGCATGACAAACGTTTCTTCTCTTGCCATCTGAAAAGCTGACACAAATGAAGCAGGATAGAGGCTTAGCAGACCTGGCTGTTCCTAAGCCTTAAGTGTTTATGTGCTGATACTTTTTTCAAAAGGAAAAAAAAGTCTGGATGGCAAAAAGTTAAAATAGGAAAATCAAGCTGCCTATTCACATCTGTGAATTTACATGACTGGAAAACCATTCCTTCAGTGTATGTCTATTCTTTGTGTCTCTCTTGAGGAAGCTCTGAGTGGTGAGTTATTTTACACTAGTTGTTATCCTTATCTTGAGTTTTCAAATGTGTGTTTGTTTGTTTTGTTTTGTTTTTTTTTAATTTCTGACATGGCAACACCTTAGTGCCCAAATAAGCTGTATGAATTGTTTTCTGCTGCAGATACATCTGTGTTTAAAGAAGGGAACATGCTGGATCTTTTTCAAATCATCTTCACTTTTCGTTAGTAGGTTTGCACACATGTGAAGACCTAAACATACCATTTATAAAAAAGTGTATGGCTACGTAACTGGTCAAGGAGAGCAACTTGATAGACTTCACAAGAAACATGAAACACATGTCCAGTACTTGTTTAAGGTTGTCTTGTTTGGGTTTTTTGGTTACATTTGGATGACTTCCTGGTGTTCAAACATGTTTAATACTGTACTGGATTTGTTGAAATCTTTCAATGCAACTTTAAAAATTCTTTTAATATTGTGTCAGCACATTGCACACGTGATGTATCAATGAACAGTGCATGCTGTATATGCGGTTATGTTTTGTGTATTACAGGAGTATTTAATATTTAATGACCTCTCTGTAGCAAGATCAGTATTTCATACCATTGTGAAACTAAAAAGCTAGCACTGGAGTTTCAAGGCTGCTTAATGGGCTCAGGTACCCTCTTGGGCTGTTTCTTTTATGTGAGTGGAGAGCTTGGCATCTGCTGTACTGCCATCTGTCTCCAGGAGAAAGCTGTCAGACCCAGTACTCAGGGGCTGCTCCTAAAGGTGGACCTGTCCCCTGCACCTGATAACTTGTAATTCATCTATGAATGTAGATGATAAATCTCGTTGGAAGAAATAAAAAAACGTGTGGACAGCGCAGATTCTCCTAGTTCTGCTGCAGGAATACTCTTGAGGCAGTTAAGGTACCAGCTGGTGGGTGTTTTCCTGGATAGTAACACTGCCCATGAAACTGCTGCCCAGCTAGTGACAAGTGTTGGCGCTTCATGAAAACCATGCAAGAGACATGTTCTTTCTGATTGTATTCACAGTGAGCTTTGGGACTCCTTGCTGATGTGCAAGCATTTTTGCCTCTTGGGTATATTCCTTTTACCCGTTCAATTACTTTTACTTGTGCTACCAGGATTCTTGTGGCCTGCTAGGCCCTGTCCTTTCCATGAGCACTAGCCCACCTTCTTGGCATAATGAAAATTCTCTGCCAGCACCAAGAATTTTTGTACTTTGTACAGAATCACTTGATGCAGGCATTTAGTTCTCTTTGTTGAACCTCTTTCCCAAGGTTCTGTGAAATAAAGAATTCTAAGATACCTTGTCCTTGAGCCCGCAGTGTTGAGTCTGGCAGCTATCAAATGGACATAAAACTTAGTTTACGGTCTTACTTGCTGACTGAAGTCTCTCATTAAAACTTTTCGACTTGTACAGTAGACTTAGACTTAGCTGAATTCCAGAAAAAGCTGCTGCAATTGAAAGTGATACCTGAACAAGAAATATGCCAGGCTGACTTTCAAGTCATGGAGTGGGTTTTCAGGACTGTCAGGTAGAAAAAAAAAAATCTCTTTAATTAGAAATTTGAGGCATTTGATAGTTATATCACTGAACCTATAAATGACATGGATTACAGCATGTCTTCTTACAGAGAAGAAACATCTATAGTATGATATGTTAACTTATTGTACTATTGCTGGAGATGTATGGACCCTTCATAGTTTTAGCTTCAGGTTCTTGCCTGAAATCAAATTGTCTGGAGTGCAGAACGAGAGACACAGTGAGAAAGAGTGGGACAGGGGGCTGTGCTTCTGTGTATGTGTATACATTTATTTATATAGATCAGTGAGTAGATCTATGTATTGCATAAATGTGCACATACACAGTTTTTTCATAAGGAAAAATCTCTAAATAGTTACCGCTTTGTTATGTATTTGGTTCTCTTCTGCCACTTCTCCTGTCTCTGATCTTCTCTGTATCTTCTGCAAAACTCACAAGCCAGTGATCATTTTTGTATGTGTGTGTTTGCTTTTGTTTTGCTGCCTTGTGGTAGTTGCACTGAAATGATGTTAATGCGATTGGTCTTCCTTTGAGTCAGAGTGTTGTTTTGTTTTGTTTTTCAAAGGCATGGAATTATGAATGCTTGTTCAATTGCTTCTCAGCCAAAGTAGACTCCTAAGTAATTTGTGTTGAACTTTTATGTTGTTTGCATACAGTCACTGGAGTTATCTCGAGACTTTCCTGATACAGTGTTAAAATGTTAATCAGTCATCAGGTAATCATTCATACATTCTCACAGTTCATAACAATTTTTGAGATGTTAAAACAAAACTACAACTCTTACTGGAAACACTGAAACTGGCATTGTCAAACTTGTAGTTTTATTAGTTTTTGGACAGCATACTTGTTGGAAAATGTTGAGCAGGCTTTTTGAACTTCTCAGAGTCGGTAGTTTGAGTAGATGCAGTGATTTTGAAGTAAACTCACTATTGGCTCTTATGTAGGTCTTGTTTTTTTCCTTTGTCAACATAGTATCATGTATAAGTATACCATAAATGGACTGTTTAATAATAGATGTTAAAAATGGTTCTGTTGGTGACACAGAAAAACCAAGCACATGTCAGAACATAAAAGCAGCCACAGAAATTAAGTATAATAGTGTTGATGCTGGCAGAATCTCTGTGCTCCAACTTAAGGTATCTTACTTTTGTTACACAGGAGTAAATGTCAGTTAAAAGTTTAAAAATTATTGGGTTTTGCCATATTTGTGTTTTTTTTTTTTTTAATGTATGTTATAGAGTGCAGGGATTTGAAGAGTTCTAGCTCTTGCTTACTTTCAATCCTCTGCATTTATCTGAATTCCTACATGCAAAAGAGAGGGAGCTATTATCCTAATAGATATTTAATAAGTTTAGAGAGAATATCATTATACCCAAAGTGAAGGCAATAAGATACATGTCTGTGCAGGCAATATGTGCTTCCAAAACAAATTGTCATTGAATATGTTTTGTTAGAAGTTAATCTGTTGGACTAATGATCGCACTGCTTTTTGTCCTACACAGCGAAGTGTTAATGTATCTTGGTAATTGTATTTCCTTTCAGTCACAGTAAGGGCTCTGTATTAGGGGGACAGTCTTTCAGTCTCTCAGTCTAAGTGAATGTGTTCTTATTATGTTTGGTTTAGTTGGACAATCTTTTTGTTCAAGCAGTTAATGTATTTCAAGTTCTGCTTACAATCTGAATGTTGGCAGCAATTGGTTTTCTCCAATGAGCCATCATTGTTTCTTAGCTTCAGCCAGACTGGTGAGGGGATTCATCTGGTCATATTCTTGTTTTTTGTTTACTTTTTACTCTGGGGGGAAAAAAATAAAAATTTTTATGATTCAGTGAAGATCTTTAGGATTTGACTGAAGTATCTTGCTGTAGAAAACTTGAGGAAAGCTGAAATAAGAGCAAAATGAAAAAAAGAAGCTTAGGAAGGTACTGGAACATGCTGAAAGAAGCTACGAGTGTTATTTTTTTCTTTTCTCCTTGTCCCCTTCTCCCCTCCCCCCCCCCCCCCCCCCCCCCCNCCCCCCCCCCCCCCCCACTTTCTTGTGGTTAATGTCTGCTCTTACAATGTAGGAGACTTGTCTTTCTCAGGGAATCAACATTAGTCCAGACGCCCCTTTGTGACCTGTGGTTGTTGGGACACTATGTCATCAGCACATGTTATATGGAAACTTAGTCCTCACGGTCTGTTGAATGTGCCTTACATCTGGTATTGAAGTCATACAGAGACATTACAGTTTTTGCTGTATTAGAAGTTGAGTGATCCATCTCACATGTGGTGGTTTTTTTTTTTTAAGCACACAACAGCTTACTCATGCAGTGGTTAATAGTTGCCTCTTCTGCTGCACCTTCTGTCAGCTTCAGACTTGTGTTAACAGTAATCTGTACATACTTGCGAGGCTGTATATACTGATTGATGGGCTTGCCTCTGGTAGATATTTGTCAGAGTTGGAAACAGTGGGCAGATAAGTGGCTTTCAGGGTAGGTTCCTGGTGAATGTGTTGCACGTGTCACTGTGTATTACTTCCACTTAGGTTTCCTACTTTGTAAATGACTGGGTTAGTTCTGAGACTAATTATTCACTATTTTGAGCTGCTGTGTTTAAAATACGAAGATACTGCTAGTAGATTTAAGTTCAGTGTTTTTAATGAAGCTTATTAAATAATGTTTTAAAAGTGTTTAATGTTACATGCAGTTCTTCATACATTGACATGCTATCTATAGGCCATAGACGTGGATCACAATGTCATGTTATATGTCATGAGAAAAAGGAATTAGAATTGTTGGAAAGAACCCTGTGATGGCAACAGGACAGATGTGTATGAGCCATACTGTATTCCCTAGCTGAGGAAAACTAGAAAGTTACCTTATGTTTGATTCAGCCTTATTCGAGAGATATGTTGCATTGATGGCTCCTGGATTTTCTCTTTGGAACTTTTCAGAGGATTTTTGCTCTGAACCTTTGCAAATTCACTACCTGCAGTAAGTGTGAAATTATTAAGCATCCCCTCTCCCCACAGAACATACAGTGTAAGTACATAAAATTGTGTGTGGGCATAACACACAAAATATCACATATTGACTCTGAATTCCATCTGATGTAGGAGCCTACTGTGTAACACTGATCACATGACTTAGTTTTTCATATGACTGGTACATTTAAGGTGATCACTTGCATATCATAAAGAGATTGCATATATACCTGGCATTTTTCTAACTATTTCTGAGACGACATACTTCTCAACACCAATCTTTCAAGTCTTGTAGCAGTGCATGTTCTATATACTATTGATACACGTTAGATGTGTTTTAGTAGACTCTTCCATCTGAATAAACCCAGGATAAAACCATCACACTTCTAGTGCAGCCTTAAATCTCATAGAAGGTCAGTTCTGAGGTTTTATTTAAAATGCTCAGAGCAAATCGAATAGTGGTGAATGAGAAAAATCCTTTTGGCATGCATCACAGTAAGTATAAACGTATCTTAGAAGTACTGTAAACTGGAACAATTTTCAAATTAATTTACCCAACAGAGAGACTTCAGAACTACAAACTGTGTGTTTCTTGTGTTCCTGCCATGGGCAGATGGGAACAAAATAGAAGGATCATGCCAGAATACATGTATCAACTTCTTCCCTCTTTCTTTCCATTAGCAGTGGTCTTCCTCAAATAATTGTTCAGGAATAAGGAAAGCTGTCATCCTCTATTGTTCCTGAAAGATTATAGTTATTATCCTAAGTAGAATATTATTCCAATGAAATACTGGCATGTTCAATTCAGTGATCAGAAAGCAAAAACTGCTGCAGTTTCCTTATCCCGTCTGTTCTTGCAGTAATTGTGAGATCTTCTAGCGTGTAGTAGTCTGATTTCAGTGTCATTTGGCTTTAACCTAGGTTTATAATCGTACATTAAAGAAGTCATTAAAAGATTACCAACTAGTCTGTTGTATTGTTCTCCTCAGAAGTGTTGATGTTAAATGATACACTGTTTACCGATAAGAAAATGGCTATTTATATGTGATCAAACGCCTTTTTCTTACTAGACTTGTTTAAAACATTAACATCCAAAGAAATTACAGAGAAATCAAGGCTATACATGTTCAGTTGTTTTTTTTTTAAAAGGTTTATGTAAGCAGTTTTGCATGAAAGCAGTTTTATGTGTTAATGGTGGGTAAACGAAGATGTTCCTGTGAAAAGATTGTTGATTTTTGAAGAAATATCTTTCCTACTGCTGTGTAATTTGCTGAAACAAGTAGTAATGTGAAGTGTTACATGTACAATAAAAATGTATATACCCTCAGTCTTCATAATACTGGATTGTAGTATTGTAGTATTTCTCTCAAGGCAATCAAGTGGTAATAAAACAAGCTCTAATTTCTTTCATGAGTGTCAAAAAGGGAATGTATTTATATAAACACTTTGACAAAATGAATGATTTTTATTTTCAGGGGACTTGCATGAGTGAAAACTTAGCTGCTACAAGTTTGGAAAGGAAATGTCGATATTTATGTTTCTTTTCCCATGTATTGTATTCACCTGTGCAGACTACAAAGAAGCACACACACATAAAAGTGTGTAGACATTTGTATGTGCAAATGCTCAGGCAGTAGCTGTAAAATAATACTTGTTGAGAAGCTGAATGCAATTAGAGTCATAGAATCACAGAATCATTTCAGTTGGAAAAGACCTTTAAGATCATCAGGTCCAGCCATTGTTTTTGTGATACTATGAGGTCAGATAAATAATTGGAAGAACTTATTTTTCCTCATGCTTTCTTCAAAAGCACATACAGACATATACACACAGACGCTTTTCCATCTAAAAGGGTATTTATGCTGTGTACAGTGTGCATTCCTACTGTTGCTTTTGAAAATTCCCAGAGTGCAGCCATTTATAATCTTGTTTCTAGGAAATGTGGACATCTAGGAAATTGAACAAGATTCTAGGCTCTTTTCCATCACTAGAAGAATCAAGTTTATTTCTTTATTTTTTTTTTTTTTTTTAACGACTAATTCTAACTAATGTAGCATTTACCTTTTGAACTAGCATGAAATCTGTATTTTTTTTTTTCTTAAGAAATTTGGGAAGGATTGACTTTATAGTATTTTTTTTTTTTTGAGGTAGTTCTGTGGGTATCAGTCTGTGGAGCTCAAGTTGAGAGGGCCTAGTAAATTAAAAGTTAGTTTGTTTAGATGCTGTCACTCGTTCTCTTGTTTTAAGTAGCACTCTAAATGTTCAAAACTGAAATAGCAGTGAAAGATTTTATTTTCTCCAGCTGCATGTGTTTGGGAAACTGCATAGTCTTCCCTCCCTAAGCTGCTGGGCCCCCATCCTGTATAAGATTTGGCACAGGCTTCTGACCAGTATCTCAATTCACATGAGAAACAGATTTGCACATGTGGTATGCTTTATAGTGCTTTTTTGACCCTTTGGGGTTTTTTATACCTGGGACAGAGAGCTTCACCTAATAATTATTTGTTTTAGTAAAGCTATGCATCCAAGATGGATGCTATGAGAAACCTTTACTTTGTTTTTGGAATACATTTAGCTATAATGCTTTTTTGTCTCAGTTTTAAATCCTAAAGTTCCTGTAGTAAAGATGGGTATAGTACTTTGAACTAGCTGAGCATCCTTTTATAAACACTGACTACATTGAATCAGCTTCTATTTTAAACTCTCTTCCTCAAAATGGACTTTGAGCAACTGTTTTATCAGTTCTTGGATGAACTGCTGGAATTTTCTCAAAAGGTATTCCTAAATAAAAATATACAGAAGCTTCATAAGGAGAAATCACAATAAATAATTTTTTAAAAGCCTAAGATGACCCTATTTTGTAAGTAGGTACTTTAACCACCAAATCTACCCTTCTCAAATGCAAAGAAAATTGCAGTGCAACGTGAGAACTTGTATAGTGTGCCAGATGAGTGCACAGAGGTCTTTTTAATGGGAGGCAGGACCTCCTTCTTCCAGCCAAGAGGTGGTGGCACTGTGGGTAAATGTCCCAGAGATGACATTGCAGTGGCTACAAGAGGCACTTCATGCATTCTGGATAGATAAACAAAAATGAAAGTGACCTTAAAGGGAGTTTGGACAGTGAATAGACTATGAGACTTGAAGATTTTTCAGAATTGTAGACGTAATGCAGTGATTCAAGGAGAAAACATGAAACCACAGGAAAGAAAGCCTCACTGGTTTGTGTCAGAATTACTTAACAGATATGTCATTTAATTTAACAATACGTAGCTTAGTATCAATGAGCTTAGCAACGTAGAATGAAATTCTGCCTTCAGTCGTGAATGTTTCTTGTTGATTACAATCCATGCTGACCGACAGATGAGGAAAAATCTTTCTGAGAAGCTTTAGTTCATAAAAGTATCTTTATATATTTAACATAGTTCAAACACATAACATCATAATTCAGACTGAAGAAATGCAAGTTAGACAATCAGTCATATGTTTCTGCCAACAAATACCTCGGTGTTCACCAGAATCTGTTGTTAGGACAGTTTTCATAATGTAAATCCATACATGTTTTGTTTTTTATTCTCTTTTATGGAACTGGAAGAAGGTTCCTTGAACGTTAACTCCTTTGTCTGACAATGCTGTTCAGTGAGAAGTCATAATAACTGTTAACCTTCTTGGAGTTAACTAATAAACCATACATTTTGTATATATTTTTTTTTTACAGTTTTGCCTTTTTGGTGAGTCTAGGCCTGCCTAGCTTGTTCTTTTGCATGGGTATGTCAAGGGAATTTCCATAAGTGCTGTAATAGTAGAAGCAAAGGCAGTCAAACAAGTTCAATATACTCTGTTCACCTTGTCTACAAACACCCCACGCAAAAGGATGATTGTTAGTTCACTGTACCATCAAGTCTTGCCAGAACATCTTCTTTTTGCTTGCCCCATATAATGAACAAAGAAAGTATGTAGCACATTTTGTAAGAAGGTTGAATTTTCATTTTGTTTTCTCCCTTACCAGAGGCTTGGTGATTTGGCTTTTTCTCTGGCCCTTCTGCCATGTCTTGATTATCGAACTGTTGTGTTTGGAGGCATCTGCTCCCCATCTGTGAGCAATCACTAATGAGAGAACATGAATTCTGTTGGGAAATACACTTTATTTTTTTTTCTTGTTTGATTGTGTCTCACATGGGCTATTCTGTTTTACCAAATGTCAAAATATTACAATCTTTTGCAGGTCTCTGATTTCTATTGGTGGAAAAAGATTCAATACAAAATATGAAACTTCTTCGCAGAATCTTAAGGGTTGGAAAGCACCTCAAAAGATCCTCTAGTCCAACCCCACTACTAGGGCAGGGCCACCTAGAGTAAGTCACACAGGAGCTCATCCAGGTGGGACCCAGCTTATCTCTGGGTCTCCAGAGAAGGAGACCCCACAACCCATCTAAGCAGCCCGTTTCAGTGCTCCATCACCCTCACAGTGAAGAAATTCTTCTTTGTGTTTCTTTGGAACCTCTTATGTTCCAGCTTGTTCCCTTTTTCCTGGTTTGTTTTTGGGTTTTTTTTCAAGCTTAAAAATTAAGTTCTTCGCATTTTTTATTTCTTCTTCAATTCTTAGAACAGCAAACTGCTTTTTTTTCCCCTCTTTTTGATAAAGGAAATGTTTCAAAGGAAATAGAAAACATACTACAATATATGAACATAGCGTTTTATTAAATGTGCAATTTATTTGTGTAGGTCAAACCTAAGCATTCAGCAATATCTATAAATTAATACCTTTTAACTATTTTGTGTTTCCTTCTTCTGATTCATAAATTATAAGGCAAGAAGAAACCAGTAGGATCACCTACTCTGACAGTCTACAGGAAACACAACACAGAGTAATAGGGTTAGAGGTTTAGTAATTTGGCCCTCCCAGTTAATGTAATGTGTTGGTTTAATCATTGCCAAGTTTGAGAAAATCTGAAAAGTTTGCCACTGTGCTGACCAACTTTCTTTTGATTCTTGTTCCTTAAGTGAGCTGCATTTTACCCCTAACATATTGCCTATGTTATTGTCTTTCTCACCAACTTAGTAATGGACTTGCAGGCATTGAACCAATCTTTTTTCTGTACGTTCTTTGGGACTGTGGCTGCCTTAATCCAGTTGACAATCAGCCGATGGACATAAATTAAAAAAAGCAAGCTGAAAAGCGATCCAAAGGACTATCTGCTTTTTCTGCCTCAGTCAGTATGGAAAAAGGAATTTTCCTTTCAGTCGTACCAATGGAACAATAATGTGTTTTCTAAAAGGCAGGTACCTGTCCTGGGAAGCTGGCCTACAGACCAACAGCACAGTGTGGCTTCTGTCCATGCTGGGAGCACTTGGTCCAGGTCCTGGGGGGAGAGTCTAAGAATGTGGATGCTGGCAGTCTTGTGGGCTTTTCTCTTGAGTGAGCCAGACTATCTGAAAAGGTAGAAGTGTGTGGGAGTTGTATGAAGGAAAGTGTCCTGCTGAGGTGCTGATGGAAGACTGTGGTTCAGTGGCAGGCAAAAGTGTCCCTTGGTCTTGTTCATGTAGTTTCTAAGAGCTGCTCCCAGATTTCTTCTTGTAGGTAAATAGTTGTATCATTTCAAAACAGCACAGGGATAAAGTAAAGCGCGTGCAGTGTGGTCAATCAGAAGATCAGGGTCCTGGAGCTGGAATATCAAAATGTATCAGAAAAACCCGGTGTGTACCAGAAATCTAGAACCCTAGTCAAATGAGGTGTCGCCGAGTATAGTTTTGGTACAAGGGTACCATATGTATGTAGAGTGTTAGAATGTCAGCCAAGCTGTAGCTGATTTGAAGTTACACTTAAAGCATTATTCTTCTTTTACATTAAGGTATTGCAATTCTAAATATTATGTGTATTAAACATAAATGTAGCAACATACGGAATTATGAAAATAAGCTTTATTTATCCTTTTTTCATTGTAATAGAATAGTTAACATGAAAAAATTAATTATGGATATTGCTAATGCATCAGAGGAAGGATTTGAGTTTGAGAGGCACAGTAGAAATGCACATTGTGCTGCACAACCAAAAGCAGGGATAGAGTGTGTTTTCATTCTAGTTTTTATACATATTTACAGATATTTCATCTGAACAGTTTGTGCTGTGAAAAATGTATTTCTTCTCTGAAAACTTTGTATTTTCACAACACTACTTTTCTGGCAGATACCAAGATTTTGTAAACCTGAAACTCATAAATGATGAGTGGATAGCTTCACTTTTCAGTAGATGATAGCCATCTTGGGCACAAAGACGGGAAGTATATTATCAACACAACTATTGAAGATAAGTGAAGGCAAGTAAGTATAAGAATTCCACTTCAAATACAATAGAAGTGCAAGTAGTTAAAATACAATTTTTGTACTATTGTTTGAAGAAATGTTGTGCTTTTTGTAATGTGTTCTTTGTGTAAGAAGTGTGCAATATCAGACTTCTTAAGATGTTTTAAAATTATTTAGTAATTTTTAATTAATAGGAGCTGTTCTTGTAAATCTACTGACTTCTGCATTTATTAGGCAATGGATTTTTGCAAACCCCGTCAAGAGTGAGGGCTATTATTGCTACAAAAATCTGAACAGAATAAAGGAAAGTGATGTGGAGGATAACTTTGCTCCTGGATTTGTGACTTGTACCAGTCTCAAAATTTTTTTTTTTCTTTNTGACCAACTTTCTTTTGATTCTTGTTCCTTAAGTGAGCTGCATTTTACCCCTAACATATTGCCTATGTTATTGTCTTTCTCACCAACTTAGTAATGGACTTGCAGGCATTGAACCAATCTTTTTTCTGTACGTTCTTTGGGACTGTGGCTGCCTTAATCCAGTTGACAATCAGCCGATGGACATAAATTAAAAAAAGCAAGCTGAAAAGCGATCCAAAGGACTATCTGCTTTTTCTGCCTCAGTCAGTATGGAAAAAGGAATTTTCCTTTCAGTCGTACCAATGGAACAATAATGTGTTTTCTAAAAGGCAGGTACCTGTCCTGGGAAGCTGGCCTACAGACCAACAGCACAGTGTGGCTTCTGTCCATGCTGGGAGCACTTGGTCCAGGTCCTGGGGGGAGAGTCTAAGAATGTGGATGCTGGCAGTCTTGTGGGCTTTTCTCTTGAGTGAGCCAGACTATCTGAAAAGGTAGAAGTGTGTGGGAGTTGTATGAAGGAAAGTGTCCTGCTGAGGTGCTGATGGAAGACTGTGGTTCAGTGGCAGGCAAAAGTGTCCCTTGGTCTTGTTCATGTAGTTTCTAAGAGCTGCTCCCAGATTTCTTCTTGTAGGTAAATAGTTGTATCATTTCAAAACAGCACAGGGATAAAGTAAAGCGCGTGCAGTGTGGTCAATCAGAAGATCAGGGTCCTGGAGCTGGAATATCAAAATGTATCAGAAAAACCCGGTGTGTACCAGAAATCTAGAACCCTAGTCAAATGAGGTGTCGCCGAGTATAGTTTTGGTACAAGGGTACCATATGTATGTAGAGTGTTAGAATGTCAGCCAAGCTGTAGCTGATTTGAAGTTACACTTAAAGCATTATTCTTCTTTTACATTAAGGTATTGCAATTCTAAATATTATGTGTATTAAACATAAATGTAGCAACATACGGAATTATGAAAATAAGCTTTATTTATCCTTTTTTCATTGTAATAGAATAGTTAACATGAAAAAATTAATTATGGATATTGCTAATGCATCAGAGGAAGGATTTGAGTTTGAGAGGCACAGTAGAAATGCACATTGTGCTGCACAACCAAAAGCAGGGATAGAGTGTGTTTTCATTCTAGTTTTTATACATATTTACAGATATTTCATCTGAACAGTTTGTGCTGTGAAAAATGTATTTCTTCTCTGAAAACTTTGTATTTTCACAACACTACTTTTCTGGCAGATACCAAGATTTTGTAAACCTGAAACTCATAAATGATGAGTGGATAGCTTCACTTTTCAGTAGATGATAGCCATCTTGGGCACAAAGACGGGAAGTATATTATCAACACAACTATTGAAGATAAGTGAAGGCAAGTAAGTATAAGAATTCCACTTCAAATACAATAGAAGTGCAAGTAGTTAAAATACAATTTTTGTACTATTGTTTGAAGAAATGTTGTGCTTTTTGTAATGTGTTCTTTGTGTAAGAAGTGTGCAATATCAGACTTCTTAAGATGTTTTAAAATTATTTAGTAATTTTTAATTAATAGGAGCTGTTCTTGTAAATCTACTGACTTCTGCATTTATTAGGCAATGGATTTTTGCAAACCCCGTCAAGAGTGAGGGCTATTATTGCTACAAAAATCTGAACAGAATAAAGGAAAGTGATGTGGAGGATAACTTTGCTCCTGGATTTGTGACTTGTACCAGTCTCAAAATTTTTTTTTTTCTTTTTCTTGAATCCTCTGATAGTGGCATTCACAAGGCATAAGACATTTTCCAGAAAAACTAAAGACTGTAGAAATGTTGATTTTTATCTTTTCTGTACATCACTTCTTAAGGCATACTTGTGCTGTGATGCAAATACAAACCTTAAATTAGTTAATGGGCTAATGGGCCGGATGTGTAGTGAGGTGATTACTCTTCCTGATGGCCAAAAATTGTAGCACACCCTTTTCTGTCACCTTGCTTCGACCACACCCTATTCCAACCTGTCAGAGATGTTTGCCTCATCTACGTGTTACACCTGTGGTTTTGGAGACTGTAAGCTCTTTCAGGCAGAGTCTGTCATTTGTTATGTTTTTGTGTGAAGTCTAGAACAACGATAGCGCTATTGCATATATGAAGGAGTAATAATGCTTCTTGCCACTGAGCTTTTCTGCCTGTTGGTCCAAGTGATTTTGGTTGCTCCTGAGAGCAGAGAAGTGTGGGGTTTTCTTATTTATGACAGGTCTTCCCTCAAAAAAAAAAAAACTTATATAGAAGTCTTGGAACAAAGCTGACCTACTCCAGTTCTCCACAGTTCCTTCAAAGATTCCATAGCAGCCTAAAGGAGGAAGGCTGCAATCTGAAATAAAAAATTGAGTAATTGCTTAGTTTTAGGTAAAATCTAGAGTAAGAACATTAAAATACATGTTCTTACTTAGAGAACATTAAATACTCTGAGGACGTTTTCAGCCAAAAAGCATCCTTTTATCTACCTGTAGTGGTATAATTGTTTTTCATTTTCTTTTCCTCAGGTGGCTGTAGGGACATACAGAGTACATAAAACTTACGGATTATTTTTTCCATGTACTGGCTGCATTTTAAAATTGGAATAGCAAATGTTCAGCAGTGTTCATGGACGTAGTGAGTTTAGTGGTTAACATGATTTTCAATACATTTTCCTGATGTTTAACATATGATTAATTTAAATTGATTCGACATGTGGAAAAAAGTTGCAAAGCACCACACTGTAACACTCTAAGACAGTGATTTTGTGAAAGGATTATTGGATTGTTTTTTCCTTCCCTTGTCCTAGCACACTGAATTTCTAAAACTACAATATTGGACCATACTCAATACTTTTTCTACTGAAAATACCTGTATATGAATTGAGGGTATGATTTAGTTGCTTAACAGGGAAAATCTGGACTTCTCATATGTTACATGGTCACACACCACCTGTTTGCTTCTGTGAGAGAACTTCTGTGCTTCTCTTTGCATACTGAATGGTGATAATCTTAGGAAGAGGTTATCAATGTAATATATCTACCAACGTATCCTTGGCCTATGATTTTGTGGGAGTTTGATTTACTAAACTAAATAATTATGTATTGCTAAAATTAATCTCAAAGCATCAAAGTTTGTTGGTGACTATAAGTTCTCTTGAATTATGAAATTGTGTGTACATAGTAACAGACGGATTTTTATAAGTTTTGGTAGTTTTCAGTAGCTTGATTCCATGGAATGACATGTTGATTTTTAAACGAAGCATTGGCAGAGAACAGATTAAGATAACCAGGGGTTTGCTTAATGCAAATATGCTGTCAGAATGGTTAAACTTTTTTCTTTAGTTAGCTTGCTGCAAACTTGAAGAGCAGTTGTTCTCGGTTCCTGAATATTCAGTAGTGTTTTCCACAAGTGCATGCTTGACTACCCTTATACTTACCAAAGGTAGTGATCCCTAATGATCTCACGTGGTTGGCAGCCCAGATTCATCTGCAAAACAGCATGGTGCCCTGCAGCACTATACTGGGGTACATGCTTAGCTCTGACTCAGAAGATGATCATCATTTCCTGCAGCAGCCGGTTAGCCTAATGCCACGTAGCCTGAGACGTGACAAAATCGCAATATGAGGTGATATGGCTACAGGCATTTGGGCTATTAAAGCTGAACTTCTAAAGGATGTGACGTGTAGCTTTGTATCATGTTGCAGCCTGATTCCTGTCTCCTCCACTGATGAATGATGCATTTATGCCATGATAATCTAACTGTGCTACTCCCACTACTGTGGGAGATGGTAGTGAATAGGAATAACCGGAGTTAGCTCTTTGGAAGGAGTGACTATGTTACCTGTATTTTAAAGATAGGGCTAATATAATATTGAATAGTCAGAATTTAAAAGCAGAGTATTATATTCTGGAATTACTACCACAACTCGTTTTCGGAGCTCCGAGTAGATGATGCCTCAATGTCTATCTGCTGAGCTGCCATTTCAAACCTATGAGTATCAGGCATGTTGTGTTCAGTCCAGCTTCAGCCTTGCACAAAGTCTTGGGAGCTCAGCAGAGCTAAGCAAAATGATATGTACTTCTCATATGTTAAATAGACAAGGAGCTGCTCTTCTTGTGTTTGAATGGTTTTATTGGGGGAAAGAAATCAATAAAGAAAAAATACAAAATCCAGGTATGCTATTTATCTGAAGAATATGAAGAAATAAAGAATCTCTGTCTGACCGTAAACATTATCCATGATTGTGTGAAATCTAATGCAGCACTTCAAAAGGTAGAGAGAGTCAGATTGCATTGCTGTGTCACCAAATTGTGGAAGGAAATAAGAATTGTTGAATACCATTGCACCAATTAGAGTCTTGGGGATGGGGAGGAGTCTAACAGTCACTTTAAAAAAATTCATTCTTTTTGGTTTCTTGTATCAACTAAATTGATGTTAGTCACAATGAAGCAAGAAATTACATATCCTCATAAAACCAAATCCAAGTTCTGTGATCGGTTTAAGCCAGATTGAGAAAACAATCACTTTCTATTTGGTCACACACCCACATGTACATCAAACTAGTTGTCTAGGCTTTCTAAACTGTTTGTTATTACCTGCATGGACTTTATCAAGGTGTTGGAAGACTGAAAAATCATTTTAATGTTTAGTTATGCGTTTGTAGAAGGGAGATTATTAAGAAGCATGTGGTTATGTTAACGTTGACTTGTGTGAGTGCATGATAATTCAAAGGTAAAATCTCTGTATATAGGTAGTGGTAATTTTTGCAGTTATGATTTGAAGAATGGATAATACCAATGAATGCTTCTGCTCTTTTACATTCAAGGCGTTGGAGGAAGTGACTTTTGCTGACAGTTTTTCTTTCAGATGTGTGCCTATGTTGGGCTTTCAAGCTGAACATAGACTGAGGTGATTTGTAACAATTATTTGGAAAGCCGAGCTAGAGCTAATGTTAATAGAAAGTCTAATATTAGTTTGATTAAAACACTGAATCAAATTAGGAGTTTGGTGGCCTCTATTTTCCAAAATCCAGGAAATAAGGATGAATGTTCAAACTCTCAGCATGTTCTTCCTTACTGCTGAGGCTGGATCGCAGAATACTATCTGTTGTCATTCCATTTGAACCTGTCTCCATTATGTCAGACAGTATGTAAAAGTTGTGCCAAAGCAAGTTTTCAATGGAACAGTAGTTGTTTATTAAGACTACTGAATTAATCTTAAAATACAAATTTAGCTTTCAGTTCTCTTCATCTATGCTGCTTAAGATGGAGAGTAATCTGCAAAACTGCTTTCTGTGGCGGAATTACTGATGTGAGTCTCAGAACAGTGATGATGATGGGGTAATGTTGTGGCAGTATACCCCTACTATTCTATGATTCTGTGGATGAGTGGACAATCTTGGTTTAACTTGTCCGTGTAAGAGTTAATTGCTAACATAGTAGTATGTCTGGAGTATTTAAGGAATGTAATGTGATATGCCAGCACTTGAAGACGTTGTGCTGTTTTAATTAAAATTTGAGTGTTTCTTTCATCTAAATCCTATGTCAGACATAGGCACAAATTCTAATTCAACACAATTTTAATTTGTGGAAGTAAAAGATGTGAGTTTCTTTCTTGCGAATACCTTGTTCATGTCTGAGGTAACAACTTTTGTGTAATTATCTATTCATAAACAGGCAAGGCTTCTGTAAAATTTTTCTCTGTAGGACCGTTCCAGCTCATCTCACTGACAACTTTGACACAATTTTCTTTTCTGATTTACTCTTTCCACCATCTTGTCTCTGATATCCCAGACATTGCTACTTCAAGATGGAATTTTGACAGAAGTTAGAAAGACACACATATCTGTTCTTGCAGGATTATGAGGTCTGGAGCTTTTTTTAATCTGTGTAATATTAGAATTCTTGCAGTGATTGATGTGCAAAGCAGAAAGACTACTTGCTGGATTGCAGTATTTAACCTCATTGTGTGTGTCCAAGCTAGCATTCCTTTTCATTTGGAATTCATTACCATTGTATACATTTTCACACTTTGTTTTGTAAAGCGGAAGTGTCAATGCATATAAATAATTTTTTTTTGTCTGTTTTTAGATGTTTAGGGTCCATGTTAAATCTCTCCATTGCCGAAAGAGTTGAAACAGTTGACCACATACTCATTGGTTTTCGTTCCTTTAGTTTACCTGCAATTCTGCTTGTATTGGAGCAGGTATTATTTGAGTTTTAATATAGGCTACACCATTCTGTATTGCTTGTCAAACCATACAGTGTTTCCAGTAGTGTCTCATGTTGTTCTTAATACTGCCAGCACCACTACTAGATCTGTCACCTAAAGCTATTGCTGCTGTTGCATCAGGTAGTTGGCTTTCATAGCTGTGGCCAGTAAGTTGAACTGATGTGTTCAAAATTAAAATAACTATAATTATCACTGCTTGGGGTTTTTTTGTCTTTGCAATGGATGTTGCTTTACTAGTCATTTTATGCGATACTTCATTCTTGACACACCATGGTGAATTAAAATTGTGAAACTGTTCTTCACAGTATTAGCTCATAGCTCTTTGCACACTATAAATCATATCCTTACACTCATTTTCTTCCTTTTTTTTTTCTTTTCTTTCTTCTACACTGAGTCACTGACATTTGCTTTCATGAATCCTCTGTGACCTACTTCTATTTCTGAGCAATTAGTACATTACTTTGGTAGTAAAATATTCCTTTCCTGAGTACTCCTTTCCTGGTATGGATGTTTTTGCAGAGCAAAACATATGCAAAATTTGTTTCCATGAATTATATACTCTGTACTGTGTTTAAGACGGACTTAGACTTTGCTCTGTGTTTTTGTTGGATATTGTATCATAGTATAGATGTAAATCTAGTTTAGAAAAGTGTACTAGGGATAAAAGTTAATTTTAAATTGTCATTTTGCCTAACTTCTTTGTTCTTGGATGAGAAAATAGGGTGGTGTTAGCCTCTGAAGGAATCTGAAGAACTGTAAATGAGAAATCAAGCTTACTTGGTCCTGAGAATTCCAAGTGTCTGTAAAACATTACTCACGGAAAGAAACCTTGGTAAAAACTTAAGTAGGGATGAATTTTATGGACCAGATAAATTCCTGGAGGTACATTTCATTTGAGCTCTACTTGGAGACTTGTGTTGGTTGCATACCGTTTTTTTTCTCTCCTTGGCAGAATACTGCTTACTTTCCAGTTCCACTCAGCAGATTTTCATTAGCTATGACACTGGATAAATCTAAGGTCAGATTATGTTATAGTTGTGCTGGGTCACCGATTGTGGGAAAGAACTTAATGTATACCATTGCAGAGAAGAAAAATTCACCTCTTCCTGGGTAATATGTCATCCCTTCTCAGGGCCTGCATGAGAGGTTGCAACCTCGTGCTATTGTAATTTGATCTCCAGCAAACCTGTTTTATAGGCTTAAAGTATTCTAAAGTTGTACAATATTTTTAGTTTAGAGACTTGGACACCAGGATCACTGAAATGACATTGCATGTTATGGGGAAGGGAATGTTTTATGGCTTTACATGAGTGCTTTATCAATACTTGCTTGAGATGGCCTAGATAATTTGTTTCTGACATCACCGTTGAGTAATCTAGACACCTGAAATATACGTCACTGAAACTTTTTTTAATACTGCACCACACTGTTTTTAATAGTATATGTGCTCATGTGTATGTAAGTGCCAGATCTGTGGCAGCAAACTGAAACACATAAATTATCTGATCTTTCCTGGCTTGTGTGGTGCTTGATGATTAAGCATTACCAACAAAAAAAAAAGTGAGTAGATGTATGAGGCCTGGTGTTGTCATCCCCACTGATAAGTATGCCTGGAGATGTTTGCATTGCTTCACAGGGAGATGACTCAGACGTTTCCAATTACTTCACTGTGACTTTGCAGCAAAGTGGTGTGATCTGCATGTGTAATAGATCACCTTCTTCAGTAGATCTACTGCTGTGTGGAGTTGAAGTTTGCTCACAGACCTAGTCTGCGCACTGGGGTTTATAGAGGCATAATTATTTGAGCTATAGATAGTTAATTTTGCCGACATAGCTTTGTTAGTGCACTATGGTTTATTAATTCCAACTACAGTTCTGAAGTTTACATTCTCATTGTTCATTTTTATTTCCATCTGGGGAAATCTGAACCAGTAAAAGACTTCTACCCTGTGATATAACAATGAGAATATGGTATGGTGTAGCAAGGAGAATATGCTCCTGTAAATATAGTAGTGTAGATAGCTAACTTTAGTGTAGATACTGCATAATAAGAAATTGTGGTGGGAAGAGGCAACTGATGTACTTCTTCTGGTCTTGTAAATTGCAACAGCTGTGTTTCAGCACATACTTAATCTTTTTCGTTTAAATTTCTCATGAAGCTGTAACTGTTGTTTTTGATGGTTGTATAAGATCAGTTTTCATCTGGGGGAAAAAAAAGAAAAACTAGATGTTTGTATTTGTTTCACTAATTAAAGAGATGTAGCTGTGTTTGGGAACCCCAAGGGCAAGAAGACTCTTATTTGTTATAGCTCCACAAGACTGAGGGGAATGCCACCTTGCCGGCTGCATGTATGTGTCCAGTAATGTCTTAACCATGTGACGGTGAAGTTCTTGTTTGCTTACTTTTCAGCATGACTTTGCAGACAGACAATTCCTACTGAACAAACAGCCTCTTCATGAAAGCCACCATAGCTGGCATTAATTGATTCCCCCTTTCGGCAGGCTCAATAGACACCAACAGCTGAATGGGCACAGTGAAAGGATTCACCCCCTACTCTGGAAAATAATGCTTCTAGATGCTTAATTATGACTTAATTGAAAAATTTTTGGTCAGCTGACAGTGGGAGAGAAGGAAAATGTGGGTCTCGGTAAAGAGAGGGAGTCCTTTGTTTGCAAACTAAATTTCTGAACAGCAGTCTATGTGTTTATGCTCAAATGTGGGGCACTGATGGTGCTGCCAGACTTAGTTTTCAGCTTGAATGCGTCAATCTTAATTGTTCGTATCCAGGCTCCTAAGCAGTAAGTGGCATAGTTTTCAAGCACCTGTATGTTGTCCTAAATAGTACTTTTTAAAATGTGTTTCTATTTCTTTAGTTCCCGTGTATTAACTACTTTACCACTACTGACTGCTTATGTCCATGCAAAAGACAGTACAGAATATTAATTGCAAGCTGTTTATTACTTGTATGGAAGGTTTGATAATTAAGTTATATGATGTTGCCTCTTGCCTTTTTAAAAGGAACAGGATAATTTTTCTGTTATTTGAATTAATTCCTTTAAAGAAAGGATGCAGACTTACATTGCTTAGTTTGAAATGAACCATTTATTTAAAATTTGGGCAGCTCCTTCTATGCTTTTTTTCTCATATGTTAATACCAAAGTGCTGTGAAAGGGATGAAACTCTTTCCCTCAAGTGTTTACTGCTCAGTAGGCCACTGTTTTTCATTGTTGCAGTGCTTTCCAGCATGTGGATGTGTCCTCACTTCTGGCTCTCGAGGTTAAAGAATGGCAGTGCTCAGGAATTTCTGCTCTTACTGGGAGAGTGTGACTGCTGGAGACTTAACATCCTTGAATACTTTTACCTCCAACTGCCCTGCGCCACCCACCCCCCTGGGCTGCAATCAAAGGAAGTCTGTTTTTGTTGTTGTTTTGGAAACTGCTTTCAGACACTTTCTGCTGAATTGTTTGATTGAGGAGGTAGCTTGTGAGTTGTGCTACTTCATCATCACTCCAGCTGTTTTTAAAGATCCTGTGTACATGGGAGGCGAAGGCTTGAAAGTTCCTCTTCAAGCGCTCAGTATCATTGCTTCTTAAGTGGTGGTAAGCCTTATGTATTTCAGTGGGAATAGCAGTGATTTTGGTGTCTACAGGAGAGCCCTAAAGTGAGTTTTGGTGCAAGAGGCATCAAGGTTTTGGTATCAAGGTATTGGTAGTTATGTACCTTCTTAATGCACAAGGGATTTTCTAGGTGATGGAGACTGAGTCCTTCCAGGTCAGGAGCATCCCAGGCTCCTATGTGAAGCTCTCCTGCTGCCTGATGAGGAATCTGACAGGGTATGGGGCAGTTTGGCTGGAGCTGTGAACACGTGTATCTCCTTCCTCCCAGACACTGGAAATGTGGTGCATCTGGTATGGATGGCACTTTTTATATAGGAGAGTTGAAGGTTTTTTTCCAGTATACTGTCTACCATCTTTGATAGTCAAGGTGTAGGTATCACCAGGTAGGTGTTTCCAAATAAAACAGTGGTATTTGGGAGCTGGACTAGTGTCATGTGCTCCTAAAATGTTTGTGTTAAAAGTAGCATACATAGGGGTCTGAGGTCAAGTCTAAGGCCAAGATTCTCCTTCAAGTAACACAGTTTGCCTAAGTTGTTCTTAAGACCAGAATACTTATGAGAGAAGAATGAAAGTCAAACAAAAGGTTTGATTTAGTATTTTATTTTAATTTATGTTTTCTATAAGTGTGTTTACAGACTTTTGTTTTACTGTGTAGGGGTTTTGGCCTGGGCCAGGTTTTTCAGTAGCAGCGGGGCTAAAGAGGTGACTTCTTTAAACAAAGAGAGTTGCCAGAAGCTTCCTCTGTAGCTTGACAGGGTTAGGGACAGTCAGTTTTAAGCCGGACCCTGCACCTGACCCAGGGCTGGCCAATTCGTGGTGGAGGTAACGCCTCAGTGAATAACATATTTGAGAAGAAGAAGTTGTTGTGCAGTTGCAGAACTGCAGCAGCAACAGGGAGAGAGAATGTGAAAACATCTCCGCAGACACCAAGGTCAGTGGAGAAGGAGGGGGAGGAGGATGCCCAGGCACTGAGAAGAAGGCTCCCCTGCGATATGTGGTGAGGAGCATGGTGAAGCAGGTTGTCCCCCTGCAGTCCATGGAGGCCACCGGGAAGCAGAGACCCACTCGCAGCCCGTGGGGAAGGTGCTCACGCCGCAGCGGGTGGATGCCTGAGGGAGGCCGCGACTCCGTAAGAAGTTCATCCTGGAGCAAGTTCCTGGCAGGACCTGGGAGTCCGTGGGGGAGGTGCCCACGCCGGAGCAGGTTTGCTGGCAGGACTTGTGATCCCGTGAGGGGACCCAGGCTGGAGCAGCCTGTCCCTGAAGGACTGTCTCTCCCGGTGGATGACCCACGCTGGGCAGTGTGTGAGGAGCTGCCCCGTGGGAGGGCCCATGCCGGAGCAGTTCGTGAGGAGCTGCGGCCCATGGGAAGGACCCACGCTGGAGAAGTTCATGAGGGACTGTCTCCCGTGGGGAGGGACCCCACAGTGTAGCAGTGGGAAGTGTGAGGAGGCCTCCCCCTGAGAAGCAGCAGCGGCAAAGTCCATCTGTAATGAACTGACTGCAACCCCCATTCCTCATCCCCTGCACCGCTGGGGGGGGAAGGAAAAGGAGTCCTGGGAAGTGGAGGTGGGAGGAGGTGTTTTAAGATGGTTTTATTTCTCATCTCCCTGCTTTTATTGTTTCTTTAATAAATCAAACCTTTTTCTCCCTAAGTTGAGTCTGTTCTAATTGCTGAGTTTCATCTATGTCCTTAACTCACAAGCAGTTTGTTACATTCCTCTCTCTCTCTCCTGTCCAGTTTAGGAGGGGGAGTAATATTATGACTGGGTGGATATTGGGCTAAACCACCATGTACTGTCATGTCGTATGTCTCCGTTTGGTCCCATTAAACTATTTTGATTTTATTCTGTTTAGTCGCAGTTGTGTAGTGCCATGAAAAAGTTGCATCAAAATGCTGAATAGTGAAATGAAGCTCATACAGCAGGGTTTTTTTTAAACATTTAGTTCACCATTCTTTCAGTTTTTCTTTTCTAGCATTCCTTTTTTGTAGACCACCTTGTGCTAGAAGGTTGAAGTTAGATACGTACAGGTGTGCACACACATCACACATGAGGCTTGTTTGGATGTAATTAACAGGTGAGCTGTCTCTTTTTCTGGTGTGAATCTAGAAACAACGAGAGTCTCCCAGGAATATGCATTACCAATGAGTTCAGACTAGTCCAAGTATTTTAAGAACCCATACAATCTATAATTTGCACAATTATATTTTTAAAACAGGAAAATAGAGACAGCTTGCAAAAGTTTTTAGCAACTTTCTTAATGTCTTAGCTGTTTTCCAGCAAAGGAGAGTAAATTATTTAGCAGACTCTAAATGTTCTTTTTTCAGTCAGAAAATAAACATTGACATGAGAAAGCATCTTTTAGCTTTAAGATCTTGCCCCAGTAGGAATAATAATAATAATATTTTAAAAAGACTCCCTTGTTCGTAGTAGGTTTGATCTGTGAATGTAATTTTTCTTCATTCAGGTACCTTTCTCAGGTATTGTCGTACTTGCTCATCCTTTGAGTCTTTGGTAGTATTAGCTAAAGATTTGAAGGCAACATATTTAGTCATCACGTGTTCCCTCATAGTTTTGAGCGTTTGAGTGCTACCAAATAGAGAGAAAAGAAGCAGTCCTGTTTGGACTCAATCTTTTGAAGGAAAATGAATTGTTACTACTTATAATAGGAGAAAAGAGTCAGAAATATAAATTATTTTAGGGGTTAAACCAAAGGAGAACTACCAGATTTGAAAGTGAAAGCACGTAAAATCTCTCTGCTTCACAGCTCCCAATTTCCTACCCTTGAATTTTAGGATACAATTAATTTGTGTTTTGTGATTATTAGGGAAAAGAGTGGATTAAAAAAACCAAACCAAAACAAACAACAAAACTCAAACTCAAAGCTCTTATAAAAAGTTGTGAAATGACATAGGAAAAATATTTCTGGGAGCTTGTGTTTGAGTGGCTTTTCTCATAGGGAGAGTCTCTGGAGTGCAGTGCAGAGCCAACTATTTTGTGTGATAAAGGGTACTGTATGGAGTTTTAATAAGCCTCTGATTCTTTTTGTGTGCAAGCAGCCTTGATAACATGAATTATTTTGATTGGCACAAAGAAATTGAGGAGGTTGAAAGGAAAGAAGCACAGTTACTGTAGCAAGAGTCAGAGGAGACTGGTTTCTTCTTTCCTTTTCCAGGTGTTTCCATTCCATAGTTTTTGAGGTGTCTCCTCGACATCGACTGCGGCACCAGACTTTATAGACAGGCTACATGTATAACCAGTTGGTAATACCAGACCATGACTGACTTTAATCTTTTGAATCGAGTATTGGCACCATACACTTTCTTTTGGCCAAGTGAATCTCTCCCTAAAGCCTACTCTACATGCTATCTGGGGAGCGCTTTCAACACTATGAGGAGGTCTGTCTGGATTACCATCCCGGCCTACAGGTTTCATAATGTACGGTGACCTAACAAAAAGGAGTGCTCAGAGTTGCGATTTATTATTTTTTTTAATCCTTGCTGGTGATTGTTCTCAAAAACAATGAAAGCCAAGAGGTGGAATACAGAATCAAAAAGTTTGAGAGAAGGTGGACAGCATTTCACTGTGGTAGGTATCTGGATGAACAGGTTTCTATCTGTAGTTTGGAGACACTCCCAGGTTTTATCTTAATTTGGAACTATGTTGGCCTCAGTTTCAACCAGAGTTACAGAAAGCTCAGGGTATGTGCTTGGCTCCCTTGCAGTACTTAAATGGCCTGGGGAATTGGCTATGGTTAGTCCTCAAGTCTGGATGGATGTTGTTCAAAGGAAATACAGCAGGAAAAGGATATGTTTGTTTCTTGATCTTGATGGATTTTTAATTCTGCCCCCCCCACTGGACTGGGTAAAAACTGCCAGTAGATAGCCTTCTTTGTTCACTGTAAGTGTTAAAAAAACCGCTGTCACTCCATACCTTCATTTCAGCTAGGAGCGGAAGGAGAATCCCCTATCTATCTCCTTGCCAGAGTCTGGACTTGGTGGTGTTAGAAGCAGCAGCCACAGGGTATCATCATACTTCCAAAATAGTGGACAAAGCCATTGGCAAGCATCAGCTGTGACAGTGTCTGTGCTACAGCCTGGCAGACAGAGCTCCAGTCTGAGGCACAGTGAAGGCTCCGGAGAGAGCAACAATGTGAATGGCATCCAGCAGCCCCAACTTGTCTCCCTCTGCTCCTGATAATCGCAGTTGTGTTTGTTTTTGTTTTGTTTTGTTTTTTTTTTTTAATATGCAAGTAGACAGTGAGAAACATCCTGCTCTCAGCCTGAGACAACAATGTGTTAGAAATGTGTGGCTGCACCCTCTTATCCCTAGAGGTGCACCAGGATCTTGTAGTCCAGTCAAAAGCTCGAGTGATAGGGGTTAATGTGAAAATGCTGGGGGTGGCCAACAGCACAGTGAGAGTTGTGTTGTAAACTTCTTGTCTGTGCTACAACATATATTTACATCACTGTGGTAAATAGAGTATTTCCTCTCTAGTGCAAGTGATTTATGCTGAATTATCTACTGTGTAAGTGAAGGCACAACTTCATTTGGCTAACATCTGAAAACTATCAATGCTTTGATCTCCACAGGTGTGATGTGATGCATGGCACTATTTTTTGATAACACTTTTAAAATATTACAAACCCATCACAATAGCTCCTTATTATGCTATGGTTATGCTTTTCCAGTGAGATGTTTCTGACCTTTTTTTAATTTCCTGATTTAGCCGTGGTTTAGGCCAGACCTGTGAATTTTTCCTCTACTTCTGGTACTAGCTTCCTACTTACCTTTCCATTTTGAAAGAATAACATTTATGCATCGAGGAATTTAGTTAAGCATCTCAGTATGATGGCAGATGTGTTGTTCACATCTTGGTTTATGTCTCTTCCTAAAGGCACAAGATTAAAAAAAAAATTAAGAAGTAGTGGGATTTAAATGATCCCATTGACATGTTCTCAATAGGTTGTATGATACAAAGATGCAGATACTGCATTTTGTGGATAATAAAGCAGAATTGTGCAGTGGGCTGGTTTATGATCCTGAGTGTTTACTTTGTCTGCTCTCCACTGATGGCCTGCCTTGTGTGTATTGCAGATTTTATCTTGTATGCAGCTTTTATGAATTTTGTACAACTATGGCATTAGTGGTTACCTTTCTGTTGATGTAACTGAGTATTTATCTCCATAACAAGCTAAAAGTGAAGCAGTTGTTTTAGGAAGGAATGGAAAATGGGAAATATGTAATTTTATTTTTGTAGAAGAAATATTTCTTGGAGCTCTACTGTGACTTTTTTGTGTTTGAGAAGAAGAAAAATTATGTATTATGTATGTATTATTCCTTAGAGTAAAAGTGAGAGCAATCACTGGACTTGAATACACTAAACACATATCTCACTGTGGCAAGTACAGTTGAGAAGGTTTAATGAAGCATCTGGTTATTTGTTTTGCAATGCACTGGAAGGCTGGTGATTGAGAGGCCTTCTACAGCTTGAAATTTGTCTTTGCAACAGTCTTTCTCAGGTCTGACAGCAGAGATTTGTCAGATATTTTGTGGTTCTATTTGCTTTTGTTAGATATTTGTGCAGTGATGCTGTCTTACGTATGTTTGAGCCATTCAGGCAGTCCATGCAGAGGGTGATTATGCCTCCAGTTTGTTGCATTTTCCAGTTTTATTTTCTCTGTAATGTTTTGTTTGGTTGGTTTTGTTTGTTTGTTTGTTTGTTTGTTTTTAGAAAAAGTAAGAAAAAGACTGAAATCTCTGTCTGTATAGTTGATTAACTATGAAGTTTTGGTGGCATGCTGGTAGGTGGTAGTAATGGCAGGACAGAAATGCGTGAGTACCTAGGGCAGACCCTTAGCTTACTGCCATGAATGCCTGGCCAATAGCCAAAACACTCACTGCAGTGTTGTGATAGACTGCCAAATTAGGGCTGCCAGCAGCTGTGTACTTATCTTGGTGTGTCGTATTTCATTGTTTGACTCTTACTTTCTTCAGATAAAATCTGGCCTCATCTAAGTTGACTGAACTTCAGATACAAAAGAAATACCTTGATTCTGATGTTACAACTGTTGAAACTTAAATCCCAACACAACTTTTTTCCCCACCCCAAGCTCATTAAAGGCTGATATGAAAAATCTTAACAGAATGGGATATATAATAAATAGAAAATTTGTAATCTTATAAATACAGGATAATACATAAATATGTCTTTATGTAAAGATATGTATGTATTTTGTACATCAATTTGTATACATGCACCACATTTGGAAAACGTGTATGCAGACATAGTAAAAATATACTAGAAAACAATTCTAGGTGATAATAATGCTAGGACAATTCTCGGTGTTACTGGTAGTATATTTTACTTGCATTTAGATCACTTGCATATTTTTATCTGATTTGTAGCACCTTGAGAATTTACCTACTTCAGTCTAGGAAAGATCTCTTAAAGTTATACCCATTTGCTTCTTTACTTTTCAGTTTCTTTTGCTATAAGGTAGAACAGGGCAGCATCAAATAGCACTGAATGGAGCCTTTGGATTTTGCTCATATAACCTTAATTACACAGGATTAAGAGAAGAACACCTTTGGTGGATTCATTTTCTTTTAATAAAGCAGTCTTGGTGTGAAACTGCCATGAACTGCAGGCCACATACTATTACTTTTCACTTTCTAGATCATGAGATGCTTCATCAAATACAAGCTTAAAGGTTCTTTTTGACTGCTGCAGTATCAGTATGTGTCATCTTTTCATGGCAGGTGGTTTTTGGATTCGTTCTAGTTAATGTTTCACAGAACTTGCTTGGAATTTTGAGAGCTTAGAATTACTCACCAAAGTGAGTAATAAGCAAAATGTTATTTTCTTATAAAAACAAAAAGCCCAAATTCCTTGCCTTCAATGTTTTGGTTTTTTTTTTTAAGTCAGTGCTGTTTGCACAGACTCTTCAGTATTGTTGTTCATGAAGGTAATAACTAACTGTGAAGTCATAGGTTAGCTATCTTCCTAACAAGTTAAATACAACAGAAATATAACTTAAATTTAACTTCCTTACATAAACAAGGTGGCCACGACTCAGGTCTTGCTGGAGACAGCATGTGCCTCTCGAGGTACTTTTCAACTATGCAATTTTAACACCAGAGAAATTGTAACTCTCTTCTGTCCCTAGAGCCTTTATGAGACTGCTAGTCTTGCTTTAGTAGTCTATTTTATGACTCCATGGTTCAGCTTTGCAGTCTACATACAGCAATAGCTTAATTTCTTTGCACTAGCAAATAAAACATTTTGTTTGGAGCCTCTTAAAATAGGAGGAGTTTGCTTTTGATCTTTACCTTCAAGTAACCCACTGTGTTATACTGATACCAAATTAAGAAGCTGTGTTGTGAAGTAGTGCTGTGCTCAGCATAGCCTGTAAAAGGTGGTGAACTGTCGTAATAACTTATAGGCCAAATCTGTCTTCATTACAAGTGTAAATATTGATAACTGGAGATGTTGAAATGGAATCATTATAAATGGTTAAAGCAAATGGTAGATTTGCCATTAAAAGCATGGTGAGTGGTAATCTAAGTCTATATAGCCTTATTTACTTGCTTTTTGAGGGGAAAAAGGCAAATAACCTTTACTGCTAGTAATCTGCTCATATATTAGCTCTTATTCTGAGGAAGAAAATTTCACTTCACACACACCACTTGCAATTTTTGCCATTTCTTGATTATCAGGAAACTTGCATTTAATAGTTCATCTCTGGATGGATTAGGTACTGCATCTCCTAGAACAGCTGGGTGTCTGCTTCAACTTCTTATTCTATTCAGTGTTTCTTATTCTGTTCAGTGTTTTTATTCTATTCAGTGTTTCTAAGAGCTTGTGGAGTGTAACATGATCTTAACAGTTTCACTAGTACTTTTGTCTTCTACTTTCTGGTTTCAGTCTAGCAGTTCCCATCGTTTCTACCCAAGTTGCTTTTGCTTAATATGGGAAGAATAGTCTGAAGAAAGTCTGTTTAAAGAGCAAAATAATCAAGCCTTACTGAACTGGATTATGTCTTCAGCAGCTGTAGTTTACCATTACTCTGCGATAAACAAAGATGAGCACAGAGGACTTTTTATGTAGTGTCATCTGTTTGTTTTATCATGAGTACTTTTCATGGGAAGTGTTGTTCATCTATAGCAGCTGGAGGAGGAAGAGTGGCTTACAGATTAGTGTGATGAGCCTGACACTAGAGCTGGGATGAGGAAGGAATTCCCCAGCAGGAAGATGTGGTGAGAAGTCAGGATAGGGAGGAGAGGTGTGAGTGGGCAGGAGCAGCAGTGGCAGAGAGCAGGAGGGAAGGAAGAACCTGTCTGGAAGTGGGATTTGGAAACCAAATAGGAAATTATGAATTGGATTCCAAGATCAGGAACAATGCCAGTAGTCCAGGGCATGACTGATATGGTGTAATGCCAGCTGCTTCCAGGTAAGTAGTCATCCAGGACTGCCACTTCAAGTTGTGAGCAACAGACTGAAGTCCAGGCAGGTGTTTGTGGGGCAAAAATTGTAAACTTTATGTTCTGTTCCAAGTCTCATGTGCACTCCAAAGTTTAATTATTGTTGAATGTGATTTTTTTTTTTTTTTCGGTTTATTCCTTCGTTCTCCTCTGCTGTCTTTATATTCTTGGAAAAGATGGGGTTTTTTGGTTGGTGGTTTTTTAGTTTTTTTTGTTTTTTTGTTTTTTTTTTTTTTGTGTTCTAAACTGTCGCATCTGCTGCCTGGCTTGCTAGTTCCTTCTCTCTGCCATGCAACCTGATCACAACATTAAATCCAAAGCTTAGAGAATTGGATGTAGTGCTCTGTGGTTTACCAAGGTTTCTCCCTCAGTTACAATCCTTGTAGACTGTTCCTGTACTATAACTTTACTGCAGACAAAGAAGCTTTTTTTTCAGGGCTGCCTCTTATCAGTTGGTCTATCTTGTCACATTTGAATGGGAGAATAATTTTATGAAGACAATAGAAGGGGAAAGTTACTCCTTGTACTCAGAGATCTAGGAAAAACGATTTTATCTGCAGAATGGCTTTAACTTCTGAGGTTCTTTTGTATATGGAAGATTGCTGTTTCAAGACTAAATACAGTTCACTAAGTAATGCTTTGATACTTCCTTAGTATGACCTTGCTTCCCACTTGCGGTGTTCTGGCAGCTTAGGTCATCTTTCAAGGTTCCCTGAAGATTTATATTTTTTTCCCAACAAAAGGCCTTCTCTATAAATGGGGGGAAGGAGTTGTGTTTCTTAGATTATAGAGAATTGATAACATCATTTCACAAAGATTTTGAACCAGAACAGAACAGAAAAAATAAAGCCACAGCGAGAGCTCTAGAATGTATTTGCCATTTCATGCAGTGATTAGCATGAAATGATTAGTTTGTCTTACCTTACTGGTAAGACAAACAGAGAAGACTTCATGTTTTTTATTTCAAATTTTTCAATAAGACAATTCATTTGAATGTGATAAAAGATAACTCTCTGTACAACTGGAGTCACATCTGAGCAAATAGAGATTGTTTTGAATTAAATTTGCTCACTATGTTTAGATCTTGATATTGAAGATAGTACCATTCCTTGCTAGAAATAATTGCTAAAAATAACCACCCAAAAAAAAAATCAAGATAACTTGATTTGGGTATGATCTGGGTATTTTTGATCATTACATATGGAAGGAGTGGTACTAACTTCACCTGAAGGATGTCAAGGTTTAATTTTAATATAAAACTGAATATGAGACAGTCATTTGTTTACATAGGAAACTCTGACAAACATGATTTGTACAGGTAAGGGCAAATGGTACGGCTAAATCTGTATCTGGAATCATCATTGTTGGAAAATCAGTGAAGGGTGCCAAGAATTTGTTGAAAGTTAATGTTTGTTTTCCTGAGAACGCACCCAGGGATTAGATGTTTAAATGCTTAAAATTTATTCCCTCCTTGTCACAGGAGATATGGTGATCCTTTAGATCAGAAACTTCAGCCACGAAAGCTGCTTTAAAGTCACGTAGTTGAGTCTGCAGTCCTTGGCCTGCACCACAGATGCTGTAGTGATATTGCATCATCATGGATACATGCAGTCTGTATGTCTTAACAAACGTCTAATGAACACTGAGTATTTCTACTGAGTTCAGTTTTAGATTGGAGAATTGCAAAGAAACAGTTTCTCAAGATTTTAAAAACAGGTACAGCAGAAAAAGTTTGGCTTGTCGTAGTATGATACAGGAAGAGTGACCAAATAGACAGTGACATTGCATGATGCCAAAAGGAAAAGCTTGAACCATAAGTACAGAACCATAAGGGATAAGAGAAGAATTGAATATGACTCTCTAGCTGGACAGAATTTAGCGATAGTTTGAAACAATATGACTTTGAAATTGTTGTTTAGAATACAAAATATCTGATGAAAATCCATTGTTTAAAAAGTAGATAAATTGCTGAGAAGGTGAAGTTATATACTTGTGATTTTAGGAGTCTTAACCTAGATTAAGCTCTACTTTCTACAAGCATTTTTAATGTTTTAAAGTTCTCCCTGTTTGTTCAGCTTAGAATTACAGAATTTATCATAAGTTTTGACTTGTACAGTGCTCTAAATGTGAATCTTGCAATTGTTTCATGCTTTTTTCTCTTACATAGATTTGCAGTAAGTGTTAGTGTATACTCATGAGTTAATTCATTGTTTAATTGACTATTGTTAAGTGATCTGCCAATTTATGCAAATGAACTTTGCATTAACCCACTAAACATGTGGGAATGGGTCTCAGCTTCACAAAACATTTTTTCAAGGGGAGACAGGCATCTTCTACACTGCTGATTCCTCTGTCTTTGTTTCTGTGTTGTAGTTTTCTGGTTTTTTTTTTTTCCCCTAATTTTCCTTGTTTTCAGCATTACTTTGGATTGGTTTTGAATCTATTTTACTCAGCTGTCTGTGCTATTAAACTCCATCCTTTTTTTTTTGCACTTTATTCAACTTACACCATATCAAGACTAGTCTTGCTTTCTGACTGTTACACAGAGATCATGATGAATAAAATTTGTCTTTGGTGACCTCTACAAACACAATCTTAGTCTGCTTCCATTGGAACCTACTGTGAAATGACTTAATGGATTAATTTTTCCCCTTTTCATTGGCTTTGAGGTTTACAGGAAAAAAACCCTTGATTTCCGTGATGTAAACATTAGCTTTGATGCTTAGAGACTGTAACCATGTATAAACTTGACTTAAACATACTGTTTTCTTTGTACATGAACCTTTTCAGTGTTAGGGTTTTGTGAGAATGCTCATTACAGTAGAAAGAAGAACATTTCTGCCAACGTTTTTGAAAACTATATGATGCATTTAAGAAAAATATCTTGTTTCCAAGTATAATAGATGTGTTAATTTACAATCTATCTCCCCTCATGATCTTGTGATATGGGAAATTAGTGGCTTTGCAGATGAAAAATGTATGGGTAAAAAAATGCATTTATCTTCCTAGGCATCATCTGTTCCATTGACAAAAGGCACAGATGAGAAATTTATCTCAATAATTATAAATCTAATTGTTGTATTATTCTCTGATAAATCATTGTGCTTTGTGTCATGTGATTTGGAGCTACAGTTCACATAACAGAAATAGGTTTACTTATTGAATGGAGATTCTAAGCTTGAGACTGGTTTTCATGTTATGCTTGTATATTTTTATGTATATTGTGAAAGATGTATGGCAGAGAAACAAGCTGCAGTCAGGAAAGAGCATTTTGTAAAGGACTGTAAAGGGGAATGCTGGTCTTTGCACCCAACAGCAGGAGCGCAAGCCTGAAAAGTCTCCATGGTCCATTTTCTTTGGAAACTGCTGCCTTTGTCATTATCCAGTATGCTCTTAGACTTCCTGGACATGATTACAAAAACAATAGTTCTGATTTTTAATAGGAGACTGGGAAGTGAAGGAACAAAGTATCAGAATCTCAAAGTGTCCATATGCGGTACATGCTGTATTCATGGTGATAATGTCTTTTCCTCTCTTTTTGCCTACAGCTGTAGAACAAGCAACAGGAAGAATTTGATGGGCAATGGCCAGTCTCCAGCTCTGCCTCGGCCTCATTCACCACTCTCAGCTCATGCAGGTGATTTTTGTTCCTGTGCTACTACTGCTGCTATTAAATTCTTAAAATGTCTTTACGAGGAAAGGAAAACAGACAGATTCTCAATCTCTTTCCACTGTTTGTAATAGCAAAAAGTTGGCATATCATTGCATCCAAATTTCTGCTATGTTTCGATCCATAAATTCCTTATTATGGTGTGAAGCAGTCCAGAAATAATATAATGTAGATGATCCAGCTGTTTTTTATTAATCCACCTTGCATTCTGGTATTCGGATACATTTTATCCCCTGCCTTTCCCTTTCTGGGCCTACCTTTGTGTGAAAAGGATATAAAATAGCTTGCACTTGTGATAAATGTTGTGGAATGAGTAGGGTTGTTTAATTCTCTTCCTGGTTATTTATGCTTTTGCTTTGTAGAATTTGTGGTGTTAAGCATGTTGCTGAAAATTTCTGTGCTTTGCTTTACATGGCAATAAATTGATGATGACTTTGTTTTTAAAACACCGGAGGCACTTCAAGATTGAACAAATAAGTATTTGATTGGTGACTACTGTCTTCATGTTACAAAGGAACATTTTTAGTATGTCAGAACACAGTTCCTCAAAGGTTTCTTGTCTTTCTGGTTTTTGAGCATTGGCTGTAACTATAAGCCAAAGTGAAAGCCCCACACCAATCCTTATGTAGGCAATGACACTGAATGCTTTGCAGAACTGCTCTCAGACACATGCTAAAAGAGAAGGTGCAGTTTCGTAAGGCATCTCCAATTGTCCTGTGGAAACAACACTATTAGAGAAAATGTGATGGTTTTCATTCTGAGCAGCAGGCTATCACAGCCAGGGATCAAGAAAGTGAAGATTTGTAAAGAGTTTGAGGTAGCAGAGGACTTAAAACAAAGAAAAAAAAACACAAAACATTGTGCAGGCATTTCACTGACAAGTGAAATGTTGAAATATTTGGGATCTCTTTCTGGGTCCTCTAAATGCAGAAATCACCGTTTGGAACAGAGTGTCTGTGGTGACCATGGAAAAAGACCTTCAGTTGTCTTGTGCTGACTTGATGAAAGCTATAGTTGTGAGAACTAGCATGTCTGCTGCTATGAGTGACTATGCCACTTTTGTGAAAACCGATGGTTTAGACCAATAATGCCCAACAGGCTTCATAAATATGGAGTGACCAGCATGCATTAACTTGGGACCTGAATATAGCTTGTATATTTGATAAATGCCTAAGAGTTCTGTCTGTCAGTGGAGGCGTGCATTTAGCAAGTTGCTTCATCTTGCTGAAGTTGTTTCTCAAACCTTAAGAGGGAAATACTATTGCTGCATGACAGCTGTTGACAAGTGGCTCTGAAGGTGGAAAACTGATACTATAATGACAAAAAAGGCTAAGTGTAAGCTATTCTTCTCCTTAAACACAGCAGTGTGTACTGTGTACTCGAAAACCTATTGTGGAAATTTGGCAACTTCTCCAGTTGCCCAGGATACAGTAGGGTCTCTTAATGCTGATAAGTTCGCTCAAGGTCTGCATGCCAAATATTTAAGCAACACTAGGACATATCACATGTGATAAAAATTCGGATGCATATAGCTGGCTCTGTTATTAGTTTGCCTCTATGTGTAGTTAATTACAGTAAATATTCACACAGTCATTGGCTCCTAGCTCAGCTGGCTAGTGTGTTTAGACTAGTACCCTGAAGGGACAATTTGAAGTTAAAGCATGCTTAGAGTCACCCTTGACAGGCTTTCTGCTGTATCTAGTGATCAGTTAAATATTGAATGGAATGGACTTGGTAGGCAAAATTTGTTTTTTTAACTTGCATTGTGTATCACTGTGAATGTCATCCCAATTCACACGAATAAAAGCTGTAAGCTTCATGGTTCTAAGCACAGCAAAACCATGTAAGTTGTGGATTTTCATCTGCATATACAGTAGGAGTTCAGTTGGTCAAGTGTTTAACACCTATAAATCCTTGATAACCTTTGTCTTGAGAGACTTTGTGGATTTTTAGTGATGGCTGCATTCTTGTGTTGCTGGAGCTACCTGGTCTTACCTGTATCTGCACTCAGATCACCTCCCTGCTGTCTTGCAGGGGCCTGGTTTCATGTGAACTGTAGCAGAAGGATATGACCAGAGACAGCCTTATGGTTATTCCTCTTAACAGTCCTTGGCTGGGAGTGATTATTCCAAATTAGAGAGGCTCCCTTGGCTCCATTGGGAGAACCTGGTGTATCTCCCTTACAGCTGAAAGATTTTAGGGTTTGTTTTGGTTTTTTGTTTTTTTTTTTTTAACTATGTCTGGCAAGTAGCTGGAAATAGTGAGATTCCAGTAAAGATCTCTAAATTGGAAGCGTTTATTTTGCAGCTTGCACCAGACCCTCTGCCGGGACTGAGCTACAAGCTCAAAGTATCTGAGGGAGTAGAGAGGACCCTGTTTAACACTGTCACATCTTTCTTACTAGTGTTTGCTGTTGGAGAAGAAACAATAGAAGCAGAAGAGAGAGAGGAAAAGAAAATAGCTTCCAGTCCTAGAGGAGAATGGCGCAAGACATATGCACAGCAAAGTATTAGTGCTCACATTCCTGAAACCTGATCACAGGTTTATTCTTTAGTCAGTTCTTGGCTGAAGCATGGTAGTAACATGCATTTTTGACAAATACATCAAATATGACTCATTGGAGAGATCCTACTCTAGAAAAGCTTTTCTTGCATGTTGTCAGAATTCAGTTTTGTGCCAGGAAACAGCCTGGGTAAGTGCAGGTCAACAGTATGCTGCTTGGATGCAAACAGCTAATCTTCATTTTTTTTAACAGAAACTTCACAACAGTTAGAGACTGGTTCTTGCATCTGCCTTTTGAGAGGCCAAGTCTAACTGATAACAGATCTGAGAACTTGAGCCACTGAGCACTTTCAATTCAACCTGTTCATAGAAACATTTAGCTCCTTCACAATACACCTTTGAGTCATTCTTTTCTCAGTTCTCTGCATCAGTGCTTCTGACTGTAGGAGAGAGAAGTTGCAGAAGGCCCAGGCTCTCAGCCTTCCTAGTTTCTTCAGTCATGTTTGATATTCTCAGCATCCTTATATGTGCATTGAGAGACAATTGTCTTTCCAACAATTGTGCCTGTCTTCATTACCTTGGCTTTCCTCTGTAGAAAAAGGCCAGCAGTCTCTGAAAAAAATCAAAAGCACTGATGAAGACATGGGCTCAGAGTTCCACTTTACTATGCCTTAATCTCTCTTACCTTCCCTGTTCCTTAGGGACCTCAAGGACTGTGTTTGAAACACAGAGTTTTCTTCTGGTTCTGGTGCAAAGATAGGTAGTACTTTACAGGTCCTTTGTAGTACTTCAACAGGAAGATGAACTATTTTGAGTGTTATGAATCAGAACATGCTAATCTGTCAGCCAGATGAATCCTGGCTCAAGCAGAAGTGTTTCCAGGCATATTTGAAAGAGTACCACAAGACAGACAAGTGTGGGACATACACATCACCTTGTCAAATCATATTAAAATATTTAATAGCAGATTAGAGCAGAAATTATTTCTGTCAATATGCTACAAGATTACATTTTACTGTCTTTTCATGTCTTGAATAGTTACCTGAACTTGGGCTTAAGGTGTCAAGCAGGCATCAGATATCCCTGCCACAACATAGTTCTAACATAGTTTGAAGAACAATCATATTTGCTTCAATATGAAAGATTGGAAGGGAGAGCTCTGAGGCCACTTTCGAAGTTCTTTTGGTTTGGTTAATTAGTTAATAACTTGTTACCTTTGCCTGCACCTCTTGGCTGAGATGAGTTTTAATTGGACCATTAGGTTAAGCTTCCTGTTGTGCTTTTTCCTAAAGATATCACATCTCTGAGGGCAAAAAGTCCTATGGATCCTCCCTATCAACTGATGCAAGGTGCGTGAAGGCATATTATGAATATCAAGATTGAGCTGTCTTAGAGTACACTGCATTAGCACTCATGCTAAGATCTGTAGCCTTGCTCAAGAAAGTTTTCATCTTTGATATCTGCAGACCAGTTGTTTAGAGGTCTGGCTGCACCTTCAGAAACAGTGTGCCGTTGCTTCAGACCTCCTGAAAAGCTCAGTGTGCTAATAGGTAATCATAACAATCTGGATTGGAGTTAGCCAGAGCAGACTGGATGTGAGTGAACATAGTCATCATTATTGGAGCTGTATTTTGTAACCACATTGTTCCTTGTTTTTCTCCCAAATAAGATCTGAACTAGAGGCACTGGCTGTTCTCTGGTTTGAATAGACATTCTTTGCGAAGAACTAGTGACCCAGGTTTAGGATGATGATAATTGCCCTGTATGAGATAGTCATAGGGGTCTCAGGAAAGTTTCTTCCCCCTCCCTAGTTTTCACTGTTTCATCTAGAGGTAACAGTGCATTGTACCTACACAGGAATGTGTTAATCTTTACAGCCGAATTGGACTAACCGTGAATAGCTACATGAATTTTTTTTAATTTTTAGCCTTACCTTTTCAGTCGTTCTTGGGTTCATTGTGATAGTATGGGAGGGAGATAGAAGTGAGACAGCACCAGTGTGATAAAGTAAGTATATTGTGCAGAACACAAATAGTGCATGAGATGTGACAAATCAATTTGTAAGCATCAGGGTTCAAAGGAGAGAAGATGGAGGCTGTGCTAAAATAGAAATATTATGAAGTTAGAGTGGTAGTTTTTAAATTTGGAAGACATTCAGTATGAAACAGCATTGGGAAACTGTGTTGAAGTGACTGAATAATCTTGAGAACTGCAATAAAAAAATCATGAAGTTACATAGCAACCTGCAGCATTTTGTGCTGAAGGACCAGTAACAGAAATGTCTGCTGTAAGATGTGTACTCATCTACTACAAGGATTTTAGGGAGGATCCTTCCTGCTCTTGCTCTTTCTTAGTGGTTATATTTGCAATAACCTGGCTTGTATAGCTTTGTAGTGGTTTTGCCTGGGACAGGTTTTTTTAGTAGCAGGGGGGCTACAAGGGTGGCTTCTTTAAACAAAGAGAGTTGCCAGAAGCTTCCTGTGTGGCTCACAGGGTTAGGGCAAGTCAGTTCTAAGCTGGACCCTGCAGCTGACCCAGGCCTGGCGAATGAGTGATGGGGGTAACGCCTCTGTGAATAACATATTTGAGAAAGAGAAGAAGTTGTTGCACAGTTGCAAAGCTGCAGCAGCAACAAGGAGGGAGAATGTGAAAACAGATCTCTGCACACACCAAGGTCAGTGGAGGAGGGGGAGGAGAGTGCTTAGGCACTGAAAAGAAAGCTCCCCTGTGATCTGTGGTGCAGCCAATGGTGAGTCAGCTGTGCCTCTGCAGTCCATGGAGGACCACTGAGAAGCAGAGACCCACTTGCAACCTGTGGAGGACCCCACGCCAGAGTAGGTGGATGCCTGAAGGAGGCTGTGACTCTGTAGGAAGTTCATCCTGGAGCAAATTCCTGACAGGACCAAGGAGTTCATGGGGGAGATGCCCACACCGGAGCAGATTTGCTGTCAGGACTTGTGATCCCATGAGGGATCCAGGCTGGAGCAGTCAGTCTCTGAAGGACTCTTATCCATATTGAGTCAAGGTTTGAGGAGCTGTCCCCATGGGAGACCCTGTCCTGGAACAGTTTGTGAGGAGCTGCAGCCCATGGGAAGGACCCATGCTGGAGAAGTTCGTGAGAGGCTGTCTCCTGTGGGAGGGACCCCACAGTGTAGCAGTGGGAAGTGTGAGGAGACCTTTCCCTGAGAAGAAGCAGCAGTAAAGTCCATCTATAATGAACCGACCGCAACCCCTATCCCTCATCCCCTGTGCTGCAGTGAGGGAAGGAAAGGGACTCCTGGGAAGAGGAGGGGTGGGGGGAGGTGTTTTTAAGACAGTTTTATTTCTCATCTCCTTGTTCTTATTGTTTTGTTAATAAATCAAACCCTTTTCTCCCTAAATTGAATCTGTTTTGCCCATGACACTAATTGCTGAGTGATCTCTCTATCCTCAACTCACAAGCTGTTTGTTATATTTCTCTCTCTCTCTCTCTCCTGTCCAGTTTAGGAGGGGGAGTGATTTTATGACTTGGTGGACATGGGGCTAAACTACCACAAGCTGTGAAGATCAAATCTCTGAATATGTATAGAGGAAGTAATTTTCAATTGAATTTGGGAAGTTTTTATGCTACTGTTAGATTTAGTCTGGAATACTGTATGCTTTTATGATCATACATGATCAGATGGAATTACGTGGGGAAAAAGGCGGGTAAGATAGAGGGTGGGAACCCTTTGTGCAAGACTGAAAGACTGTTAGTTGTTTGCTGCAGCAACAGGAATACTGAAAAAACTTGTGTTATCATCTTAACCAATCAGAAGTGTTTTCTACTTGGAATGTGAAGAGGAGCCCACGGTAGCTCTTGAAGAATTGTCTGCTGAGTATGATGGGGGCATATATGAGCTTTTCTGTTAGGTTCAGTAAGTTTCTGAACAGAATTACATGATGGAATTGTCTAAAGCGACAGTAAGGCCAAGGAAATATTTCTTCTGCTTATAATCCTTTGTCTAGTTTCTTCTTAGATCCACATAGACCTCTAGGCAGACACTGTTAGAGTGCTGACTGCTAATACTCTGCTCTCACAACCTTAGGACTTACTCTTTGCATCAGATAATTTTGTTAGAGACATGTAATTCAGCAACCTACGTTGAAGTATGGTAGTGAATAAAGCTGTTTTCACCATATATTTTAGTTGTGTTAGGCTTTGAATCACTCTGGAGGCATTTGCATATGTGCATCAAATTCAGAGCTAGTTTCCCTGGATTTTTTGTTTTAATCCTGTGTTTTTTGTCCAAGCTAGGCCATACTGAATACTGGCTTACTACAATGTATTTGAAGCAAATATCTCATGTGCAGATTCTGTGTTGTTCTGGTTTAGCTACAGTCTGCATTGACTGGATTTTGGGAAAGGAAGACTAGGTTTGTAAATTAATGGGGTCTTCATGTGTTTTCTTGGTGAAACATAAGAATGCTGAAAGCTAAAGATTAAAGTAGGGTTCTGAATATTTTTTTGAAAGAAAGATAATATTTGCAGAAAAGAAAATACAATATATCAATTCATAGGATCATAGAAAAGACATATAAGTCCAACCATTAACCTCACACTGCCAAGCCCATGTCCCTCTGCACCTCATCTACACATCTTTAAGTATCTCCAGGGATGGTGACTACCACCTCCCTGGGCAGCCCATTCCAGTGTCCAACTACCTCCTCAATGAAAAGCTCTTCCTAATCTCTGATCTAAACCTTCTCTGTTGCAGCTTGAGCCCATCTCCTCTTTTGCTATCATTACTTGGGAGAAGAGACTGACACCCACCTCACTACAACCTCATTTCTGGTAGCTGTAGAGAGTGATAAGGTCTCCCTGGAGCCTCCTCTTCTCCAGACTAAACAACTCCAGTTTCCTCAGCTGCTCCTCAGCAGACTTGTACTCCAGACCCATGACCAGCTTTGTTGCCCATCTCTGGACACGCTCCAGCACCTCAATGTTTGTCTTATAGTGAGAGGCCCAACACTGAACTTGAAGTGCAGCCCCACCAGTGCTGAGTACAGGGGGAGAGTCATTTGTTTGGTCCTGCTGGTCACACAAGTTCTGACTTGTCACATTTAGAATAATATAAATTATTTTGCTGAAATAAACTTGTTATTTAGTTTTGCTTTTGGTAGAAGTAAAGCTATTCTAGCAATTTTAGGGAATCTTCTAACTAGTTTAGGGGTAGGAGGTGAAAGTGTAGATGGTAAGTTAAATGCAGATGCAACTGACTTTTAAATTAAATCTCATTAAAACATATCACTGACGGTATTTTAAGTAGTGGTCAGAACATGCAAAGCGTCCTAGCAGATGGATTTAAGGAAAGTTGAAATCTTCCTTGCTGTCACTTGCTGATGTGAAGCATAACTAATCCAGGTTTTAAAATAACATTCAGCACAGGGCCACAAAGATGATGAAGTTGGAGCATTTCCCTTATGATGAAAAGCTGAGGGAGCTGGGGTTCTTCAGCTCAGAGAAGAGGTGACTGAGGGGTGATCTCTTTAATGATTACAAATACATAAAGGGCAGGTGTCAGGAGGGTAGAGCCAGGCTATTCTCGGTGATGTCCAGTCACAGGTCAAGGGGCAAGGGATACAAGTTGGAACACAAGAAGTTCCAAAAAACACAAGGAAAAATTTCTTCACTGTGAGGATGGTAGAGCACTGGAACAAGCTGCCCAGATGGATGGGTTATGGAGTCTTCTCTGGAAACATTCCAAACCCACCTGGATGAGTTCCTGTGTGACCTACTCTAGGAGGTCCTGCTCTGGCAGGTGGGTTGGACTAGATGATCTTTCAAGGTCCCTTCCAACCCTTAGTATTCTTTGATTCTTTGATTCCTCACCTCTGAGTGGATGTCAGTGGAAAATACCCGTGGTAGTATTCAAATATATTCTACTGCCCAGCTCTGTATTCTGCTAGCTGGTACTGTTTTTTATGGTATGGAAATCAGACCTGTAACTGTTTGTGGATGGTAAACTACCACAGCAGAATATATGACCTATTGTATTCTGTTACTGTGATGCTGATGTACTGTGACTTAATTTAAAAGACAATCAATTGTTAACATCAAGACCTCAAGCTGGATTTGTCTTTGATCCGTCAGCGAGTTTGGACTGTTACCACTTATCTCTTATTCCCTTGGTACTGACAGAAAGTCATTGCATCTGAATCTCTTTAACGTATTTTTAATAGCTGTCTACTTATAATAATATACAGTGACTGTAATATATACTTTATTAAAAAGATTTAGAACAACTTCCTTTTGTGTTGAAGTTGCACTTTTAAAAGCTACTTAAAAAACAATCACAATTTAATCAGTCTCAACATAGCTTTCCTAACAGTAGCTGCTTGCAAAATGAGTTACCCTGTGTGGTGTCATGAGGTGGAGTATTGTTTTGGTATGTTGATTGTGTATTAATTCTGTCTCCCAGATGCTGGTGTTAATTACTTTCCTAATGCCTGACCACCAGTCAGGTTTACTTTACCAGGTGAGAAACATTGACAGTAATCTCAGCAGCGTAGAGATACCATAGGACTAAAACATAAACCAGCCAGAAAGTCGCAAAGAACAGCAGATTGGACTAATAAGCAAACACTGCACATATGGACAAAGAATTAACTGGCACTGGGTCGTCTTTGAAAGTCTTCCAGGTATTGACTTGCAGATGGTTGGATGAATGCTGTGATGGATGAAGGTCACGTATAGGACTCTGTTTCTAACCTGTCTTGCTTTTCTGGAATACTACACCTTAAATACAAAACACCACTAGTTGTTTCTCCAGTCACTTAGGGTACAGATTTTCACTCTCTGTTTCCAGGCTTGTCTGAGTTCTTGGACCTCTAGGTAATCCCACAGAATTTAGTATCCAGGTGTCATGTAGACGGCTTTACCACTTTTGTTATTTTAAAAAGGTGTTTTGCAATTGGAAATGGTGCTTGCAAATTGATTCTGCTAATAACAGGATCCTGAGTAAGACACTGGCTTGTTCAGATTTTGTCTGTAAGGAAGTGATCTTTGTTGACGCTACTGAAGTAGTTTGCAGCAACGTGTCGCTGCAAATCCATGCCAAAAATATAAAATTACTGCACTATTCTGCCATGTTTTTTGCTTCTCTGTGAAGTTTGCACATACGTTCTGGCTAACTGATGGACAGTTGGGCATGTCATTGACATAGAATCCTAGAGTCATAGAATGGTAGGGTAGGAAGGGACCTTTAGAGATCACGTATATATATCTATATCCATATATAACTTTAAAATAGTTGTCAGAGGATTTTGTTTATAAACTCCAGTATACTGGTATGTCAAACTATTTGTCAAAAGTGTTTATGTCCCACTGCATTAAGCCAAATTATCTTCTGCCAGACTTTCAGGTAGATTCTTTGGTATTTTTTTCTCTTCTTTAAGTACATGACACACTCTACGTTATAACTCGTTATTTCTAGTGAAGTAGATAAAGTTTGTGACTGTGTTTCATCTGCACAGTGTTACTTTTTTTTGTGTAGCTTGTCTTTATTTAATAAGCTCTGGTACCAACGAAAGAAAAAATTAGCTGTTGAATTGAACCAGCTCTTGCTCTCAGTGTTTCATTCAAGAGAAGAGTAAATTGTATTGGTTCCCAAATAAAGACTGAAATCTGTGCTACATGTGCGCCTCCAAGTTCCCTCTGCTTCTCCCTCAGCCTTCTTCAGGGAATGAAAATCCTTGCCACCCTCAAATTATTGAGGCACTGAGAACTGTGTGAAGGGTGACAAAGAAGCTGAGGTCTTGAGGGGGAATGTCAGAATGACATCATTCAGCTGTGATGAACAGGCAAAACAAAAAAATAAGTTGGAGGTGTTGTCCATCAAGAGTGGAATCCTTGTCTCTTGGGAACTGTGAGAAGAGGGCAGCTGTGAAGACATGATTTAAGCAAAGCTCAGAAAGCATCTTGCATCTGTTTCTAGCAAAAAAAAAAAAATCGGGGTGGATGTGCTTTGCATGTGCTACCTAATGGCTCTATGATTACACTTTCTGGTATCGAATGAGTGGGATCTGTTAAGGACCTCACTATGATAAATGCAGTGTTAATTCAAAAATTTGAGTAGGAATCAAGGCCACTTAAAGCCCTCTAAAGGACTCTATTGTACTGGTTTTTTTTTTCACAGGTAGTAATTTTCTCCTCAAAAACTGTGTTGATTCTAGCTGGGCACAAATAGGAGCTTTCTTTATCTATTGCTTAAAGTTGCGGTCTCAATCGTTTTCAAAAATAAAATGCTAAAATGAATACATTATTTTTCTTTAAAATTGTTTCAGGTCTTTTCCCAATTTAAGGAAAAACATGTGGTAGTGTGACTTGAAATGGAACCCTATTAGCTTTTGGTGTGGTTTCTTTGTTTCCTGTGTGTTGGGTTTTTTTGTTGTTTTTTAGGGGGGGGTGTGGTGTGGGGGGGATGCCATCTTTTTTTCTACTCCAG
>WBNH01009447.1:283486-298295 GCA_013401255.1 Urocolius indicus | reverse complement strand
GGGGGGGGGAAATCAATTTATTGTGTTTTGTCTGCTTTTTTCAGAGCTAGGAGAAAAAAAATTATAACGAAAATACCACAGTAAAGCCTCTGTGGAAATTCTATAGAGACTTTTTGTAAGGCATGAGTCGCGCTAATAATGATTTTTTTCTAACTTTGAAGTGTTCTGTGTGATTAAAAAAAAACAACAAAACACCTCTCATAAAATGACATGAAAATTTTCAGTTCACATTTCTGTCAAGCTAATATATGCAAATTAAAAGACTAGGTAGAGAGTTTTCTGTGAGTTAAAAAATCCAACAACTAAAAATGAAATGTAAATGAAGTGTGAATTTGAATAAGATTCTGAGTTTATTCTCTCTGAGACTGAGAGAGAAGACATTCTGAAATTAGTTTCTAAGCTGCCTGGAAATGCTTGGATTAGTACATCTGAATGCTTTTTAGTGTGTTTTTTTTNCCCAATTTAAGGAAAAACATGTGGTAGTGTGACTTGAAATGGAACCCTATTAGCTTTTGGTGTGGTTTCTTTGTTTCCTGTGTGTTGGGTTTTTTTGTTGTTTTTTAGGGGGGAGTGTGGTGTGGGGGGGATGCCATCTTTATTTCTACTCCAGATACTGTGTGTCTTGTAGGTGCCAAGGTGCAGAGGTGCCAGGAGCAGCTCTTGGCAGCTGCCTTCTTTCTGCATTGATGCTAGACAGCAGGAGATCGAGTGCTTTAATATGAAGAAGTAACAGACCCTAAAGTTACAACCTGTTCACAATGTGCAGTTACCTCTTCTCATCCCAGCGGGTGGTCGCCTTTTCTGTTTCTCTGTCCAACAGNAAAAAAAAACAACAAAACACCTCTCATAAAATGACATGAAAATTTTCAGTTCACATTTCTGTCAAGCTAATATATGCAAATTAAAAGACTAGGTAGAGAGTTTTCTGTGAGTTAAAAAATCCAACAACTAAAAATGAAATGTAAATGAAGTGTGAATTTGAATAAGATTCTGAGTTTATTCTCTCTGAGACTGAGAGAGAAGACATTCTGAAATTAGTTTCTAAGCTGCCTGGAAATGCTTGGATTAGTACATCTGAATGCTTTTTAGTGTGTTTTTTTTTTTAATTGCTCTTTCTCCCTCGTAATTAATTTTTTGTGTATCTTCACCAACAGGAAACAGTCCTCAAGATAGCCCTCGGAATTTCTCTCCTAGTGCCTCAGCCCACTTTTCTTTTGCACGAAGGTAAGAGGTTTTTTTGTCTTAACACAGCCTGCATTTTACGTAGAGGAAATGTTGTCAAACCCAGGTCTAATTTCAAATACATCTGTGAAATCTATCAATTAGAATGATGAGCTTTTTCTTGCTTATGTAAAGTCCTAAGCCTCAGTTGCAGCAAAGTTGTAGTGGATGATTGATACAATGCAATGGATACGTTTAAAAGAAATGAATCAGTGACTTAATGACAGAAATTATGACAAACTCTCTCCTTATCCATTGAGCTATGGGGAAATTTCGAGGTACATATAGGTTTTTTTCTTTTTTTTTCCTTACTGCAAGAAATGTGTTGCTTGTAAGAGCACAATTGTGGTGGTCCTGATATTAGGGCCTGGTTCTACTGGCAACAGCATTGCTGTCACCATACCTGTAATAACTGACCTTGACCTCTTACATTATCTGTACCACTGAGACAGTCAGCTCTGTCATAGAAGCACTATGAGGATTAATTAATACTGGTAGAATTTCTGAAGATGTAAAGTGAATTTGAAGTGACTTATCTAGTAAATTATTATTAAATGAAGCATAACCAAAGTTGATAGCATGCAATGGGAGACTGCCTCTTCATGCCAGTGTGGTTCCCTGTCACTTAATACCTTATCAGCCTACCTCAAATAATATGTTCATTAACTCTGAGCCTGGGAGGGTTTAGACAGTGTGTAGGTTGACCCAAGAACATATATACAAAAAATGAAATTAAAATGCTGTGGTTTTCCTTGCTGTTGAGTAGTTCTAGACATGGAACTACTGTATTTGCATTGACATGACACTTGCCACTATAGTTTTACTACTTTTATTTTGGGAGTTTAGTAAGATTGCTCTTGCATCACTTGAAAGTAAGTGCAAGAAAACGGCGTAACTCCTTTAAAAAGCTACGAAAGGGTGAAAACTTTACTCATGTTCCTTTTATCTGAATCTAATTTGTCAATGACAGCAGATCTTACTGGGTAGCATATGATAACACTTTTTTAATCAGCACCTTGAAGTTTTGTATTTTTTTAAAAATTTTCTTCCTCTTGGTAGTATCTTTAAATAAATGAAAGCTGTCTCTCATAAATTATATTTGTTAGTGAGTGTATTTTTATAAAGAGTCATTAAATACAGAAATAGCATCTAATGGAAAAATCAGACATGAAAGACCAAGCATTGCTTAGAAATACAGCAGGCAGGAAGTAGTTTTCCTTTCCCACCCATAATTAACAGAAAGCTTAAATCACAAACCTTAAAAATCAAGAGGAAAAAAGTTCTTATTTAGAGGTGTTTCATTTGAATTTTGATCTTTTTTAGAGCCCTACATTGGTCTCTGAATAAATTATTTAATTAAAGGGGGTGTTAATACAGAAGTTTCTGTGATTCAGAATATTTTGCCGCCTCGATTCAAGAAACTTCTTCAGAGCATTTTCCTGTGAAGAGTGATTTTGTTGAAAATGCTTGTCACCTAAGCTTAAAACAACATCAATATAACATTTTCTTACGAATTTGGTGTGTTTTGTGGTTGTCTTCATATGACCTGTGATATGATGCATTTTGGTAGTAACATGACCAATGATTAACAAGAGCATAACAAGAGCAGTTCTCACACTTTATGCATTGTTACGTTTTGTAAATGTATTGATGACACAAAGGAAAGGAAGGGCGGGACAGTGTGTTTCTGTGATAGACCAGGCTGAAGGAGCAGAGATGAGGTTGTGTAGTAGATGTATGGATATTCTTTTTCTGTCCACTGCCTCTTGGTCAGTGGAGATACTGAAAAGTGACAGAAGTGTGAGGAAAGGGAGGGAAAGGCAAAAGAGGTGATTTGGAAGTCTCCCTCCAAGTTCTTGTAACTGTGAACATATTTAGCCTGTACAGCTGAAGCAAAATGAGGAGAACTGCTTTTGGAATTGTTCATTCATCTGGAGGTAGCTCATGAGTACCTGGGAGGAGGAAAATGAATGTAAACCAAAACTGTGGAAGAGGAGTAAGTTTTTTCTAGAGTTGAGACCTTGATACTTTCAGTAGTCCCTCTATATTTCAACACTAATTATGTACTGTAGTTTCTTTTCTTACTCTGCATGCATTCAAAGTCACAGAGTCGTCGGTTGTAGCTTGTGGATGGATAAATGGAGAAAAGCAAGGGTTTTTTTAGACACTTCAACTTTAAGTGTAGGGAAGCTGCATCAAAAGTTTAAGGTTACTCATTTGTCATGACTTTGGTTCTCCTTTATGGAATTACACTTTTTCTGTAAATCAGACTTGAGAGATCATCTTCGTACTGGCTGCGAAATAGAGCTTCAATTCTCTCTTCTCCTTTCCCTTGCTATTATACTTTTGTTAATAAAAAGTTGTCCTGTTTTGTTATTTATGTATTATTTTACTTTTTTTTTTAACATATTTGATACAATTGTACTCCAGTCATGGGCACCGAAATGACAGGTAAAAGTTACCTCCTCAAAAATGTAAACATGACTCCCATAGTTGTTTTTGGCGTGTCATTTTGAATGCTGAAGTTCCATGTTGTCTTTGTCTTGCTCATCTCCAGTGGTAAAGGGCAGAAATTGTGTTTTGGTCGGGACTTTTTTTGCTGTTGTTGTTCTCAGTGAGCATGATTTTTGCTGTAAGCTTGTTTTTCCCAACTTATATGATTAGCATAGAACAAGTTTGATTTTTTACTTTGTTGTTCTTTGCAGTTATGAAATTAGCCTGCAAGTTTGCCATTTTAGTATAATATAGTACCACTTAAGAAAGCACTACCTTTGTATTTCAGGCAATCTGTGGTGGTTATTCTGTGGTTGAGAGCATTGTGGTTTGCATTCATTCACAAGTTTTTAATTTGCTTCTCATTAGTTTTCATCTGATGGACCTCAGAGAAGACTCACTGTTGATTTCTGTATATTGATGAGACATCAGTTTGGTGGAGCTCTGCGTTCACTTTCTGATTGTTCCATCGCATAGATTTTGTTTTAGCTAGAAAACACATTCAAATCTGTACACCTAAGTTATCCTTGATGAGTTCCTGTTTATTTTGTTCCCCTTTGAAAGTTTACTCTTTATTAAAAACACTGTTAATGTGGTGCTTTTTGGAATGAAGTTTTATCATGATAATACCTCCACAGATGTATTTGTATTAGGATACTGCAGTGTTCATTTGATTAACCTTGGTTTCACAACAGGACTGATGGTCGTCGCTGGTCTTTGGCGTCTCTCCCTTCTTCTGGCTATGGTACAAATACGCCCAGCTCAACTGTTTCCGTAAGTATCTGTTTTGCTGTGCTGACAGTTTCTTTTATGTGCCCTATCGTCTTGAATATAGCTTGCTTCACTTAGGAGAAGACAATGTAGATTTTGTTACTGTTGACAGACTGTGAATTTGGGAAGCATCTAAGAGCAGTGTGGAGGTTCTGCTCCCCCTCTACTCTGCCCTGATGACGCCTCATCTGGAGTCTTATGTCCAGTTCTGGGCTCCCCAGCTCAAAAGGGACAGGAAACTTCCAGAGAGAATCCAGCGCAGGGCCTCCAAGATGTTCAGGGGACTGGAGCATCTTCCTTATATGGAGGGGCTGTGGGATCTGGTAGTGTTCAGCTTGGGTAAGAGGAGACTGAGATGAGACCTTGTTAATAAGNAGCAGCTACACCAGCTGTGTGCAATGTTTAACACATTCCTCCTTGGTCAGCTGCAAAACATCTAGGTGCTTTTTCTCATGCAACCATTTTCCCACAATTATAGAAGGGGACCTGCAGAGAATCCGACGCGACAGGGTGGGGCAGCATTTTTAACTGTATTGTCCAGCAATAGGACTAGGGTGGACAATAGGGCCAAAAGGTGCAACATAAAAAGTTCCACTTAAGGAAAAGCTTCTTTACTGTGAGGATGAGGGAGCCCTGGCACAGGGTGCCCAGGGAGGGTGTACAGTCTCCTTCTCTGGAGGTTGTCCAAACCCATCTGGACACTTTCCTGTGTGACTTGATCCAGGTGGACCTGCTTGAGTGGAAAGATTGGACTGGATGATCTTTAGAGGTCACTTGAAAACCCTTGCTGTTCTATGATTCTGCAGTTAGTATGGGATATGAAATGGCTTTACTTAACTGGAAGAGAACTTCAGGCAGTATGTGCTTTGCTTAGAGATATTTTCTAGCAATGAGTAGTGTATAAGTGCCCTGTTTTGGTCTGTGGGGCAGTAGGAGGAGAAACATACTGCACTATTGTAACTATGTAGCAGTTGTGTATCAAGACTTAAGTGAGGGTGCCTAATAACAAAAAGATCTCTAACGTGATTCATCCATCATAGATTAGACTACTTTCTTAAAATGTGAGTTACACATTTGCCTGTCTGAATCAGCAATAGTAAAATGTTAGTGCATGATAATATGTTAGCTATTTAAGCATTTTATATGAGCATAATTAGAATAGAAGAGTCCTTTAGGATATCTAATAGGATAAATATAAGTAATTTGTTAAGTTTTGCAAGTTAGAGCAATCCTTGTGAGGTGACCTTGTCTCAGCCCACCTGCCATGTGTGTACTATCTGATTCAGGATGTGCACCATGGCAATGCATGAGATCTTGCTTTAATACTTAGTAGCTAGACAGCCAGAGAAACATTGAATCTGTACTTTTGCACACTTTACACACCTATGCTGGGGATGAAGTACTGGGTCATATTACAACCTGGAACTAAGCTGTCTGTTACGACAAACACAGCTGAGAGACCAGGGAGACAGAGCTGTGGAGAAAGCCTACTTTGGCAATGGCAGTTATTTGGTATTTTGATAATTACATCTTCTGTAGTGAAGTGCTTGGTCCATGTAGATACAACTATGAGTCTTCAAAAATTATTTTGTCTCTAGCTTTGTTTTTTACCTTTGGGGTTGTCATTTATAAATGATACATATTCCTGGACACCTGATAGTGTGATACTTTTTGTATCTTTTTATGTTTTTTGTAAAAGGATCAAAATGTTTCTTTTAGGATTTAAGTAAGCTTTTGTCTTCCCTGGGTGTATTCTTTTTCTCTTGCGTAACAGTAAAATTCCACATCCTGTACACTGATGAAACGTGACAATTTTATGTTATGATGAATTCATTTTCTTTTTTGTCCTCAAAGGGTTTTGTAAATTCAAGTCAAGTCTTCCTGACCTCTAGTCAAGTCGAGGGATTTTGTGTATCTTAAGAATTGTTCCTCGGCATCACTGATTTTTGACCTTTGCTTTCCTTCCTGTGTAGATCATGCTTTTGCCAAGCAGGTTGTGTGGTTTTGCATTAACTCCCTAACGACTTTCCAAAGTGCATGTTTTTACACCTCTTGTTGGAACTAGATCAAATGTGTGTGCTCTTCACATAATATGTTGATGTAAAGGAAGTTATGTCAGATAAGTAATTGCTATAGTAACTCTGTCATTGTTACAAGAAACAGGCTTGTGCTAGAAACACATCAAAACACAGTTTTAATTTTCGTTTCGTACTAGCATGCTTTGTCTTTGACATCTTCAATTTTAAAATGGTAATTCTGGTTCACATACCTCTTCCCCACATAACTTTACTAACTATGGTATGTGTTCTGGAATGTGGAGCAGTTTTACATCATTTTTGCATATCTTAAGAAATGACACAGCATTGTCATTTGTGGACTTGAATATCTCAACTGCTGTAATAGACTGTTGTTGAGTTCTTCCTTTATTTCCTGACTAGACCACATAATATGAATATTAAAATATATGAATATTGAACAAATGATTTCTGACTTGTGGAAAGGAACCTGTTTTTTTGATGAAGAATATTGTGAAGAAACTAGCAGTAGAGAATTCATGTCATAATATTTCATGTGGTTAGTTGAGTGGTTTTTTTCCACAAGAGTTCTCTACTGTTGGTGAGCCTGCAAAAGGACTGGGACAGCTTCTGAATTTTAAATCTATCCCACTGGATGATAAACATGAATCAAAAAAGGAAAACAGGAAGTGTGCCCATCTAACTGATTTCATGTACTTAGTCAGAATTCGTAATAGCCATCACTGTATAGCCTCTTCCTCCACATCTATATAAATTCTTACATGCAGTAAGAAACTACTTAACACGTGGGAGCCTGTCGCTTTTCAGTGCTAGATAAATTAGAAGTCATATTAATCTAGAGAATCAACTGGACTCAAACAGTTTTTATACATCTTAATAGAAGACTACTTTGATCTTTGCAAGCAACTAAAAGTCAAAACGGGCAGAAGAGTCTATTACAATCACATGATCAGGTGAGCATAGCTCACCATTTCCTGTTAGTTTTTTTTTTTAATATTGCAAGTGAAGAGATTAGTGGAATTACCAATTCAGTGGAAGCTCATGGGTTTAGAAGTGGTGCAAGTGCCACATATGCCAATTCTCACAACAAAGTTGAAATCAAACAAAAATATTTCCTCAGAAGATTACTCAGTTGAACTCTTTGTGTCTTACTCCAGCAAAGTTGTATGAGATCTTCCCAGTTGTGAAATGCAGTTGATTGTATGTCTTCTAGCAGAGCAAATCTGTAAAATTGATTAGTGAGAGACTACTCATTGCCTGTTTTTATCAGATTATAGTCTTGGAAGCCTATTTGAATGGGAAAATAGGGTAAAGGCTGAGAATAAAGTCTTTGTGGTTACATTAGCTGATGCTGGTTGCAGATAGACTTTTCTATGATGGAAGAACAATTTGTGTTGCTATGATGCACTGTGGTTGTGCATATTAAAAACATGTTAAACCCTATGTGGTTTTTGGAGCAGCTCTTCTAGAATCCTAGGAGAGATAATTTTTTTAACAGTTTTACTATAAGAATTTAGGCTTACACAAATAATAGAATTTAGATCTCCAAGAAAATGTACTTTGTGCCTGTGGTGGTCCTGATACAGCAAGAGCAAGGTTCTGACTTTATTCCTATTGGATCTAGACTTTCTGACACCTTGTGTGAAAAGAAAGTGTGATACAGTTTGCTGTCCTCCTGATTTTCTTAGAATTCTCTGAATGTGAAGATGCAGGGACCGATTTTATAGAAGCAGCCATCAGTGATGGTCCATATTGGGAAATTTCCCTGTGCTAGAGTATCTTCTATCTTCTGGAATGTGACTGTAGGAAATAGACAAATTATTTTTTTACTCACAGGATAGGAAATAGTTGCCGTTAACCTCATGGTACATGCTGTGTGCTGAATTATCCATGGTAATGTGCTGAATTTCATAAATGAGTTACTGTGACTTGAGAAGTTACTACCTATCATGTGAACTGTGTAAATTCTTGGTATGCATGCTTGTTGGTCTAAAGCAATGAAAGGTAATGCAGTCTTGCTAACACTAACTTGTTCTGATGTGATACAGCCATCTCATGTAGGCCAGTCCTGTGCAAGTTGACTGTTACCAGCAGTAGGTTTCCTTCTTTTTCCTTCTTTTGAGAGACAACTTCATGAGATCTAGTGTGATAAGTAATCTTTTCTTGAGTTCATGGGAATTAGGATATATTCAGCCTTTAGCACACAAGCTGTAAGGAAATTATGAAGACTATCTAGTTCTGTTCTTGTCATCCAGGACACTACCTACTGACCTCAGCAATGTAGGGTGATGTTTGTACAGTATGAAAGTTTATCTGTTTCCCTCAATTGGGATGATACAGCAAAGAAGCTCTTACTGTGTTGATCTCCAATAAAAGATCAGTGAGGCTGGAGCCTTTGTTTCATATGAGATGATGGAAATATAATGTGGACATGAAGACTGACATATGGCAGACACTAATTTTCTTGAAAAATCCATCTGAAGATTAAATAACTCCTGAAAGATGTACAAGTTTTTGGACTTCTTCCCCTCCCACAAGTGGAATAAAAGGAATGTCCGCAAGCAGCTCCCCTTGTACAGTCATACAAGGATGTTTGCGAATGAGCAATCTTGAAAAATAGTCTTGATACCAGAAACAGTAGAATATTTCTCTGTCTACGCTTATTGGTCCAGATTAGCAAGACCAGTTGTTAATGCATTGAGTTATCTACATGTTCTTTACAAGGACATCAAATCCAGGCTAGGGGAACTAGTTTCAAAGTTCTACTTCTAAACATAATGTGATCATCTGTGCTGCTTTACTTGATGTGGCTTTATGCATGGCATTTTGCAATGATAGTTTCTGTGGTAGGACTTACAATTTCATACCTGACTGTATCTTCCAATTTTATGCTAAAAGGATGGCTTGAGTGTAATCGCTTTCATTTTTATCAGCCTTAGAACCTATCTTGATCCATATATTAAGTTCTTCCACTTAATTTTGAATATACTGGGTTTTATAAGAAAAATTTTCATCAAGAATATATATTTCATTTTCTTTTTAAAAGCGTTAATAATGTCTTAATACCTTAATTATGTGGATTTACAGTTTGTGTTGTGTCAAGAAGCTGTACTGTATGCTTATCTTACTTATTCTGCCCTAGTCAAATTATTATTCGTTAACACTAAATTATGGTCTTGAAAATATTTTTAGATTCTGATAGAAGCTTGTGTTCTGTTTTGCTAGTCATCCTGCTCATCCCAAGAGAAGCTACACCAGTTGCCATACCAACCAACACCTGATGAACTACACTTTTTGTCTAAACATTTCTGTACCACTGAGAGTATTGCCAGTGATAACAGGTGCAGGACCACTGCAATGCGCCCTCGATCCCGAAGTCTCAGGTGAGTTGGCCTATCTAGAGATAGGGGTTGGATCTAAATTCACGTGTTCTGGAGTGTGCTGGTTTTGTACAGTAGAGTCATTCACTGGTTTTTGAAGTTGCTGAAGTATAATACAGATAGTACACATCTGAGATTCAACTACAAATAGTCTTTTGAAATTATTCCTCTTAGTTTTCATGGTGGCTTATTTCAGTGGTTAACGTTATAAGCTGAGTCTTAATGAAGGCGACTAGCCTACGTGAACTGACTTGGTGAGCTAGTTTTTACTGATACGGCTGTGTCACTGGCTCTCTTCTACAGTTCAAACTGTTCACAGAATAAAGTCTTCATTTGCAAAACTAGTTCAAAATGTGTTTATGTCCTAGGACTGTTTGGAAAGAAATTTGATAAAGAACAAATGGCTTGGGGGGGGTGGGAACATGCACTCATTTATTTTCTTTAACTGAAGTGAATTTGTTTCCCTAGGACTAGGCCTCTGCATTTCACTTACAGCACACTCATTTGTGTAAGATATATTTTATCCAAGATCAATTCTAAACTGTCAGAGTAGTTTAGGTTTGGAAAATAACGATGAATTTTATATACAAATTTTCAGGACCTGGCAAGAAAAATAAGCAAGTATTATATTTCCAATTGTTGTAATAATCCTTTCAGAAGTTTAAAAACAGTTTCACAGGTGTACAAATCTTAAGGATTGAGGTTTTTAGTGCAGTATATTTTAACTGTGCTTATTGATTATTTTAAAATCTCTGTAGAATATTGTGATAATTGCAGTTGCTGTGTATAAGAAACTGCACAAAGATGACCGAAAAGAAAAAAAAATCTCATTTTTTCATTAGAAAATTAGAAGTTGAATCTCTATTGTATTGCCACATCTTCATTTTTTTATATTTTAACACTTCAAAAATCAAAATCTTCCACTTGAACTTTCAGAATGTATACAAATGCTCCAGGCAGAAAACAGTAGCCAAACCTTTTCAGAAAGAGAATTATATTGCAGAAGTGTTGTGATTCAGTTATGTACCTACCCTGTCCTCATTGGATTTACTTGTGAATGTCTGTAACTGGTTGTCCGTATCAGTTAAGGGACCCACCATTGTGATACGTGGGACACATTTTAGTGTTCGGTTTTGCCCTTTTCAAAAGCCACAATCCAATCCTTCTGCTCATGCCGGAAACCTCTGTGTACATGTTAGGATAAAATCATTCCTAGGGGATAGCATCCCTTTCGTTGCGTCTACTTCCTAGCCCACACCTTTCAGACCATACTGCGTGAGCCAGTTTCACCAACCCAGTAAAATCAGAGGGACGTTTTCCAAAGGAATTTATAATGGACAATGAGGCTCGTGATATCAAAAGGCAGTTCTGAAAACTTTTTGAGGTACTTTTCATGGATTTTTTTGCTGCAAGTCTTGTGTTTTTCTTACAGGCATAGTGCTCCAGTATTTGTATAGCATTATTTTTAGGAAGTTACTGCCCTAATAGATGGGTTTGATTTTATTTTTAATGATCTACTTTGAAAAAAAGACAGCAACTTATTCTTCTCAACTTCTTCATTTGCAGTTAGCAGATTTCTTGGTCAGTCTTGCTATTTGGTTTTATGTAACCTTTAAAGGGTCAGATATGGCTATAATTAACAGGTAAATACAACTCTTTTGCCCCTCTGAGAAAAAGTCGATGTTCACACATGTTGCAAAACTGCTGTCCCAAAGTGTGGTGAAATGTTAAACCCATAAAATAATCTTTAGGGCTCTTGTGGTTTAGCTCAGCCAGCATGGGCTCTGCTGATTCTCTCTCCTCAGATGAGGATGACTCTTTTCATTCTTCCTCTGCTCCAATACAGGGTCCCTCATATAGGATGCAGTCCTTAGTGAATATCTGTGGCGTGGGTTCTTCACCACAGTTGCAGCTTCTGCAGATACAGGGTCCCTCCCTCGGGACATGGCCTTTTCTGGGCATGATTTTAATGAGATTCTTTGGCATTGGTTCTTCCTCACAGTTACAGCTTCTGTGATTATGAGGTCCCTTACATGGGATACAGCTTCTTCTGACCATAGTCACTGCCCTCAGCATGGGAGTCTTTAACAGAGTTACTGCCCCTGATGCAAAGTCTTTAATGAAATGCAAACAAATCAAAGCTTCACCAGTCCTCTCCATGGGATGCAGAGGAGACTGCTCCAGCACACCTCCTCCTCACTGACCTTGGAGTCTGCATGGTTGCTTCTCCCTCCTCACACTCTTTGCACCACCACCACATGGAAAAGAAAAAAGGGCCACAAAAAGAAGGGAACAGGAAGAACCCTTCTCTTCTGGCTTCTTAAAAACTGAACATGAAGGCATTGAAGTGGCTGAGCCCCAGAAGTGAGTCTGACTCAGAGCTGGAGAGAGTTTCCAGCAACTTCTTACAGGAGCCGTCTTTAAAACCCCTTCCCCCTTACCAGAAATGGCTGTCATGTCAAACCATTACAAGGGCCTGGTCAGAAGTTGCAGAAAGGAACCACTAATGAGAGATTGTACTTTCTCAGTAAACCCTGTGTTGACTTCATGTTGTAAATACATGGTATAAAGATATAATGCTTGACTGTAATTTATGCTGAGACAAGTTTAAAAGAATAATTTGCTTTGCTTGCAGCCCTGGACGTTCTCCTGCCTGCTGTGACAATGAAATAATTATGATGAACCATGTCTACAAAGAAAGGTTCCCAAAGGTAATGAGTTGTCTTTAAGATACCTAGTACATAAATTGATAGACTACATAGGTTTTAAGTGGTGTTTTTATTATGGGAACTAATAATCCAACCCTGTAATCGCTTTCATAAAGCATCACGAAGCTCTTATTACAAAGATAAAATCATGATAATGAAAATCCACATTGAGAACTGGACATTCGTTTGGCAAAGCTGCTGAAATGGTTTTGGAATGAATCATGCTGGTAATATATTCTGCTGATTGCAAACTGATGGTACCTTAGATTCCAATAGATTATGTGTACTTGGGGAAGATGTATACTTGAATTAGGAAACTAAAAATAGTTTGTGTTGCCAAGTCTCACACAACATCTGCTGATGTACCAGCAAATTCCTTCCTTTAGTGGCGTTTATTTCTTTTCATAAACACTTATTGTGTACTTACTTAAATTGTGAAGATGAGTACACAATTGTGACGGTTTGACTGTGAGATACCAAATGAGGACATCCAGAGATCTGAGGCACAAATGAGTTCCTAGGTGCAGATGTGTAGCTTGGAGCACTGTGTTTTTGGTGGCTTCAAGGATTTTCATGGCACTTAGAGAAAAAAAGTAAAGCTGATCCTGTTCCAAAAACTGCCTACAAATAGAAAAAAAAAAAAGTGTCCTGGGTTTGGCCAGGACAGAGTTAACTCTCTGCAGCTGCCGCCGGGGGGCGTGGCCAGGCTGTTCAATCCCATGTGACATCACACTCGGGATATCAGGGCAGCAGCTGGGTCGGGGCGGCGCTGCAGCCAGGGCGGGAACTGCGGCTCTGCCATCGGGCTGAGCATGGTGAGCAGTTACACTGGGCATTGCTCTTTTTCTGTGTGCTTAAGGCCATCATTGTAACTGCCTACTCTTTGTGGGGTTCTATTAAACTGTCCTTATCTCAACCCAGAAAGTTCTACAACTCTCTCTTGATTCTCCTCCCCATCCTGCTGAGTTGAGGAGGAGTAACTGGGTGGTTTGGTTATTGTTCACTTAGGGCTGAACCACCACAAAAAGTCCATAGGAATATGGAGAGAGATTTGTCAGGATGTGCAGAGTGATTGAGCAGCAAACCAAAGTGTGGAATGACCCACCCAATGTTTTAAGATATGAGCTGAGAGGTGTGGGATTACTTTCCAATAATAAAATTATCTGTAAGGTTTTCTAAGCATCTGCCGTTTTTGAGAACCAGACAGTTGTTTCTGTAAAACAGATACATCTAGCAACCTGCAGACGCATCTGGCAGGGCCTGTGAGCCTATGGTGCTTTTAATCAGTCAGTGTTCATTCAGAGTCTGCCCAGTGAANTCTTTAGGGCTCTTGTGGTTTAGCTCAGCCAGCATGGGCTCTGCTGATTCTCTCTCCTCAGATGAGGATGACTCTTTTCATTCTTCCTCTGCTCCAATACAGGGTCCCTCATATAGGATGCAGTCCTTAGTGAATATCTGTGGCGTGGGTTCTTCACCACAGTTGCAGCTTCTGCAGATACAGGGTCCCTCCCTCGGGACATGGCCTTTTCTGGGCATGATTTTAATGAGATTCTTTGGCATTGGTTCTTCCTCACAGTTACAGCTTCTGTGATTATGAGGTCCCTTACATGGGATACAGCTTCTTCTGACCATAGTCACTGCCCTCAGCATGGGAGTCTTTAACAGAGTTACTGCCCCTGATGCAAAGTCTTTAATGAAATGCAAACAAATCAAAGCTTCACCAGTCCTCTCCATGGGATGCAGAGGAGACTGCTCCAGCACACCTCCTCCTCACTGACCTTGGAGTCTGCATGGTTGCTTCTCCCTCCTCACACTCTTTGCACCACCACCACATGGAAAAGAAAAAAGGGCCACAAAAAGAAGGGAACAGGAAGAACCCTTCTCTTCTGGCTTCTTAAAAACTGAACATGAAGGCATTGAAGTGGCTGAGCCCCAGAAGTGAGTCTGACTCAGAGCTGGAGAGAGTTTCCAGCAACTTCTTACAGGAGCCGTCTTTAAAACCCCTTCCCCCTTACCAGAAATGGCTGTCATGTCAAACCATTACAAGGGCCTGGTCAGAAGTTGCAGAAAGGAACCACTAATGAGAGATTGTACTTTCTCAGTAAACCCTGTGTTGACTTCATGTTGTAAATACATGGTATAAAGATATAATGCTTGACTGTAATTTATGCTGAGACAAGTTTAAAAGAATAATTTGCTT
>WBNH01009447.1:233594-283029 GCA_013401255.1 Urocolius indicus | reverse complement strand
TACTCTTTGTGGGGTTCTATTAAACTGTCCTTATCTCAACCCAGAAAGTTCTACAACTCTCTCTTGATTCTCCTCCCCATCCTGCTGAGTTGAGGAGGAGTAACTGGGTGGTTTGGTTATTGTTCACTTAGGGCTGAACCACCACAAAAAGTCCATAGGAATATGGAGAGAGATTTGTCAGGATGTGCAGAGTGATTGAGCAGCAAACCAAAGTGTGGAATGACCCACCCAATGTTTTAAGATATGAGCTGAGAGGTGTGGGATTACTTTCCAATAATAAAATTATCTGTAAGGTTTTCTAAGCATCTGCCGTTTTTGAGAACCAGACAGTTGTTTCTGTAAAACAGATACATCTAGCAACCTGCAGACGCATCTGGCAGGGCCTGTGAGCCTATGGTGCTTTTAATCAGTCAGTGTTCATTCAGAGTCTGCCCAGTGAAATATTTTCATGGTATATTGTGTATATAAAAGAAAGGAAGATATTCTGGTCTGCAGAGTCTGCAGTTTTAGTGAAACAAAGCAGACCCCCATAAGTTCTTTTATTTAGAGTGGTTTTTTTTTACTTGGAGTTAAGATTTTACAGTCATAGGTGTTCCTTTAGTTCTCTTTAGTGATCATCACAAGATTAGTGCAGAGTTCAATCTCTGGTGGCAGACAAAAAGGAAGATCTGCGTAGAAGAACACAGTAAGGCTGTTGGTTTTCTGGACTAGTAGTAAGGCGAAACATCACCTATCACTTTGCCTTTCTGTTTCCTTGCTTTTTTGCTTCAGTCATTTCACATGTTCCATCTGTGTAACTGCTTGGGCAGTACAGAAATGTTGCAGAATCAGAAATAAGATTTGAGCTTGTTTCCTGTAAAGCTGATTTAATGCATCATATATCTATCTGTCTGTAGGCCACAGCTCAGATGGAAGAGAGGCTTCAGGACATTATAAAAAATCACGCTCCAGAGAATGTCCTTCCTCTGGCAGATGGAGTACTCAGTTTTACCCACCATCAGATCACAGAACTGGCTCGAGATTGTTTGGATAAATCTCGCCAGGGTCTCATCACATCAAGATACTTCCTTGAATTACAGCAGAAATTGGACAAATTGCTGCAGGAGGTAAGAGCCATGAGATGACTGTTAATGTTTGCTTGAAAAATTGTTTTAATCGATTTGCCTAAAAGATACTGTCTTGAAATGATCATGACTCTTTAATTGTCAAAGAGGTGTTAACAACGGTTCCATTCTCTATAACCACTGCTGCAAAGGCTATAGGGCATCCTACTGTACTAGTCTGAAATAGATGGATTGTAAAGATTTCAGAAACAACAGATTTTCTTCATGCAATGCGAGCTATAAATTACTTAAGGGTGTGTATAAGCCCTAAGTAAGGAAGCTTGCTATTCCATTTACTGTGGATAAATGAAGAAGTGTACACACTTTCCACTTTATCAACCCTACTAATTGCCTGCTGTGCTGGGAAAGCAGACAGCAACCCTTAGCTCTCCATTAGCTGGAGGTTATTTCTTTATTTAATTTTTTATAATATTCCTATTATAATTAAACTGTTCATTAACAGAAATAATGTAATTTCTGAAAGTGTTGAAGCTTCCATATAATAATGAGCTGATTGAATTAAGGTGAACTTGGAATTTGAAAAAATAAGTGTGCTAGAACATAAGTCACTGCAGTTTGTGAATGTATTGTTTTTAAGACAGTGAATACAGCATATAATGTACTAATTTGTTTGTGTGGGATTTGTTAGCATCTTATGAGCCAAAGTTAATGTGGTAGACCAGCATATTTATATTGACTTGAAATTTTCCAACTGAGATGTCAAGATACTATCTATGCCTATCTTGATTTGTCTTCTGCTTTCTTTTTAATGCAGGAACAGTTGCTAAAGGTTTTGCTTAATTTTCCTGTTTTTTTCCTATGCTGCTTTTGTGTTAACTTCTATTCAGTATACAGATTTTCTGCAGCTGCTTTATTTTGAACTCTTCATAAAACAATGCAAAATTTAAGACATCAGTGATTTATTTCTGAATTATGAGAACCTTGTGCTTTAAACAGAGAAAACACATAGAGCTTGCATACTGGTCCAGAGGCACTTTGAACTAGTGACCTTCTTGTGAAATAATCACATTTCTATGATGCCAAAGTGTAGGCCAAGTTGGCCAGTTGACTGGAGATATCTGACTGTCAATTATGCTATGCTAGTGATAATGTCAAAATATAAGAACATATATCCTGGACCACTGTTAACACTGTTCTTCACTGTTAACAACATATTCCCTAAAGTGGTCATACAGTTAAGTAGAGATTAGAGTACATGTTTACTCAGTAGCACTCCAAAAATGCACTTCAAAAACCACTTTAGCAAGTTTTTCTCCAATCTGCATATAAACCAGTGAATTATAAATAAAAACGGTGAAATGTTTATCTTGTGGTGTTCTATGATGCCAGTTCTTTATAATCTAAACATTTTGTTCTGCAAAAACGTATGTTAAATACTACAACTTTTGAGTCTAATGCATAATACCTGCGAGAATAAAGAAACTTTCTTTTTGCACAGCTCAGCTGTGGGCACTCGGTTGTGCTTTGAGTTCATGGAGAACAGGATCGATGCCTGAGGACTGGAGGAAAACAAATATCACTCCAGTCTTCAATAAGGGCCAGAAGGAGGAGCTGGGTAACTACAGACCAGTCAGCCTCACCTCCATCCCTGGAAAGGTGATGGAACAACTCATCCTGGATGCTGTCTCCAGGCATTTAAAGGAGAAGAGAGTCATTAGGAGCAGTTAGCATGTTTTTACCAAGGGGAAGTCCTATTTTACCAACTTGATAACCTTTTATGAAAATGTAACCAGGTGGACAGCACAGTGGTAGTGCAGTGAATGTGGCTTATCTTGATTTAAGTAAAGCGTTTGACACCATCTGCCACAGCATCCTGGCAGCAAAATTGAGAAAATGTGGGCTGGATGATCAGGTACTGAGGTGGATTGTTAAGTGGTTGAAGGAAAGAAGGCAGAGAGTTGTGATCAATGGAGCAGGGTCTAGTTGCAGGCCTGTATCTAGTGGAGTCCCTCAAGGGTCGGTGCTGGGACTGATGCTGTTCAATATATCCGTTAATGACCTCGATGAGGGAAGAGAGAGCACTGGCAGTGCTGTCTGGAGGGTNCTCCAGGCATTTAAAGGAGAAGAGAGTCATTAGGAGCAGTTAGCATGTTTTTACCAAGGGGAAGTCCTATTTTACCAACTTGATAACCTTTTATGAAAATGTAACCAGGTGGACAGCACAGTGGTAGTGCAGTGAATGTGGCTTATCTTGATTTAAGTAAAGCGTTTGACACCATCTGCCACAGCATCCTGGCAGCAAAATTGAGAAAATGTGGGCTGGATGATCAGGTACTGAGGTGGATTGTTAAGTGGTTGAAGGAAAGAAGGCAGAGAGTTGTGATCAATGGAGCAGGGTCTAGTTGCAGGCCTGTATCTAGTGGAGTCCCTCAAGGGTCGGTGCTGGGACTGATGCTGTTCAATATATCCGTTAATGACCTCGATGAGGGAAGAGAGAGCACTGGCAGTGCTGTCTGGAGGGTTGGGAGAAATCTAAAGAAATTCAACCAGGGCAAGTGTAGAGTCTGGAAAAGAATAACCCCACGTACCAGTACCGGTTGGGGAATGAACTGTTAAGAGAGTAGTGTAGGGTAAAGGGACCTGGGGCTCTTTGTGGACAGCAGGATGAACACGAGCCAGCAATGTGGCCCCGTGGCCAAGAAGGCCAATGGCATCCTGGGAGGGAATATCAGAAGAGGGATGGGAACTGGAAAGGTGGGATGTAGGTCAAGAAAGATTCTCCTTTCCCTCTCCTCTGCCCTTGTGAGACTGCATCTGGAATATAGTGTCCAGTTCTGGGCCCCTCAGTTCAAGAAGTACAGGGAGCTGCTGGAGAGAGTTCATTGCAGGGCCCCAAAGATGATGGAGTGAAGCATCTGCCTTCTGATGAAAGACTGAGGGAGATGGGGCTTGTTAGCGTGGTGAAGAGGAGACTGAGAAGTGATATTACAAATACATGAAGGGTAGGTGTCAGGAGGGTGGAGCCAGGCTGTTCTCGATGTCCAATGATAGGACAAAGGGCAATGGGTATAAGCTGGAACACAAGAAATTCCAAAGAAACATGAGGAAAAATTTCTTCACTGAGAGGATGACTGAGCATTGGAACAGGCTGCCCAGATGGATTGGGTCTCCTCTGGAAACATTCCAAACCCACCTGGATGTGTTCCTGTGTGACCTACTCTAGGTGATCCTGCTCTGGCAGAGATTTGGACTAGGTGATCTTTTGAGATCCCTTCCAACCCTTAAGGTTCTGTGATTCTGTGTAATATGATCCATTTGTTTTCAATTCTCAGCTGCAATGTGCAGTAGAAAATTAGGTCTCCTAGGTTGAAATTACTTTGGATAACCAGGGGAAGACTCCTTTGAGATTTGAGCAACTTAGTTCAACTAACATTTTTATAATTCTAAGGTGGACCTGGATGCTTTTCTGCTTTGTCTCTCTTAAACATTAACATGTATTGCATCTGTTGTTCACAAAACTCTACAAAGGGTGCCTCAGGTTTTGCTGGTGATTAAAAGAGACAGGTGTTTGCTTCACAGAAAAGTTTTCTTTGGACTTGGTTGAATGTGTGCAGAATACACATGCTTGTGTCCTCTTTTTTTTTCTCCTTTAAGCTTTGCAGATTAATTCTTCTCAGATATCTGGTGTTTTCTTTAAAGTTATAGTGCTTATGTTAAGAAAAATATGCAGCTTCATTTTTTCATAGGGTTTTAAAGTTTCAAATGATATAAAATTTATGAAAAGTACTTATTTGTCTGTATCAATCACTTTTTAAATATTAGTTGATTTTTGGTTTTGAATAACCAAGGGAAATGAAGAACTGAAGTCTACAGTTTCTACTATTTAGAATAAAGAAATGCTTTGATATTTGGGTGAAAGGCTATTAGTGTATTTTAATCAGAAAGAGAATAATACGGTTTCTTTGCATGCATTAGCATCCTTAAATGTTTTCTTACAGGCTAACACTTGAAAGAAATTTGGAATGCAGTATAGAGCATTGTGAAAACATCTGATCTTCTAGAAGTGGGGATTTTTTTCTATATGTGTTCTTTTATAGCCTTTCTTCCCTCTGTAATCTTTGTAATCATTGTTTTTCTTTCTATATGTACCCCTACATTAAGCGTCTCTGCAAATATGGTTTTATATTTCATTGTTACTTTAATGTTAATTTAATGTTTTTAATGCAATTTAGTTTAATTTTAATATGCTCTGATGATATGAAATCAGTATAAATTTGGCATGAGTGTTGTTTGTTTGCTTAATATTACATAGATGAGTTTGAATTTAATCCTCCAAATTATTAACAATTTGAGTCATAATGGTACATGTAGAGAAATGTAAATTGTTTTGAAATGTCCCTTTTGCAAAACTATTACTAAGAATACTGTTTAAGTTAAAAAAAAAAACCCAAAAGATATAGGTATTATATCTATTATAGGGACTCTTATTTTGTTGTTACAGCGTTTGAACTATACAAGTGGGATTACTTCAATGTGAAATTACAAGTTACTGAAATTCTTCTTTTCTCTGCTGACAGCTTGAAACTGACATGCTGTTTGTCTTAAGTACATGCTTCAGACCCTCAAAGGTGTCCCAGATATCATACATACTTTCCTAGGTGGTGCATTGAACATAATTTGGTTTCTGATCACTTTGTTTTCAACTTTTAGGCTCAAGAGCGGTCAGAGAGTAGCGAAATGGCATTTATTAAGCAACTTGTCCGAAAAATCCTGATAGTTATTGCTCGTCCTGCTCGCTTACTGGAATGCCTGGTAAGGTCATGCTTACTGTAAGTAACCATGTATATACATAAGTAATTTTTTAACTTATTAGTGTAGGAAGGTTTCTTGCTTAGTATTCAAGGCCCTATACAGTCATTTTTTTAAAACGTGTCAAACAATGGAACAAGGCTTCGTTGGTGCATTTTTTTCTGCTTTTGTTTCAGGAACATGGGACTGGTAGGGGGATCCTGCATTTGTGTTTGACTCCCTGCTAGGGCAAATACTAGAACCTCCTACAAAAAAAAAAAAAAAAAAATCACTTTTATCAGCCAAGGAAGCTTCATTTTGAAACTGGTTGGGTTTTCCTGTTATTTGGTTAGATTTTGCTGTTCCGTAAGACTGCAGTGAAGTCGTAATTGCTTTGTGGCTTTCCTATTGTTACTATTATTCTTCCTCCAAGTTTCATAATTTTGTTTCACTCAACATTTGCCAGATCTATAAGCAGCTTGCAGTCAGCTCTGCTGTATCTAATCTGGGAACAACAGCAGCAGAGGGATTAGGTCATTTGGGTATACAGCTAGTCAGAGTTACACGAGGGACCACAAGAAGCAGAAGCATTTCTTTATTTGTGCATGAACATAGCATTGATGTTTCAAGACTGGGCTAGCTGATTTGAGGCCATATGAGCGTGTTGCTGCTTTGTCTGCCCTGGGAGCTAGGGATGCAGGTGCAGGAAGTTGTTCCTACACACAGAGCCAACGTGTTTCAGTTGTTTCATTGGGACTAATAAATCCTTGTGGAACACAGTGTGCTCAAGAGGACGATGCAGACACCCAAATAATATGTAAGAGCCAGCCTGAGTCCAGCAGAGCTGGCAGGCAGCCTGAGCTGACTTAGTTTAGCCACTCTGCTTTGCCAATACCAGAATCGCAGTGTTGATGTTGCAGAGAGCTATTTGAGACTGGCAGGGCTTATGTGGGAGCCACTAACTGCTCAAGTGATGTCTGAAAGTGTCGTAGATGCATTTTCATGGCACTGAATCTGAGCTAGTCTTTCCAATCTGATTTTGGCTCTGTGTTGTTATCTCTTCATCTGTGGCACAGTTAATCCACAACCTGGCTCATTCAGCCATGGGCATTTTGAGAGCTGCCTCTATTTTGTTTTGGAAACATCATGTCTCAGTGTTACCGTTTGCAGTGTGTTCATGATTTGCAGTTCAGAAGGAATCTAAAATAAGTTATGTGCTCTGAATCAGCATGAGAGAGGCATTTTAAAAACAAAACAAAACAAGGCAAGCTTTAGAGAACAGGATACCTTAGCCTCTGCCATGGAATCCAAACTTGCATTACTCCTTTGCTTCAAACCTTGACATACTCATTCCGTATCAAATGTGATCTTCCCTGCTCCGTTCCCAGGATTCACATAATCGTTTTCTAGATCTTCACCCAATTTTTCTGATTTGATGTCTTGATTTCTCTCTGCTCTGTGTCCTTCTCTATCATCACACATGCAAAAATACCCTTATATACATCCTGTGGGCTGGCAGACTGGGATTTTTTGATTCTTTGTCCTTCACTTCCATGCTTGCTGGATCTCTCCCACCTGCCTCTGCCCCCATAGTCTTTTTTCTCTTTGCTTTAAATTCTCTCCTGGTGACCCATTTGTCCGTTAGTTCATTATCTCTAAATGCTAACTTTTGTAGCTATCTAGTGCAAATATTCCATTCACTTAGTTTCCAGTTTCTGCCTCTGGGATTTTGTCATCTGTTTGCTCTGCCTTGCCATGCTTCAAGCAGAGCTGTTGTGTATCCTGTATCACTCTTTCTGCTGGGCCTGCTGATGGGAGTGGAAGGATGGTGTTGCAAGGCCTTGAGATGACTGTGTCTATTAGTTGAGAATTTCAGAGTAGCAATTGCTGACAAAGCCAGCACTGTTTTCTTAAAGTTTTCCTATTTCAGATGAGATCTTTAGGAGATTTAAACTAGACTGTAACAACTCTGCACAGTGAAGGCAAGTAGTTTGAACAAGTTGTCACAAGACAATACATTTCTCACACAAGGTCTTAACTGATAATCTTACGGAAACAATCTTGTTGTTTTTCCATAGCTTCTCTCTGGAAACTTTTGAATATTATTCACTGATATTTTAGAAGGTCTGTCTGAAATAGATACTAGATACAGGAAAATTCAGCCTCTATAAAAAAAGTTCCTAGCATTGTAGGGAAATAAATGTAGTAACTTTCCTCATGAGAAGTTTCAGATACTTGACTGTAATTCTGTCAGTTTTCTGATGGTGATCTTGTCTCAGGTGTTCATGCTATGTGAATTTGGTTTTTTATTCACTTGATGATAGTAATTAATGAATAACACTTTTGGAGTTTCATATGTGCTGCGAACTATTAACAAATACTGAAAGCTTCTTCTCCATTCACATGTGGAAACTGAAAGAACTGGAAGAAAAGATCAGAAAAATTATTTGTTGCTTTAATTATTTGTATCTGTGTATAATGCATGTGTATATATTTAGGTAGTTCTATATATACACACATTGATATGGTTAAAAATACCTCTTTTGAAATTACCACCAAAGGGAGGAGAAGCTGTGTTATCTGCCACTGCACTAGGTGAGGAGATGATGTTTTCATGATGAAGGTAGATAGGAAATCTTGGCACACATCATAATGCTGTTGTGTTCTCGAATGCCAAGGAGCAACTTATGAGAAGTATAGCTGGGGACAGCATGTTAGACAAGGAGAGTAAAGCTAAAATACCATGTAATGTGTCGTTACTCTCTTAAGATTTTTAAGCAGTTTAGCAGCATCCTCAGACTTGAGCGAAACGAGAGAGTATGAGCAGTTCACAGGTTGTGGTAAATCCTTTTGGAGTAAGCTAGAGATGATGAAAATTGGTTTATGACAAAAGAAAACCTGAGTTTGTTTCCATGTGACTGATAATTAGAAAGATACTTCATTTCAGATGCACTGCAACTCCTCTTGGTAGCTATGGTAGTTTGGGTGCTATAATCCAGGTTAGGACATTTTGTTCCCAAGTCCTGGGAGCTAGGTCAGGAACCTTGTTGACCCAGCATGCAAACTAAAGCCTGCATTATGGTGGGCTATGAAACAACAGTGAGGGAAGCTAACTAGCTCAGCAGTCTGCTGGGCTTCCACAGATATCATTGACAGAGCTGACCTGCTTGAGCAAAAAGTCTGTTTTGTTTTGTCAGTGTTTCATGATCAGACTCTCACTTTATTAAGCATTGTACCTGTTGTGATCCATGGTTGGCACAAACATCTTGAGGGAGGTAATGAGTATGTGAGAAATATTTTGATATAAATTCATACTGATACACAGAGAAAGCCTGTTTTAAAAAACACCTGAACCTTCAAATAAACTTGTTGTTCCTTTCAGTACTTTCCTATTTGTAGTAGCTATAAGGCTGTTGTTTCCAAGGGATTTGGGTGATAGGTAGGGTTTTAAGTTTCTATATTTTTGTTCCTGTTTCAAGCATACCATTTAGGCATGGTATATATGATAGTTGTGATATAGTTGATTCCCAAAGGAGAAGGATGTTTCATTTTTAGATTTAGACCAGCTAGATCAATGAAGTTCAAATGTTGTTTTCTGCAACCTGCGATTTTGGCTTATTTCCAAAGTTAGTGTTTTATTCCATTATATTCTCTGTATACAGTGCATATATATTGATTAAAAATACTTGGAATTTTCACTTTGAAGTAGAAGTGGAGAGCAATATGTTTACATAGTTTGAGTGGGTTTTAATTTCAGTAGTAGATTTTTGTATGCAAGTAGCTGCAATTATGTAGGCTTCTGTATGTGAAATCTTATTAGTGCTGGTTACTGGTCATTTCACTCTGAATATTTTAGGCAGTTTTTAAGGCAAAGATTTTACAATTATAAAAGTAGTACTCTGAAATAATGGTATGAAATTTCATTGCTTGCAGCATGTTACACCCCAGAAGAATCAGACAGAGTAATAGACTACTAGTAATAAATAGGTATAGTTTTTAATAAGGGAAATGTCATATATTTGCGATAGAGGAAACAGAAGAATTTTTTCCTGTAATGCTTTAAGACTTCAGTTTCTACAGAGAGGATGATGATGGTTATTTTTCTTCTAGGAATTTGATCCAGAGGAGTTTTACTATCTTTTGGAAGCAGCTGAAGGCCATGCTAAAGAGGGGCAAGGCATTAAAACAGATATCCCTCGATATATTATTAGCCAACTGGGCTTAAATAAAGATCCTCTGGAAGGTAAGTGCCTCTCCTTATCCAGTTATAGGCTCCTGAATTATTCTTTCTCAATGAAATTAATCATTCTGATAATCTGTGCATAGCTGAAAAAGGTCAAAGTAAAGGTGATGGCAGAATAAGCATTTGCCAGCACTCATAGTACTTTCAAACTCAAAGGCATTGCACAGGTCGCTTCAAATTTTTCTGTTGAGCATGTCATTTGCAAATACACTGTGACAGTGATACTTACCTTCTTTCAGTCTGGCAATACAACTTTTCTTACTTCAGCTGTAGCTGAAATTTACTGGTATGAATTCATGGCAGTTTTTACCCAACTGTAGCTGTAAATGAAACTAGTCTGAGCTGTTATTTGCCCTTTGGTACCCCCAGGCTCCCACATCTTATCGTCTCTGAGAATGATATCTCCAAATCCTATTAAAACTGCAGAGATTTCTTTTTCTGCATAATTTATGTATCCATTTGAGAACTTTGCCAGAGAGAACTTGGGTCCCAGGGCCAGGTATTGTTATTGTAGAATCCTGGTTTGCCTGATTCTTTCTTTAAAGACAGTGTTGGGAAAACTAAAATTACTTCTTTTTCCTAACCAGACAATCTTCCATCTTGAGGCCAGGGTCTAACACTGCTGACAAATGGAAGTCAGTTCATTGTGTTCGGTGCTAGTCCTCCAGTTTGAAAGAAATGGGCAGCAGTGCTGTCATGGAAAATTAGTCTAAGTAGTTGCATTTAGCTTGTCTTATATGTTACGACTGAGGAAAAGGGTTATCTCCAGGAGAGGACTCGATAACACAAAATAATAGGAAAAATTGATAAACATTTTAACCAGTTCTCAAAGATCAAATTTCCTTAAATCAAAGAAGTAATACCTGTGTGTTGAAAGACAGCTCATGTTTTGCTCAACTTCATCAACTTGCGAGGTTCAGCACTGGCAGATGATGTTGCAAATTTGGTTAGATCTAATTCAGTTACATTGGATGTTATTATAATAGATATTCATGTTATGTTAGCAGATTTAAAGAAAATCAAGCCTATTATTGCTCTGTTTCCTGTTCTTCATAGAAGAACTTCCTTATAAAAAATTAGTATAGTTCCAATCCGAGGTACAGATTAAAGCAGCTTGGACACTTCTTCCTTGGATTCAGTGCATCCTTGGATTCAATGCAGAAAGAAAATGTATATAAATACTGTTTTCTTTTCCATGTTGTACTGGGGAAGTTCAAGAACTGGTATTATTCTCTGCAAGATGAAGAAGTATATGTTGCTTCTCTGATCAAGTATTCAAGATTGAATTTGCAGTGTGGATTCAGAGTTTAGTGTTATTGACCACTTGAACCTTCAATCTTACTGATTGAACCTTTCTGGCCACTTAGATAAAAATGTTCCTCGACCTGAGTCAAGAATCTTGACACTAAGTTTAATAATATCTTTAAATTTTTTAATACGATTTATTGTGAGAGAGCTCTAGAGATAAATGCTATTTTCAGATAAGGTATACTGTTTTTCAGACTAAGTATTTTATTAGTGTACTTCATCAAGGACACATTCTATAATTACATTTCATACATTTAATATCACAAAATTTGAATCATTCCATAATTGAAATGTGAGGTGTTTTTTCCTCTGGGAAAAAAAATAGAATATGTAGATATTCAGTAAGTGCTAGGAGTGTATGATTGCAGATCTTTGATTCATTTGGAAATTAAAGTGATCTTGAATTATTTTGTGTATAATGTGAAAGTTTCTGTGTATGTAGATTTGTCACCAAATAACTTAGGCCATCTGATTCCTATTAATCCAGCCTTCTTAGAGAAAATTATAAGAATTAGGAATCATTGTAGAACGACTTCTTAAATTATCTGGTTTGCATTTTAAATTAATGCCTTTATATACAAGGACATTTCCTAAGCCAAAATAAGAATGACACTATAGGTTAATGTCCTGGGATGATGAATTGTTTACTAAGAGAATTATTTGGAAATGTTGTATTAATTACAAAAACAAAGTACTGCAAGAGCTTTAAATTCCATGTATTCAAAAATAGAAAATATTTTAAAAGGTTTAAATAGAAGAACTAAGTCTTTCCAAAAAAACAATGAAACCCAGCTGAGTAACACCACTTACCCTGGAACACAGAACTGTATTTTCATCCAAGATGTTAAATTGTGTGGAATGTTCAGAAATGTTCATTTAAAGGATTTTAATTTCTCTGCAGAGAAAAGAAACTGACTTCTTTAGACCTTCCTCTAGTTACCTCCTTTGTTTGCCGCCATAGATGTAGTATCCTTTCTTTGAGTAAACTGATGCATGTGTTACGTGGAGATAATGCCAGATAAATTTATACTGTACTGAAAGCAATACAACAACAGATTCATCACTTAGCAGACTAGTGGCTGCATTTCTGAAGAGTTCCACAGGGAGAAATTTTTCTTCATGGCTTTTAAATTGCCATCTTTACCTTTTTGAAGCATGAGTCTTCAGAAACATTTTAAATCAATGAAAGATAAAGGGCAGATGTTTAATGATATTTAGATGAGTTTTAAAAAGCTCTTCAGGCATTGCAGAATGGTTCCACAGCTTCCTGTTTTGAATGCCAGCTCTTCATTCCATTACTGCTACTACATGCAAATAATGAATATTTCTCAGATAACAGTATTTGGAAAAGTTATTTTTAAAAATTATTCTTTTTAATTTACTGTTCATGAAAATAATTTAACTTGAGAAGGCTGTCAAAGTGTACTACTCTAGCTTGCTTGATTCTCACCCATCCTATAAAGGTTTCACCCACACTTCTATTATTAAAACGACATGTTCACAAAACTGACTTTTGCCAGGAAAATCCACCCCAGTTTTGAGTTTGTCCTGTATTATTTTAGCTTAGTCTTTTTTTGTAGTTACTTTTAAGATTTGTTTGTTCTTAGTGGAGATCTTTTTCACTGTATGTTGACTTCATATTCAGAATCTTTGGAGTGTTTTTTAGCTTCTCTTAACACTAAAGATTTGGTTTTTGAAGGGATATTTTCAGTACCTCCGATTCTTATACTTTACAAACATTTTGTTTTAGTTAGTCATTACAGAGAAGAGTTACGCCTTCCAAAATAGACCTACCTGTGCTCTTACGTGGTGTGCTTTTAATAAATTCCATTAACAAGTCTTGAGATAGAAATACACATCGCAAATTTCAGGTGGTCTTATCTCTAATCTCTAGCTCCTGGGAACCTCAGAAGTTGTAGAAGATCAGTGGTGTCTTTTATTTTAATGTTCAGACCAGACGCAGGTCTCAGAATTTTCACATCTTGGTGATGATAACAGAGTTGCTCATCATTCCTTCATGGGTGTTTGAATTCTTCAGTAGAAGATTACATAGGCATGGAATAGCAGATCTTAATTTTCTGGGTGGGGTTTTTTAATATATACGTAGTGGTGCCTTGAAAGTTATTTGACATATACTACAGATAAGACAGCATATTTATTAAGTTGTCAAGAAAAGTGTCACTTCTGAGGTTTTCTGTGCTTTATTTAGTTTTGTGTTTGCTATAGTTTAAAATCAAAATTCTAATCTTTGTTTCTAGAAATAGCTCAGCTAGCTAACTGTGACAGTGGAACAGCAGAAACTCTGGAAGTGGATGAATCAGTAAATGTAAGTTTTCCTGTTATACTACTGCTTTTGTTGAATCTGACAAGGAAAAATAAAAGTGTTACGTTCTCCCAGCCCTGTCCCATTATATTTTCTCCTTGTATGTGTAAATAGATTGAACAGAACAGCAGATAATTCTCAGACGAATGCCATGATGCTCAGTCGACAGAAGGCTTTCAAAAAATGCTACAACAAACCTTTCTGCTTGTTTTTCTAGATGTTTCAGTACCCTTAGCTCCCACAAAGTTAAAGTTCACCGTGTGGCAATTGTTTTCCTATAAAATCTACCAGTGTAGTCTCGTTTACTTCTATTTACTTAGTATATTCTATTTTTCTTTTAGAAATACTTTTAAATTGTTACACAGAAATGTTTTAAATGGTTTTTAAAACACTCAATTTACACCGGCAACTAATGATCCGGTTGAGAGACTCTAAACAGATCCAGTGACCAGTGGTGAGACAAGGAAGAAATTGTCAAGTTAGCAAATAGCCTGGATTCAGAGAGTTTGTTTGTAGTCTGAAAGATTGTGCATCATTCTTGTGAATCTGTGTTTGAAAATACTGGTCTAAAATAATGAGTATCTTATGGTAATGTTTTATCAGATGCTTGTTAGGTTGGCAGAAGAAGAAATAAGAAAAATGAGTTGGAAGACTTAGTTGGGCTGAATATTGAGGGCTTAAATACTCTCAGTTTAAATTCTTATTTTTAAAAGTTGGCTGGTACACCTTGTTTTTCAGTCAACAGTGTAGGTGGAATTCCAACAATTTAGAATCTGGTTTCGATGCAAGAGGATAGAAAAAGCAAGTGCAATTTGGGGAGGTGCATAGGTAATGGAGTTGCATTTTATCTGTATTTACCAATGGTAGTAGAGTTTAAAATACGTACATGAAGTATCTGTTAATCTGGCTCTGATCTGCTACAGAAAAGATACCATCCTCTGATCTATGTCATCTATAATTTCTGACTGTCAAAATGCCACCTGTGAAGGCTTACACAGTTGTGATGTGAAGGATATTTCTTACTCTGCTGCTTTTGTTCATTTAAAATACTCTGTCAGACCTGAGAAGTATTTCATGGATGGATACTGACAAATTGGAAGGAAGACAAGAATAATAACTAGAAAACTTAAAAGATGTTCTGAAGAATTTAGGAGAATCTTAGATACAAACTGACTTAGCAGTACCTAAGAAGTTGTAATTGTGAAGTTATTTTTTGTTGCACAAACACTGAAGAAACCGACAAAGGGTACTGCAGTGTAATACAGGAATGTAAGTAGGGGAGATGATTAAACCAGTGAAGAAGAAGATAGGGTGAATACTTGGGAAGATTTTCTCAAAGTGTAGCTGTGGAATAAATGCACATGGGAAATGACAAGAAGCATAACTTAAAGTACAGGACCATTCAAAATCATCATAAGTATGTAGTTAGAAAGAATCCTGTACTGGCAGGTAAGTGGGTTAAACAATTTAATAAATTGTCTCTCTGCTGCTGTGTACTTTGTTATATTAACATGTTCACTAGTCTTCTTGCACTTAATTTTCTTTAGCAAGCATTTATTTGAAAATATTTCAACCAGGTCTACTTTCAACCGTAACTATTGCGAGAATGTGTGGATAGGGTTTGTAGAACCTGTCAGAGATTTAAAAAACACCTTGAAAAAAGGGTCATATGGGTTTGAATATTGAATTTAGAATTCCATACCCTTAACATCCCCCCTGCACCCCAGTTCTATTTCACACTTTCATCTTAAAGATTAATTTTAAATTAACACTAGAAAAAAGATTGCACGGTGCTCAGGACAACTGTATTTTTTAAATGTCCTGGTACACAAATGGATCAATGTGACTTCTGTTATGGTAGAATTACTTTATGTTTATTTTCCATGTATTTATGGAAATGTTGTGTCTCCCTTTAGTCTGTCCTAAATTATGTCAAAGAAACATGCAGAAGATGTTTTGAGTGAACAAAAGAACTCATCTACATTTTGTGACTACCAGGCTGTGCTACCATGGTCAAATTTACTGACCTAGGAAAGCAATGGCCAACGAGTGCCTGGTGGGATTCACAGAAGTCTTTAACACTAGATAGGAATTGCCAGCCTTTTTTTGGCTGTCTGCTGTAACCTACAGCAGATACCATGCAGATAAGCAGTCGGATAGGTGTGGTGTAACAGATACTTTTTTGAGGTTTGCTTGAGGAGTCTTGTCAGTCTCTCTCTGTGCTAGCTATGTGGTTAACTGGCCAGAGCATCAGGGTTTGACAGACTGGTGGTAGTTGTTGTCTGTTTGTTTGTTAAAGTTTTTCCTGATTTTGTAAAATGTACTATATTAACTTTATTCTTTCTCCTGTTATACTTTGAAGAGCTCTAATACCTCTCTGAAGCTGCAGAGGAAACCGCGGGAAAGCGATTTTGAAACAATTAAACTGATTAGTAATGGAGCCTATGGGTGAGTAATCCATGAGTGCAACAGCTCATCTGCATTTTGTTTCTGCTTAACTTCACATTATTTCTTATTGTAGGGATGTTTGTGTGAGGAGGAAGTTGTTTGTACTGCCGCTATTGTAATTCTGTTTTACTGCTTTGTTGCTAGTATTTCAATTTCACAAGAAAAACTTTTTGGAAAGCCTGCTAGGCAATAATTACTGTGTACTGCAGTAAATTAAAATACTGAATCACAGAATTTTTTAGAAGTAGGTGTCATGTAATGCCAAAGGTGAAATCTGAATAAACAAAGGCAAATTTTAAGCTACCTTTATAGTACTGGAATATAGCCTGTGTTCATGCAGGTGTGAAATAGAATAAACTGCATCTGTAGAGAGACAGGTTGTTAAAAATGAGTGCTTATTTGACCTAAAGGTAGTAGTGAAGTAGAAACATATTTCCTTAAGCAGGGCAGCCTTGTTTTGTTGCTTCTCCATGGACACACTTCTTGACTGCAAACCAGTTAGCTTTTAAGGAATTGCTGTTACTTTGTTAGTTTCTGGTTACTTGGAAAGTGCACAGCCTACTAACTAGGGGCACATGAGTCATCTGGAGATACCATAAAAGACCAAGAGAAAATGACGTTAGCCTGGGCATTAAATGAACGCAAATTATTTTTTTAGAAGTACTATGGAGGGATTGTGTCTTATCAGGAGGCAGAAGTTTTATTTCAGTTACCTTTTCTGATGAGATAATATAGTGGTACACCCTTGATTGGTACACCCTCCTCATCTGCACTGAAGTGTCGAGACAGGAACTTTTGATCTATGTAACCTGCAGTATAAGGAGGGATGTATTGTTTTGAAAAAAGGAGGGTTTCTGTCTTGATGTGAGGAGCCCATTGCTGAATGAGACTGTTACAGCCCAGCAGTGGAGAGGGCTGTGCTGCTCTCCAGCATAGAGCTCATTAGACTGGCTGTACTCTGCTCTAACTCTGCTTGGGGTAGGAAGCAGCAGCAACATGATAGGACTGAGCACTCTTCAAGGAGACCTTAGACATAGAAGAGAAAGCACCTGCAATCTACCTACAAGAATTTTGTGTACTGTTTTAATGGCCAGAGGCTGATGGGCACAGGAATTACCCTCTAATCTTTAGTTAAAGGTATCTATCTATAAGCTCTGAACAGTGGGCATTTAGTACTGCCTAGTACTATTGGTCATGGTTGCATTAACTGGTGTCCAGACCTGCTCACATAGCTCAGCAAAAAGCCTAAAGGGAATAACTTAACTTGCATTAAAGCTATCTAAGTAACCAAATATAACTTCTCACTAGTCAGCTTTTACACAGTTCATTTTTTTCTGAATTCTTTCCTAGTCAAATTCATTACTTTGCATATGCCAGTTTTTTCCAATTACCCCAGGGCTTCAAAAGCCTTTCTTCCAACAGTCAGCAAACAGCTGCTGCACTCCTCCCTGGGTACATCCCTTTCTCCTCTTGGCAGATGCTTAAGTACCTTCCATTTGTCCTTTCATCTCCTACTCAATTTCCTCTTTGTCTTACTAGAGGAGGATATGAAGAACCATGTGGAATAGATCCCAATCGGACAAAAAAAAAAACAAAACGTCTGAGTCACTAGACCTGTGCAGCTTCTGAGCAGTTTTAGGATGCTGAGGAATGAGAGAGGAGGGAGCAGCTGCAGAAGGAAGGGCATGAGGCCAGCAGTACAAGGCCAGCCATCTAAAGTCAGAGGATCTGTAGATCTCTGGCTCTTGCTCCATAGTTGTGAGTCAGAAGAAGCCTTGATGAGCCATTAAGAAATACAGAGTGGAGACAACTGTCCATTTTACAACAGAGGCAAATAAGGATCCAAAAATCTGGAAAGGATAGAAAGCCATGACTTTCTCTGACACATATGATGTCGGCGTGTAGGATTTTTTTCCTCATATTTTTGGCAGGGAGAAGCAATGCTTATGCAACACCTTTTTAATGCTATAGGATGCAAAAATTTGAAACATAAATATGGGAAAAAATTGGATGATATCATAAATTTGTGAAGAAAAGGAGGGTTGATAGAGGGTGAACAGCTTGGAGTGTATCTGAGTTCTGCATGCATCATTATTGTCATCAGCAAATGTTAAAGCTGGGGAAGCCTGGTAAGTTATACTGTGGTTCTACTAGAGGTGGGAATTGAAAATCTCATTTATTTAGTAGAGTGCTTCCATCCTCAAGCAAAAAATAACAAAGCAGATTTTGTTGGTTTACATTTTTATTTTAAATGGTTACTTTTTAGAAGAAAAATCAAGAGCAAGAAGGAAAACAAAGGTACAGGTGCTTATTAATTAATGTAGCATGAAAGGAACACAGTGAACTCAGATGAAAGTTTAAAAGTGTTTATTAAAAGTTATTTTAGGACCTAGTCAGTTCCCACTAACTACTGTAAGCTGAGGAAGCTTACAGTCCTAAATTCTAAGATAGCGCTTTTAAAACACTGTGTACGTGCTTGAATGTGTCCGCTTACCGCATATGACTGATGGTTAATATACTTAAAAGTTAAAGTCAAGTTTGGAGGGGAACACATCACAATAACCTAAATGCTCTTTAACGCATCAACAACATGGGGTGTCATAAAGCAATAATACCTGTTCCATCTGTGAATACAAAGCAATAAAGTGCTCCATAGACATTCACTGCTGTTTATTTACAAGTATAAGCAGCTGAAATAAAAATTATTGTTGTTATGCTACAATGTTTGGGGTTTTTTTCTCTTCTATGTTTTTCCAGGCCATTCATTTTTAAAATATCCTTAATATGTGTGAATTGTGCCTCTGCTTCATTGATGTATTCTCAAAAATGTCAGTGGACATATTTTGTGGTCTGACTTCAGTGGGCTGTCTTAATACTTTGTTTATTTTGGGGCTCTAATGGAAGGTTTAATTTATTAAAAAAAAAAAACCACACACATTCTGCTGTCTTTGATTTCACTGTGGCATTTTTGCCTTCTGTAGTGAAGTGGAAAGCTTTGACTGCTTCACAGGGTAATTGTTGGTCTTGGCATGCTGTAGCAGAGATTTGTCAGATATGTTGAACTTGATGAGTTTAAACTACCGATTTTGTGGAGGTTTGAGTGAATATCTTAGGAGTTCTCTGCTCCTAATTGATTGGATAAACTCATTTGTAGTGTAATTAAGTGACTGTATAGTAGATGAGGTGTATCAGGCATTTGGGAATGACTAGGAATATACAAGAAGTTAAACAAGCTGTGAATCACTGAATGTGTAGGAGGCTCGCCAGCTTGTTAATGGATTCACAAGCTGTCTGGTTTGGTTTTTTTTCAGCTAGCCAAAACTTTTCTTACTTCCCAAATGTAAAGATTTTATTGCAGTCACAGCAACATTTTTTCCATATTCCGGCTTGCAAGAGGTAACAATCCAAATTGGCATCAGTCTGGTTTCCTGAACCAGCTCAGTAAATTGAAGGTTACATTTGATTTCAAGAAAATGAGTGATGTTAGTTCAGTTGTTCTTCATTAATGTGTAATCATATCTGCCTAAAATACATACATAATACTACTTTTATCCCTGCTTGAATGGTAATGCCAATACATGCATGACATACTGGGTAATGATCCTGCTTGATAATTTTGAAAACTGTTGAAGCAGTGTTGGCTTGAGCATCTGCTTTCTCTGGTCTGTGAGTAAGCTTTCCTATCCCTTCTCCACTCCATTGACGGTACTTGCTCATGTGTAGTTGCATTGGGAATGGAACTAAGAAGGTTACTTAGCTGCAGAGTGACATCCCTTCAGTCAGGTTAATTTCATCATCAGCCTGGCAGCCACTAGTTCAGAAGTGGAAGAGGCTGAGGTAAGTGTGGCTTTGTAGGATGACTTAAGCAATGTCAGTTCTGAATGGAGTACTGTATTCCACTCTTTTTTTTGTTTACCCCTATGAGTTACTGGTCTGTGCAGAATAAGAGGCTTTGATGCCTAGAAACACATAGCTTTAAAGGGCAGTTTAGAAAGCAGGAGCTGGCGGTTTCTATGCTAGGGATCTTAGATTCATAATTCATTGTGGACTTACTCAAATAGTTTTGAGTGCATTTTGAACTCATATGCTTTTTTGCCCTTGAGTGAGCCAGTCTTCCTAGTACAGCACAGGCCAAGTACCTTATCTTTCTTCTGTAGCTAGTAAATTTGTGAGGACCTAATATTGGCAGGTAATGCAGTCCTCTTGGTGGTAAAGGAGGTTGTTACTGTAGTGAAGGTTTTGAGTTTTGTGCTTTCCAAGGGTGCAGCCTGCTACAAACTGGCAAGCAGCTCAGTTTCTTAACTGTTTCTTTTGCAAATACCAAACAGTTTACCCATAGGAAATCTGGACAGCAGCTTCATCATCTTGCATCTGTGTTTACTATCTGCCAAAAAGATAGAAGGCATTATTAGGTGTAGAGAAGTGATTCTAGTAGGAAAAATTTGTGACATATTGGAACAACTAGGGCTAGTAGCAGTTGTAAGAGAAGGATCACAGCCATTGTATTCTCTTCTCCAGATGGCCAGCTTCTCATTTGCTTCTAGGTAGAAGCAAATCTGAAATACTGTTTGGATGCTAATGTTAGGATGCTGCAGTGCTATGGTCAGCAGTTCCCTCTGCTACCAAATAAACCTGATCAAGTCATGGGCATCACTTAACTAGGAGATGGTGCAGTGCTACTTGTAAATTATGGTCTTAAGTAACTGTCCATAAACTTTACCATATGGCTGTAACGTGAATCACAGCCTCAGAAATGTCTCTTCACTGGAGGCAACGTCAGACATAATTCTAGGGTAGTACAGAATTTAAAAGGCTCTTCTCAGGAAATTGCATGTGAAAATGAACCATAGCTCCTGGTGAACAGCTGTAACCTTCAAACAGCAAGTATGATAACTTCTGTTTCCACAAGGAGTTCAACGTCCTTTAACAAATTAGATAATTAGGTCAAAGCAAGCGACACATCTACATTAGCCTCAAGAAAAATATGTAGAAGTTATAGGTTATTGAAGCACTGTAAACTAGGCCTGAAGCTTGTAATTTAGAGGAAAAAAAGAGGAATCTTCTTTGTAAGACTGGAGGAATAAATCACACAATATTTAAACTGGAGCGATTCAGGAACCTAGTTAAGTGTTTTAGCATGTGTAGTGGTTTTGCCTGGGCCAGGTTTTTTGGTAGTAGGGTGCTACAGGGGTGGCTTCTTTAAACAAAGAGAGTTGCCAGAAGCTTCCCCTGTAGCTGACAGGGTTAGGGCCAGTCAGTTCTAAGCTGGACCCTGCACCTGACCCAGGCCTGGCCAGTTAGTGGTGGGGGTAACACCTCTGTGAATAACATATTTGAGAAGAAGTTGTTGCACAGTTGCAAAACAGCAGCAGCAATAGGGAGGAAGAATGTGAAAACATCTCTGCAGACACCAAGGTCAGTGGAGAAGGAGGGGGAGGGGTGCTTAGGCACTGAAAAGGCTCCCTTGTGATATGTGATGACGACCATGGTGAAGCAGGTTGTCCCCTGCAGTCCATGGAGGCCACCTGGAAGCAGAGACCCACTCACTGCCCATGGAGGAGCCCACCCCGCAGCAGGTGGATGCCTGAAGGAGGCTGTGACTCCATAAGAAGTTCATCCTGGACCAAGTTCCTGCCAGGACCTAGGAGTTCATGGGGGAGGTGCCCACGCCAGAGCAGGTTTGCTGGCAGGACTTGTGATCCCGTGAGGGACTCAGGCTGGAGCAGTCTGTCCCTGAAGGACTGTCTCTCCCAGTGGATGACCCACACTGGGCAGTGTGTGAGGAGCTGCCCCTATGCTGGAGCAGTTTGTGAGGAGCTGCAGCCCATGGGAAGGACCCACACTGGAGAAGTTTGTGAGGGACTGTGTCCTGTGGAAAGGACCTCACAGTGTAGCAGTGGGAAGTGTGATGAGGCCTCCACCTGAAAAGCAGCAGCAAAGTCCATCTATAATGAACTGACCACAACCCCAATCCCTCATCCTGTGTGCCACTGGGAGGAAAGGAAAGGGAGTCCTGGGAAGAGGAGGGTTGTGGGTGTTTTTAAGACTTTTATTTCTCATCTCTGTTCTCTTATTTTTTTAATAAATCAAACCTTTTTCTCCCTAAGTTGAGTCTGTTCTGCCCGTGACGCTAATTACTGAGTGATCTCTCTGTCCTTATCTCAATTCACAAGCTGTTCGTTATATTTCTCTCTCTCTCTCCTGTCCAGTTTAGGAGGGGGAGCGATTTTATGACTTGGTGAACGTCGGGCTAAACCACCACATCATGCTTTTTTTATCATCTTGATGCGTATGCACATTGTTTTATATTTGTATCTAGTGTTATAAAGGTATTTAGTGATACTTTTTCAAGCTGTGATATATGTTGAAAGTGTAATAAGGTAATGTGTGGAGAATGCTAAAATTTGTAAATTTTCTTATTTCTCTTGAACAGTAAACTCCTATGTTAAGTACAGCAACAGTAAATTACAGAACACTTGTGTACCCATTGAGATCAATACAGTAAAATTGGAGGATATATTGGAGACTTCTGGTTGCCATGTTATCAAAACAGAAAGGAAGTAGATGGAAAGGCAGATTCTTTATTTAAAACAATATGAGGTTTTGTGGCTGATTGTGGCTTTTCAGGCAGACAAGGCTTTGAATGGATTGATTTGGCAATTAGATGATCTGCATGTTCTTAATATATTGCTTTTGATTAAAGGAATCCTCAAATTTACAGTTATCTTTATAATGTCACGAACAGCATTTAATGGTCAAGGCTGAGAAGTCATGAGTTGAGATGTTGTGCTTTCTTTCCAAAGCACATGCAAAGCAAATAAATGTTTGTCTTGTGCTCCAGCTGTAACATTCTGAAAAATGAAAAACAGATAGATATGATAAAACTGGCCTGTGGGAGGAAACAAAAAGGTGCAAGTTCAATGCGAGAATTAAAGGAATGTATGTAGCAAGATGACAGCTTCAGGGCCATCACAATCTGCATATGATGTTATAAACTAACAGAATTGTACTTCAAGGGTGGCAGATCAGAGTACAGACTAACCCAGGACAAAGTTATGTGCTGGAACTCACTGTTCAATGATTTTACCTCAAAGTTCTCAGCAGTTGTGTACTTTACTCCAAGATTTCCACTTAGATTAAGTTGAAGTACCACTTCTGTGCAGAAACGTGAAAGATTGACTGTTTTCTTCTCTTTTGATATGTCCAGGAAATTTGTATCTCAACTGTTTCCCATGGGGAGATGTAGTTTTTATTTATCATTTTATTGACATTTCAGTAAATTCTAATATACTTTTTCAAATTGTGAGAGCTGAGATCACCAGTGTCACAGGCAATCCCAGACACAGTTGTTGCAGTATGTGTAGTTTAGTGTACTAGTAGGTTGGGGAAATGGAGTCACCATTGTGAGCTAGGAGTGTCCTAGGGAAAAAAAGGAGGTCTTATCCAGGAATAACATGCTACTGGATAGGGCATAGTTGTCTTCATAAAGTATAAATGCTGTTTGCTGGGGTTACTGTGATCAGAGGATGAGAATTAAGTAGTTGTTAGACATTTTTTTTATGTTGAAGATAACTTAAGAACTCTTTACGTGGGCATACACTTTTTTGCCATATAAACATGAGAGAAAACTATAGCAGTTCTGAATTTGGTACACTTGAACTAAACATTTTTTTCTCTGAGGAATTGTAGATTACTGAATGGTAGTGGAAAGTTATACAATTACCCACCTGTGACTGTAAGACAGGAGAATGTAATTTGAAGAACTGGGGAAACATAACTGACATGTTCCAGACACTTAGCGGGCTCAATAGTCCTTAGAACTTCCTGGTTTTTCATCTTTAAATGTCATAGTAATGACCCTCCATATCCACATGTTCTCCAGAGGGGATTTATTAAGACGCTGTAATAATATGCTCTGCTTAACATCTGTCTTTCAAGAGTTCACCTTGCCACACGGTCCAAATTTAAGCTTTTGAGAAAGATTTGTGGCCTGAGTCCTCAGGCAATCCTCAATTCATTCATATAACTTAATTTTTTTTGAACAATATGGCTTTAGGCACCTGAAGGGCTCATTTTCCTGTGTGCCAGGGGTGCGCAAGGGGACTGAAATAAGGAAAAGGAAAGACAAAACTGCAGGAGAGGCTAAGACTGAAAGGAGATAGTAAAACAAGAGATACAGAATGTAAGGGAAAGAAAAGCAAAGGAAAAGTGTTGTAGCGGAGGAACACAGAGAGCAGTGAATATGAGAGAAGCTGTATGAAGAGGTGCAGGAGGACAAAAGGCATGAAGCCAGAAGGGAAGAGTACTGCATCTGAATAATATAGTCTTTATTCCGGCTTGGGAGGGGCAGAAGGGAGTGAGTCTTAGTAGGAGGCATGAAGGATGGGATTTGTCTTGGATTTTGCCCAAAGTGATTTTTCACCTACTTTCATAATGATGTAATGTCTTTTACCTGCTCACTGCTCAGACAAGAGCAATGGATTAATGAAAGCTTTTGGAATCTGTAAAAGAAATTTTCTTGTCTAGAAAAAGTTTTCCTCAACAAAGGAAAGCAAAAGACATATTGATTTTGTTCAGTGCCTGTAACTTTGGTAGCTGTGGGAGGATCTTCAGAGAAATAGGAAGGTGTTTAGATAAATAATTATATGCTGATATTGGACCACATGGGCACAACAAATTGAATTTTAAAACTACGTGATCGAGTCTTATTTTTTCTCTCTGTTTTCTCCTTTTAGTCCTTTCTTTCCATAAACACTCTACTATGGGAATTATATATTGGAGATGCTATAAGCATTAAGTGCTACAAAATGGATTTCAAGCAAGGCAAACATTTTCAGGATTTGCCTTAAGGGATTTTGAGAAGTGTAGCAATAGTGTCCTGTGACAATATTTCATGGCAGGATTTCTTCTGCTGAGCCTTGAAAGAAGTGGGGCTTGTCCACAGAGGGTTTTCTTTCACCCTGCATTCCTCACTGCCTTGCTTGACCTTGTCTAATGGAATTTACAGGAAACTTGGTACCAAGTACCCCAGTGGAAGTTCTGTGTGTAAAGGTACATCTCAATCCCACATTGTTACGTGGTTAGCACAGTGATCTTTGTTTCAGGTTACCTGTTGGTGACCTAGCTCAGATACGGATCAGTGCTGATGTCAGGGACTGAACAAGAACAGAAGACTCTGCACCTGGCAATGAGGGAGTCACCTCAACAAGGAAATTCTGAGTAACCTTCATGAGAAACCTGTGACATGTTTTAAAATCCCCTGAATGGAGTCTGAGTCATAATTATCTGACAGCATACTTAGAGAATAAGCATTTGTTGAAATGATTTATTACACTGTGCCACAGCTGGGTTTTGTACAGTTGTTTGTTGACGTGAACACACCAAATCTGCCTGAGAGCAGTTGCTATACTGGTGGGGGTAGCATTTGATATATTTAGATGTAGTTTGCTTTGGGGAGTGGGTGGGTGTGGTTTTAGTTTGTGTACTAATTTGTGTTGACTGAAACTCATCCTGGTTATGAAACAAAAGGAAGTTCTTAGCCATTGTCTAATATGAAAGGTAGGTCAACTGCACTAAATTGAACCCAACTATTTTTTAATAATATATTCATTTATTTGTTTGAAAATACTTTTAAAACTTTTTTTCTTATTATTTCCCATTTGAACTTCCTCAGTGCGGTTTATTTTGTGAGGCACAAAGAAACAAGACAAAGATTTGCCATGAAGAAAATTAATAAGCAGAATCTCATCCTCCGAAACCAGATTCAACAGGCCTTTGTTGAACGTGATATCCTGACGTTTGCAGAAAATCCATTTGTTGTCAGCATGTATTGCTCCTTTGAAACAAGACGTCATTTATGCATGGTCATGGAATATGTAGAAGGTAAAATGTTTGTTACATTTTATAGAGGAAGAGTAGAGTTATCTTAGACTAGGAAAGAAGAATAACCTGTGCAATACTATTATTAGAAAGAATCCCTGTGTGTCCCTTTTACTTTGGCAATAAATGCTTAGCATCTAAATCCAGCAGCAAGGTGACTTTTTACCCAGTCGTTATTTCCCAGTGACAACTTGTAAAATGCTTGTGTTCCTGCTGTAATGGGAAGTAGCTGTTCATTGAATATGATCCTCATAGACTGTAGTCATAAGTGTTCTAGAGTTCAAAGTTTATGAGGAAATGCTGTTTGCTTTTCTGGAGTTAAAATCTTGATTAGCACATGTTGGGGTGATTATTTTTAAGGAGGAAGAGGGAAGAGTAAGCAATTTGAAAAAGTGTTGATGCTGAAGGAGAACAGTGGACAGAGGTGGTGGAGGATACATGGGCTGTAGTTGTGTAGGTAGGGGAGGGGAGAGAGCTTTTTTTCTTGAAGTAGCACCACAGGCTATTATTTTCTAGTTGAACCCTAATATTGCTTATTCTAGCTTCACACTGTGTTTTCAGTACAGTAGTTGGTGTGGTTACATGTTTGGTTTAATAATCTAACTGGAAAATAAACATTTATGGCTACAGTTTGTCTCTCAGCATATAGAGATTATACTGATACACCTCAATTTGTAGCATCATCTAGAATATTTGTCTTGTTTCCATAGGTGGAGACTGTGCAACTTTGTTGAAGAATATGGGTCCATTACCTGTAGACATGGCAAGAATGTATTTTGCAGAGACTGTTCTGGCCTTGGAATACCTTCATAATTATGGAATTGTACATAGGGATTTGAAGCCAGACAAGTAGGTATATAGAGTATGAGGACAAGAGGACTTTGAAGTTGTCAGATAAGCTGTAAAAAATGTTAACTTGCTTTCAATTTTTTTTTTATTATGAATGTTGTAAGGATTCAAAATTTCTGCACAACATTTGAATTTTCATTACCTAAAGTTGCAGAAAATGCTTTTGTTTTTTTCAAAACAACTTGTTAAAATTTTCCATCTGGGTCATCTGGTAGGAAATGCATTTTGGTTGTTAAAGATCTGTGAAAGTATGCTTAACACACTGACTAATACAAAGTATTGACAATTTGCGGATACTTGTATATATGAAGGCAAGATAGACCAGACTGAGGCACTTTTCCTGTTGCAGTGGGTTTGGTTTTGTGGTTTTATTTTTTTCTTTTTTATTTTTTCTCCAATATTTAGAAATACAATGTTACTCCTATACATGCAAATAACATTACAGCAAGTAGCTGCAGTAAAAAGTATGGCTATTGCAGCTTCTTTAATATTCTTTGTGCTCCACATTCTAAAGAAGAGAGCTGGAGTTATGCCTGTTGAGTGACAATACCTTCATAGCATGATATGTTAGCCAGTATAGCATTAGTTACTAACTTCAGATATTAAGGTTTTTTTTTCCAAATGGATGACTCAGCTTGTTACAGACAGAAAATGCTCACCTTACTTCAAAAGCGACATCTCATCTGGATCTTTGAAATGGTGACTGTTTCTGTTTCTTCAAAGCATCTCGCATTCAGCTCAATGGTTGAACAGCTTTTCTTTAATGTGTTATGCAGTTGCATATAAAAAGTCTATTTACATCTGATAATAATAGTAACAAATGTAAGACTGAGAGATTTGTAACCTCTTTGTTTTTTACCTGGTTAAATTACTTTTTAAGCTTAGTCTTTGTATTTTTTCAGTACTAATGCAACGTTTTCCTCCCAAGTTTTATAATAAGCGTGTAGTTTTGAGTTACATCGCAGTAACTACATGTCATTCTAATTTTCAGTTTATTGGTAACATCCATGGGCCATATAAAGCTTACAGATTTTGGCCTGTCAAAGGTGGGCCTAATGAGTTTGACCACCAACCTGTATGAGGGTCACATTGAAAAGGATGCCAGAGAATTCCTTGACAAACAAGTAAGACACATCCTTGTTTCATCTCTATATCAAGTGTTCAAATGCTACATTCTGCTGCTGAAATATCACTCCATACTGTGGTATAAACTCTTGTTATTTCTGCATTGATATTCCAAGTGTGTATATGTCATTTATACTGATGCCCTGCAGATTATTCTAGGCCTTTTTCTCTCTACATTAGGATCTGTTAGTAAGATGAACAACCTAATTGTCTGCAAATGAATCTGTGAGAGAGACAAATGGTAAACTGTTTTTATAAGGAAATCAGAAATCTCAGCAGAGTACTTGTGGAGCTCATGATGCATTGTACAACCAAGGATGCTAAAATCCTTGCTATGGCCCATTTCGCCTTAAATGTGCCACATTACCATCACTCACAATCTGTCTGCTGTAAAAGTTACTTAAGATAAAACCATCACAACTTTCGTGTGAAGATAAGGATATGCTTAAGTTAAATAAAATCATTGCCATGATGGACTCCCATGTACAGAACACAGTCTGCCTTCTGCTCAGTGGGTACACAAATGTCGATTATGATTCCTGCAGATGTAGCTAGGTCATTCTGAAAACACTTCTGTTATGCAAACTCAGCAGACTAAACCCTGCCAAATCCCATTTCTACATGTTTCCATAATATTTTACATTTAAAGAATTATAAATGATGAGACAGCCAAATTAGACATGTTTTTACCATCATGCTTATTTCTTTTAGGTCTGTGGTACGCCTGAATACATAGCTCCTGAAGTGATATTGAGACAGGGTTATGGAAAACCAGTTGACTGGTGGGCTATGGGAATTATCCTTTATGAATTTCTTGTTGGATGTGTTCCATTCTTTGGAGATACACCAGAAGAGCTGTTTGGACAAGTAATCAGTGGTAAGGTTCATCACAAAAGCTAAAATATCAGATCCCTGCTGTTAAACACTTCAATTTCTGTAAATAGTAAAGATACTTACAACTTCACTGATAAATTTTCAGGCTACTTTGGCTTACAAACCCGCTATTGTCATGGTAATGCAACACACTGTTTGCTGCCAAAGCAGTAAGAAAAAAAATTGAATTAAAAGCTGAATGTGACCTGATCTAGGTGAACCTGCTTTAGCAAGGGAATTGGACTGAATGATCTTTAGAGTTCCCTTCCAGCCTGCACCATTCTGTGGTTTCATGGCACTATATATTGTTGCTATGTACAGAAATGCAGTAGAGTGCAATGGTAAGGCTGTACTGTTTGAAAAAGAAAAGCAATATTAGTCAAAAAATAATGCCATTATGGCACAGTGATTTCAGTCTTTAGTAAATAAATTACACCAGAGAAGAATTGGTTAAAACAAATTTGCATAAATGGGAAAAATGCCTCCTAGCACAATGAACAAATTAAGAAAGATGTAATAAAACCCTAAAACAAATGTCTCCCAAATAATAAATAATGGGAAAGAGAAGGAAACAAATTCAATTCACAGATTGTTAATGATTTCATTGGTGATTGTTGTAGTGTAGTGTTATTTCTGTAGCAGCTGTTCTTGTTCCATTTAAAATTCAATAACCTTTTAGATCTTAACCTGCAAGCTGACCCTAAGTATTGTTATGTGGCTTGTGGCAAAACTAAATGATAATTAAACAGAATTGTTTACTATCCTACCTGCTGTTTCCATAAATTTCCCACATGCATAGATGTTGAGGGCTTCTGTTTATGCCAAAAGTGTAACAGAATGACACCTCTGTTACTGAGCATTTCCAAGTCAGTTTTATGATCTGTGTAAAAGGTCCAAGAGCTGTCCAAAAAAAAGGCCACAAAAAAACCACAGCACCTCCAAAGAACCCACACTCAACACAAAACTAACCACACTCTAGTTTCTTGTCTCTGGAAATGCAACAAATCTCTTTCAACTTAAAGAGATACTCTGTCATTGTCTCACTTTCTGTCATCTCAGAAGTTGAAAGCCAGACTTATTTGTAAACTGTAATGAAATTTGTGAGTTGCCTCTAGTGTGTAATCTCTCTATAAAATGTCTTAGCTGTTCATGGATTTATAACCATATTTTCTGATGTGATATACCGAGAGCTGAGTGGCAAGGAGAATCAACTGTTTAATTAACAAAAGCAGCAAATGCTGGCTTTGTTCTGGATGCCTCATGGCTGTGATGCATATTCATGCTGATTTTTCCAAGTCAGATTTAAACAGTGGAAGCTGTAGGCAGGCAAACATGGACATAACTCACGTTTTTATTGCATTTCCAGACATGTGCACATGTGTTTTTAGCTTCTTGCTCCCTGACTGGGAGAGGAGGAGGAAATAATCTAAAATTAATGACAGAATTTGGACTTAGGACTTGATTTTGCATGCAGCATTAACTTTACGTTTTGTAAAAAAAAAAAAACCAAACAAAAAAAACCAAAAAACCAACACAACTTCATATGTTACAATCTCGGTGGCATGTATGTGAATAACTTCGGTTGAATGTGTGAATTTGTCTTTGAGAAAATATCTGTAGAAATACATATTTATAAACCTAATCTGTTCCTACTCACTGTTCAAGAGTGTTGATCCAGCTTAGTTTCTTGTTTTGATGTTGACATGTCAATTTATTCTATGTTAAAGATCCTTACTGAAATAATTCTTACTGTCAGTATCTACAGGAGAACTCTCCTGTTGCGTAAGTTCCTGTGCTGAAATATACAGTCTCCTTGTATTCAACTGTAAAAGCTGTGTTAAAAACGGCAAACTATAGCCCATACTTTCATTCAATTTTCTGTTTGTGAAATCTGATTTCTACTTAAAAGTCTACTTCAAAATCTTGCCCCCTCATTTTACCTTGCTTCTTCATTGTAGGTTGCTTTGTCTGTCCCCAAGTTGTGTGAGTACAACTATGGGAGTCCTCAGTGTAAAGCTAGATGCTTAAAATGACAGAACTTAAAAATAGTGCTCCAGAAACAGGTTACTTTTTGTGCCTGTTTATTTCAGTACTTTTCCTTCAAGTATGAAAAAAAAAAAGCTTAATCTTGTGTGTAGCTTCTGATGATTATTTCTCCACTGATGATCATTTTGAAGGAAAAGTTTAGATCGTACAATGACAACAAAATGCTCAACAGCCTTCTGTATTTCCAGAGCTCCTAGTGTCTTGTTTCTCGGATGTCAGTTTTATCTGAAACTTCTGCAGTTTTGTCCAAACTGGCAATACATTACATTAGTGTAGGCAGCATCTGCTAAAAGTCAAAAAAACATTCTGCATAACCTGTTACAAAGTTCATGTTCTTATTGAAACTGGCAAAATTTTCTGTAATTTAACTTAAATGAAAGTTTTATTCAGCTTTACTTGAATACTTGCAAGATTTAGTATCTTGATTGTACAATTACAGTCCAACTTGCTCTATGATATGCAAAAGGCTTAATAATTTAAGTGTCAGTAGAGTGAAGTGATTTTCCTCTGAAGTGTGAGACACTTGGAAAAAAAGCTCTACTGGCATCTGTATCTCTCCATATTCCAGTACCTTGGCCCTTAGTCATGGTGGTAATGACTTCAGTGAGTCTGCTAGCATTAGAGAAGGATTACAGATGTGAGTGATGACTGCTGGGTTGAGTTAGCTGTGTCCAGCTTAACAGCAGTTTCCATGGAACAGAACTAAAATTTAAGCCATGTTTTTAGGGGGACAGAAAGAAGGAATGGTCTTCAAGTTGTGCCACTATTTTGTAATAGTTTTCCATGCACCAAGCATTCCTGTATTCTGTTGTTAAACACTCCATGGTTAAAGAGTATTTCTGAGGAAAACAGGAACGTAATATGTTCATGGAATCTGTATAGGATGGGAAAATCAGAAGTAATTGGTATACAACAGAGAGTACCTTGAAAAAGTTGACTGAACTCTGACTTTCCTACTAGCCCACTATGAGAGCTTTCACACAGCTTTTTCTGAATGTTTGGATAAGACTTCAGCAGTAACAATCAACTTTCTGTTTTGCTAGATGAAATCAATTGGCCTGAAAAAGATGAAGCACCACCTCCGGATGCCCAGGATCTGATTACCCTGCTGCTGAGACAGAATCCTTTGGAAAGACTGGGAACAGGTTAGGAGACACTATTTTAAATTGTTAACATGCTGGAAATAGCTTCTATATTTGACACTGAGAAGCTTTGTCCACCTATTTGTTTTGCCTGGGAAACACCTGTCAGTGTAAGTAACGTGACAACATGCCATTATAGCAAGAGGGTATTTTATAAATTCAGACCAGTAATATGAGCTTAACGAGATGATGACTCCCTGTCTTCTTGAGTTCACATGTGGTCATTCACATTTACTCTTAATTTGGTAAACAAAATAGAACTTTCTCAAAGACCCAGTTAGCCACAGTATTAAATAACTAAATACAGAAGTAAATAAGGGAAATTGATACACAAGTGATACTTTCCTTTTCAGCAGTATCTTAGCCTAGCAAGTTAGTTGCTTCAGGTTTTAGGATGAGTGATGAGTATTTGCACTACTTTTTCAGTAATGACTGTCTGAGGTTGTGTTGTGAAAGTTGTCATTTTCATTCAGCATGCACTACTTGCATGAAAAATAACAAAACCGAAAAGTGTGACTGTTAAGTAAGTAAAAGGATATCGGTGAGAGCACAAGCTCCTGGCTTATTCTACCATGGATCATTCAGTGCCATGCTCATTTCCTTTTGAGAGAAGAACTAGCATGTGGTATTAGGAGCAGTGAGCCTGCACAGGTAAAAGGAAGCATTGTGCTTCTATGCAATACGGTTTATTTGTTAGTTGATGGAGCAGGATTTACCCAGAAATTCAGGTGAGAGGCAGTAGTGAAGAATTTTAAATATGACTTTTGAGTGTTAGTGCATGGAAACTAGTCACTGTCTGCCACTGGGCAGAGCACTATGTAAACCCAGAAAAAAGGCCTCCTACATAAAAGAGCCTGAGCATAGATAGTCTTATTTACAGCGACCACCGTATGCCATGAATATGAATATGTTGGGGATGCTAAACAAACCAAGGGGCAGGTTGAATCAGTGCAAAAGTACTTGGAAAACCGGCAAAACTGAGTCCAGTGTTCAGATCATGCTGCATAGTTTTAATGCTAATATAAAAGGGAACATCAGGAATCAGTTCATAACTGACCTTACCCAGGGGGAATGTGCATATAACCCAGACCCCACAGTACTATTGATGCAGTTCCAAATAACAGGTCTTCCTTTGCAATGTGATTATGTGACTGCAGTGAGCGAACTGTGTGTCCTTTGCCCTTTGTGTGTCTGGGATCTGTGTGAACAGCTTTTAAGACTTCACTGTAGCTGATGATCTGGAGTAAGTGACATCCAGCGAAGTTTGTGGTTCACCCTTGCTTCATAAACAAGTCAAAAGTGAGGGAGGTGTCATGTACCAGTCAGCTTTTCCATATGCTGCCTGCTTCATCTGCTGCAAAAGGCACTGTTGACAAGGGCAAGGGCAGAACAAGGAGCCACAACTAGTTCCATTCCCATTTAAGTGTATTCCTTTCAGACATTGTTACATTGCCAGGAAGCTTTTTCCTGGTAAACACAGCATAAATTCAAAACTGTCACTCTGTGAGAGCCTGGATCAAAAGTAGATGGCAAATTCTGCTTCTCTCGCTGCAGCTGGCTGAGAAAGGGAATTGGCTAGAATGAGGTTGGCTTAACTACTGTAATGGTCAGTGCCACCACATATAGCATCTGTGCATCTCATTTATGGGCTGGTTTCTTTCGACTGGTTTTGGTCTCTCAAGAGCTGGCAGTCTGAAGAAGGCAATCAGGCAGCCTTTTTTTTTTTTAAGTACAGAGAGGTGTTTAAAAACTACGACAAAGTTTTGAGTTGGTGGTTTGTTGGGTTCTTTTTTTTTGTTTAAGGGTCCGGAGCAACTCATAGGATGCTGCAACGTGTGACAGGTCCCACAGAAGCACTGGAAAATAGCACAGTTTATCCTAGGCTCCACTGTGCATTTCAGATGACAGCCCCATCTATTTAATACGTTTGCTAGCTGCATAATACTCCATGAAATAGTAATTGAGTATTTGCTCAGGAGATCTGAGTAACATAGTCAAGCTGAAGGGTAATAGCTACTATACTTGTTTAGAGGAAGGAAAATAACAGCAAAGACAACTTTGGCTTGAAAGTGTGTGCTACCAATCATTATTTATACCATTCTGATGTACTATCCCATTACTGTACTCGGAGAAATGTTCACTCCTTGACTAGTGACTTGGAATTAGATGTCATTTTTTGTTTCCTTTGGGGAAAATTCAGCATTTGTGAAATGTTCCTTGGTGCAGTCAGAAAGGCAAAGAACTTAACCTAGAAATCTGACTTGGAGACCAATACTGGAGATACCACAGATTTTCTGTGCCTTAGCCTTGCCATCGGGAAGTTTACATACTGCCTTAATGTGGAGATTTGACCTTAGCTGCCCAATTGGTGCCCACCAAAAGCTGCTTGTCACTCCCCCTCCTCAATTTCACAGGGGAAGAACATAGGATTAAAGGCTTTGGGTTCGAGATAAGGACAGGAGATTTATCAGCAGTTACTGTCATCAGCAAAACAAACTGGACTCAAGGGAATTAAATTCTTGCCAATTAAAAACAGAGTAGTATAATAACAAATAAGAACAAATCTACAGACACTTTTTCCCCACTTCTCCTTTCTTTCCGGGCTCAACTTCACTCCCAATTTCTCTACCTCCTCCCTGAGTGGTGTGTGGGAGATTAGTCAGTTCATAACAGGTCTCTGCGACTCCTTATCTTCACACTCTTTCCTTGCTCCAAGTGTGAGAACCCACCCATGTGAGACTGTCCTCCTTGAACTTCTCCAAGGTGAGTCGATCTCATAGACTATGGTGCTTTATGTGGGTCCCACATGTGGTCCTAAGTCCTGACAGCAAACCTGCTCCAGCGTGGGCTCCTGTCTCCCCAGAGCCACAAGTCCTGCCAGGAACCTGTTCCAGTGTGGGCTTCACATGGGATCACAGCCTCCTTTGGGCACCTGCTCTGACATAGGGTTATCCTAGGCTACAGGTAGATCTCTGCTCTCCTTTGGCCTCCATGGCTGCAGGGGTCACCATGGGCTGCACCATGGCTACGGCAGGGTCTCTGCTCCAGGCCTGGAACACTTCCTCCCATCCTTCACTGGCTTTGTTTCTTCCATATAGTCTCACTTCTTTCTCACAGCTGCTGATAATACTGTAAATGTTACCCTTTTTACAGAGGTGCTACCAATGTCACTTGTGGCCTTAGCCTTGTCTCAAACAGGTCCATCTTGGAGGTGGCTGGAGTTGGCTTTATCAGACATGGGAGAAGATTTTGACATCTTCTTGTAGAAGCCACCTCTGCAGCTAACTCACTGCCAAAACTCTACCACGTAAACCAAATATGTTCAAGTTGGCAGTAACTCTTGATGTGTTTTAGATTACCTGTTGAGTTTTTAGAGTTGAATTTATCATCACCCACCTCCACAGAACAGAAATTTTAGTATTTAGTTATGTTTTTACAGCTGTTCCTTAGCTTGAAATCAGTGCAATTGTTTAACGTGCAATATAAGTGGTAAGCAATAATCAGTAAGAAGATAAATAAGGTATCTCTTACAGAATTGTGTATTACTGCCTTAAAAGGCCAAAAGGAGCTCCTGGTGGGCAGTGGAACTATTAAGCAACTATTAAGAATCATTCTCTATTAATTTTTGACTTTACTTACTCATCTACTGCAGATCTTTATATTTTTTCTGACTACTACTGGTACATCTGATGCCTCTGACTAATGTGTAGCTGACAGATAATAATTAGTATATCCAGAAAAATGTTGAAAGGGGGAAGGTGATAAAGCAATGGCACAATTGTTAAATAAATGATAACAGCAAAACAGGGATGATGAGATGCTCTGATAGTTTGAGGACATTCTGGTGGAATTAAATGGTCAGATGTTTCTGCCTACAGTGATGACTGTGCCATTCAATGATAATTTGCATTTTTTGGCCAGGGGTTTAGGTGAACCTGGTATCAGGGGATTTGGTATTTAATTTGCTTCGTGTTTTTCTCTGGCTCCCTCAGGTGGTGCTTATGAAGTAAAGCAACATCAGTTCTTCAGGAGCCTTGACTGGAACAGTCTGCTGAGGCAGAAAGCAGAATTTATTCCACAATTGGAGTCTGAAGATGACACAAGCTATTTTGACAGTAGGTGTTTGGTATTAAAAAAATGTGACATGCCATGTTTAAATAATCACTGCCTTTGACTCTTGCTTACAGCTTTGCATGTCTCCTTTACAGAACAACTGGCAGCTTGCAATTTTGTGGGGAATTTGACATTTCAGCAGAAATAATCTTAAGAATAAAATTATGCCTTTAATATTAATGCTTAATACCTGTTCCTCATGATAAATTCAGATGTTTTCTTTCCCTTGTGTGTAGCTCGTTCTGAGAAGTACCACCATATGGAAACTGAGGAAGAAGATGATACCAATGATGAAGACTTTAGTTTGGAGATAAGACAGTTTTCGTCATGTTCACACAGATTTTCAAAAGTAAGTAAAAACTGCTGCAATGTTAGTATGTATTGTGTTGTGTACATAAACATTTTGCTGCTGTCTTACAGAGTTTGGAAGTAGCTATGGAAGAAACGTATAGGATGTTTCTTCTGGAAAGGTTAACTGAAATTAAGCAAAACCGAAATTAATAGCGTTAAATAAAAGATGGGAAGTGTTTCTTGAATCCTAAGAAGATAACAGAAAATGGTATAGGTTGTATTTTCTGTAGTAAATTCGTAATAGTATAAGGGAAATGTTAGGGAAACTCTTCTGTTAAATGCTCATGCATCTTTCCTAGTGTTGGTTTCCTTTTACATAGTTTGCATGTTGCTCCAGTTGTGTCCTGGATGTCTTGCAGGTGATGGCATTACAGGACTAGCCTCTAGTATTAGACTGAAGGAGAAAAGCAAAGAAATAGTTAGCATGTGATTTGGCCAAGAAGAGATCCCTGTGGGTCTCCACTGGCCACAGGCCTCCAACTTGATTCTGTGCCATTGATCACGACCCTCTCGGCTCTCTCATTCAGCCAACTCTCGATCCACATCACTGTCCACTCATCCAGGCCACACTGTTTGAGCTTTCTGATGAGGATGTTATGGGAGACAGTGTCAAAAGTCTTGCTGAAGTCAAGGTAGATGACATCCGCTGCTCTTCCTTCATCTAGCCAGCCAGTTATGCACTCATATCAGGCTATCGGGTTGCTCAAGCAGACTTTCCCTTTGGTGAATGCATGTTGACTCCCCCTGATAACCATCTTTTCCTTCGTGTGTTCAGTGATAACATTTAGGATGAGTTGTTCCACTACCTTTGCAGGGATGGAGGTGAAGCTGACCAGCCTGTAGTTTCCTGGGTCATTATTCCTGCCCTTTCTGGAGACTGGAGTGACATTGGCCTTTCTCCAGTCTTCAGGCACTAGTAAATGACACAGGCACTTTGGAGATAACTTGGATGAGAGGCAGTGAGCACAGGAAGTTCTATCTGAAGTTAAGGAATCACTTTTGTGATTAGAAGATTATTGAACTATGGTACAAATTGTACAGATAGATTGTGGAGCCTCCAGCCTTGGAGGTCTTCAAAAGCTGTGCGTACGTGGTCCTGAGCAACCAGCTCTAGATGACACAGCTTGTGCAGAGCGTTTGGGCAAGATGACCTGCAGAAATCCCTTCCAACCTTATTCTGTGATTCTGTGAACTTCTGTCCTTTTGAAAGTGCTAATAACCACAGCAATAGTTTGGTTTGTTAATGTGGTTATGTCTTTGCATCTCTAGCTGTTCCTATCCGGCTGTGGAACATACAGCTGAAAATTTCTGTTTGTTATTATTCAGCTAAGCAAACAACAGATTTCCAGTGATCTAAGGGATTTTGTCTCAAATTACTCAGTTAAATTCTTTAACTGAGTAATTTATTCTTAAGTTCAAAGTTAACTCAGATGAATTTTTCTGCTTTTCACACTTGACTGGTAAATACTGAATCAATGTGTTAGGGTTAGGGCGTTTTTACCTTTATTTGCTTAATGATTGTGAATTAATCCAAGATGTGCAGTAAATCTTGTGAGCTAGTGGCCATAAGGCTGTTGATTTCACTATCGAAGCTGGGAAAAAGCTGACGACGTCCCTTCTCATTACAAAGTAATTTGTGACCCTGTACATGAGGCGCCAAGAAAGCAAAATAGGAAAGCATTTCAAGAACACTTGAGAAGGAAGTATTGGAAATTTTAAACAGATTCAAGAAATTTGAAGTTTGCCTCTGATAAACTATATAAGCATTTAAAATATGTAGAGTACAACCTGAAATGTGTTTTCCTATGTATCTTTTTGTATCAAATATGTGGGTGATGAGTTGGGTGTTTTGCTTTTTTTTTGTCTTTAATAGGTTTTCAGTAGCATAGATCGAGTCACTCAAACGCAAGGTGAAGAAAAGGAAGATTCAGGTGACAAACTGAAAAATGTAACATTGCCTTCTGTGGAATCTCTAAGCTGGAGTTCAGAATATTCTGAAATGTAAGTAGGAAGGTGCTTGAAGTGGTCCATGTCCTGCTTGCTAGGTAGCAGGCTTTCTCAATTACTGCATGAGAATTTGCTTCTTTTTAATGCAGACAACAGATATCTACATCCATCTCCTCTGACACTGAGAGTGGCAGGCAGCGACACAGTTCTGGTTTGCTTCCGAAGTTGGCCGTATCAGCTGAAGGAGACCAGGATGATTCTACCAGCTTAGTGGGACCCCGGGAGGAACGGGAAAAACCTGTGCTGGTAAGCGAGGAAGTAGTGCAAGATGAACCTGAAGTAACCACCCCAGCAAGTACGATCAGCAGCTCCACGCTATCAGGTAATTCACAGTGGGTCTCTTAACCGATGACATTCAATACAGTTGTGGACCTTCTTTGTTTAGCAGTAGCATTCTTAAAAGTCCTGTATTTCAGAACTGTTTAAAAATAGCCATCCCATAGCCATCCCAAGAGCACTCCTGTTGGTTTGTGCTCAGACTCAAGCTAATAAAATCTCTTTAATATACGTGTATGGAAGCTTTGACAGTTTTAGAAATGCCAGCGTTTACCTCTCCTGATTCTGAAGCACTGCTAGGCAAGTGATAAAGTGGTGACTTGACCTACAGTATCTGTCTATGGCAAGGAAGGAGTCTTAGATCCATTGAGCACATAAAGCATTATTTTTTTACCTTCTTTAGGTGAAGTTGGTGATCTTTTGATTGATCCATCCTGGAGTAATTCCAGCCGATCTATATTGCACTTTTCTAACACTCTGTACTGCACTGTTAGGTGTTTTTATTAAAGACATCTCGGTGGTGTACACCTTTCAGAATTGGCAGGATTACCTTTGACTTGTCACTAGGAGGGAGTGTTGTAAACAATTCCAATTGAAATAATTTCTTTCCTTCATACATTGCTCTCCCAGCTCAACCATTTGCTTGCATTTCAGTAGGACGCAGCACCTTGCTGCATCTTGCTGGTTTTTGTACTTTCAGGGGAGAGTTTTGTTTGAAACTCTCTGTTTGGACTGTTGGGACACCTGATACTTAACACAGATCTAAGCCTATGTCAGTATCCATATATAGACTCTAGTTATCTTCTCTCGACATTTACCTGTCTTGAGCTTGTTTTTCTTTTGTACCTCACTGAGTTTTCTGATTTTCGATGTAGCCTGCATTTTCCTCCCCCTTCCTCCTCTCCATTTTTGGGAAACAAATCTCAGACTCATCCAGCTGTACAACCATTTCCATCTCCTGCCCTTGTCTAAAACCTTGACTGCTGTATCCCAAGTCTTGCTTACTCTTCCAGAACCCACATTACGGTGTCAGCCTTTGCACAGCAGTTACAGTGATAACATCTGATCCTCTTCTGTCACTTATCAATTACACTTAAGAGTAGTTTAATTTGTTTGTGGTCCATTAGCAACAAGATACTCAGTGACCTTAAACGAATACCAGGAGTTACTGGTAAATCTTCAAACAAGGGATCAGCAATTTCCCTGTAATATCTTCAAATTCCTATATCATGTGATACAAGGCCTTTATGAATTGAAACCTTGTTTTGCTTTCTGCATGCCGTATTGTGGAAGTTTATTACCTTTTACAGACTGCTACCAAGGTGATTGTAGTACTGTGTTTAGTAGTGCCAGGTATCTTTCTGCAGTCTAGTAGATATCCACCCAAGGAATAAATGATAATAGTTAAAAATAAAATTATTCTTAGGGTGTCAGTGATTTTTTTTTTTTTATGTTTATGTGGGATTGAAACTTTTTGTTTATTTTTCATGTGAACTCCTCATAAAGTAAATATATGTTTAAGATACTGAAATACCACACTGGCTTCAGCTTTTGTCTTTACTTTAGCCAATGACTACAAAAATATGTGGCTTCAGTTAAGTCTGTTAACGTTTAAGCATTCTGTAACTCTGGAAGAGTTACCCAGATTTTTACAATGTTTTTTTATGAACTTATTAACAGAAAGAAACATTTCTGTCTCACAGTTGTACCATTTCCCCTCCCCAGTTTTCCCTCAGTGTATTTATCTCTTCTTCTTTGTACAGTTGGTAGTTTTTCCGAGCACTTAGATCAGATGAATGGAAGAAGTGAGAGTGTGGACAGTACAGATAACTTCTCAAAGCCCCCCAGTGAAGCTGCATCTCACATGGCTCGTCAGCGATTAGAAAGCACAGAGAAGAAGATCTCTGGAAAAGTCACAAAGTCTCTTTCTGCAAGTGCTTTATCCCTTATGATCCCAGGAGGTACAGATAAACCTTTTTGTTTGAAATGTAATATTTTATGCATACTTGATAGTTTATAATGTAAATGCAAGATTTTGGACAGTCAAGGATAGATTTTGCATAACACTTTCTTTTGCTGTTCATGTGTGTTACTAGATGAGCCGTAATCTCATCAGACAGTTACAGTGGTCATGTTGGCAGCTGAGGGACCTTCTCTGACAGGCAAAAATGTAGCGTAATGTGTTTGACTATGTAAGCACAGAAAGAGCTTGTAGGCTTCTGTTTGTACTGTGGTGACTTCCATGTAGTGCTTGAAATTTGAAGCTAGAAATAGTGCTGTAAGTAGGTGGAAGTATAACATTAGTGTTGTTTCCAGTTGAAGTATTGGTGCTTTGCTTTTTAATGGTTCAGAATTATGTCCAAATAACCTAAACCTTGAGGAGTCTTTTCCAAAAGTGGGTTTACATTTCAGTGTTGCGCACTGTCCATATGCTACTTGTGCTCCATATATTCAAAGGTGGCTATGACAGTAACTTCAGCAGGTTGCTGAGTTCTCTGGCCAGTGGAGCATTGTGGAGTGTGGAAGCGTTGGTTCTGGCTCTGTTCTGTTCTTAGTCTTTACCTGTCTTTGGGTTGCAAAGCGCATATGCCTATTTGCTCCTTAATACCTTGGTGAGCAAACACAATGCTGTTGTGCAGGTATTTTGGAGAGCTTGGAGAGGTGAAAGGTCTGTCTGATCCCTATTATTGCTTCTCCAAACAGTTCGACGAACAGTGTAGACTTCCTGTGCAATATCTGTAATTCCAGCATCTAGCCATGGGGATTTTTTTTCATGAGAGAAGTCAAGAAGAAGAGGTTGAGTCTCAGTTGAAAAGTATTTTGCCTCTGCTTGAATTAAGGGCATCTAGATTACATTGAAAAGAATACTTAGTATTTCTGTGTTGTTGTCTGAATGAGAGTGATCACTCTTAGAAAATGTAGGAGACATGGGAAAGTGATTTTATTTTACAATGAGAAAGATAATTACTATATACTCAGCCTCTTCAGGGCTATGTTGTCAGTGAAAACTGCAAGTGGCTTGCAGACGCTCTGAACTTGTTCCTTGGTAGACATTCTCTTCCAAATAGTATTTCTCTCCCAAATGATACTGTGAGTGGATTTTTTGGTATACCCCTGTAATGGTTAACACCATTCTTGTTTATCCTGCTTGTAGAGGGCCTGTAGTTTACTCTAATTACTGAGATGAGCTATCGCAGGAGCACAATACACACAGAGGTAATTACATAGCTGAGTTAGCCATTACTTAGTGATTCTTACTTGACAACTATGAAATAAATACTAGAATACCAAGTTCAGAGTTGATATAGACTGAGTTACTGTGCTTAGTTTAATAACTGTTGCATTTCAGTTTAATGTCAACATCCTATAAAATACAAACTTAGCTTTGCCTACACGTAAAAAGTGATATTTATGTCATGCAGAATCTTCTATGTTAACTTACCTAATACTGTTCAAAAAGCCTACCTTATGCACATTTATGTATGAAATAAACTTCAGTAACAGATGGCCAGTGTTCCTGACTTGAATCATGTAGCTGAGAGTCACAGGGTATCCCACATGCAGCAGAAAGCAGAGAGTGGGAGATCAGGGCATGTTTTAGGGACAGAGTGATAGCCCCCTCAGGGCTTGACTGTTCTTAGAGATTTCAGCATTAACACAGTGATATTGATCTCTGGGAGCCTCTGCTGACTTACATCCAGGGAGCAGCACCTCTGCTGTCAGAGTGTCTCTGCCTCTTCATGACAGGGCTTGACAGAGACACCATCCCTGGAATCTTTCTGGGCTGCATTCTTTTGCAGAGCTGTCACCCTGTTACAGTTGCTGAAGTGTGTTTTTATGCTTATGCATTTGTGTTTATATTTGCACAAGCATGAGCACATAGTGCTTTCAAAACAATGAAATAAGGTGAAGCCAGAATTGATGCTGCTGTTGCAAGAAATTCCAGTGGTTTTGCATGACATAGTACAAAGTAGAAATAGAGAACTGATACAAGCATCGAGTTACTGTCATATGTACCAGCTAGATACAGTGGTTTAATTGCAGTAGTCTTTATATGAAACTGAAACAAATAAACAAACAAAAAAACCACCAAAACTGAACATCTAGCACTTTCTTCAGCAACACTTGAACAATTTAGGGGGATGGTTTTGTATGTACTCACAATACCATCTCTACCAAAGTCTGATTTTCATTTCTTGAGTGTTCGTTAGGAAGAGGCTGGGAATTGTTCTTTCAAGAGTTAGCAATGGATATGTTTCTGTGGTGGTTCAGCCCTAAGTGAACAATAACCAAACCACCCAGTTACTCCTCCTCAACTCAGCAGGATGGGGAGGAGAATCAAGAGAGAGTTGTAGAACTTTCTGGGTTGAGATAAGGACAGTTTAATAGAACCCCACAAAGAGTAGGCAGTTACAATGATGGCCAAAGGACAAAGAAAAATGAGCAATGCCCAGTGTAACTGCTCACCATGCTCAGCCCGACGGCAGAGCCGCAGTTCCCGCCCTGGCTGCAGCGCCGCCCCGACCCAGCTGCTGCCCTGATATCCCGAGTGTGATGTCACACGGGATTGAACAGCCTGGCCACGGCCCCCAGCGGTAGCTGGGGAGAGTGAACTCTGTCCTGGCCAAACCCAGGACATTTTCCACCCCTTATTCTATTCCATATACATCATGTTCAGATAAGGCACATTTTTAACATTTTCATGTCACTGATACAGGTATTATTCCCTTAGTCCATGGGGCATTAATTTAGTCCATGACTTCAGGGCTTCATCTCTCATCGCAGTCTTCTGGGTTCTTACTCAGATGATATCAACCCGCTGCTTCAGCTTCTCTGGTCTTGACACAAAGGTGTGATAAAGCTAAGAAAATACCCTATTCTCTGTGTGCTCTGAATATATTCTGATAGGAAGATTTTTCTTCCTTCCAGATGTGTTTGGTGTTTCTCCTTTGGGAAGTCCGATGTCTCCTCACTCTCTATCATCTGATCTTTCGTCCTCCCGAGATTCATCTCCCAGCCGTGATTCATCCATGACTGCTGCAAGTCCTCATCAGCCAATAGTAATTCACAGTTCAGGAAAAAAATTTGGCTTCACCATCCGAGCAATCAGGGTGTACGTGGGTGACAGTGATATCTACACGGTGCACCATATTGTTTGGGTAAGTTAATATATTTTCTGCTTACATACAGCCACAGAAAACTGTAATAATGTGTTTGCTTTTGATTTTTGTACCTTTTTGTTGACAATTACTTGATAAATTGTGATAATGTGTCAGTTTTCTTAGAAGGAAATTGATGCCTGTGCACAAGACCAGTGCTGACTGTAGGGATGATAGAAGCCACTCTTGCCAGAAGTCGTATCTTTGTATGATGTTGACCTTACCACTTTTACTTTCAGCAAGTCTGGCAATTGTAAACAGCCATATCTTAAGTTCACAGTACTGTTGTTAGAAAAATGGAAGGTTGGTGCAGCCATTCTTTGAGGGGCAGGATCTGCAAAACCAGGAGGCTGTAAACAGAAATTGTTGAAATGTACATGGAGTTTGTTAAATTGAGTCAATTAAGGGATCATGAAAGTTAACAATATTTTACCGCGCACAGGCTGATCTCAAGCATTGTTGTAGAAATGTGCAAATTATTTGGAAATGTGAATACCTTTAAGGATTCTGTGACACAGGAAAAAGACGAGTGTCTTGAATAAATCATGTATTTTTCATCCTCTCTTTGCTACTGATTTGAATGTAGTGGGAGACAGGCTAAAGGAAAATACAGCATTTCTCACATTTTGTTGGTTATCAATCACCTTAATTGTGAAAAATTTATGTAAATGTATATGTATTAATATTTCTTTGACAATTTTTGCTAACAATGTACATATTTTATATATTATACATAAATATTATGTTTGTGTGTTTAAACAAAATTTTTTAACTACCTTAAAATAATTTTGAAAAATTGATTACAAATACAGCAAAATCTTTAAAGTTTTGTATGAAATATGTGTGGTAGGTTTTGAAGTAGTAATGCTACTAATGTGCTAGTGTATTGGTTTTTCATTCATGTTGTCTCATATCTGAGACCTATTAATCAAGAGCATTGAATCTGGAGAATGAGGTACTTTTGATAATGGAATAAATTAAAAAAAATGCATTTCTTGCCACTGTTGTAGCATCACATCAGTGAAAGGATGGAAATTACATTTACATTGCAGTAAAAATGAAACCTTGACTTTTTTCAAAATACTGTAAGTTTGATGCTTGGGAGTTCTCTTAGCTTATAAGCACTGGAGGATTCTCTAGTGGCTGTATGACTTAAATGTCTTCAAAAGCTTATTTTAAAATATAATAAATTACTTAAACCACCTTCAAAATAATTTCCGGTTCAGTTTGTTTTGGTGTCTTGTCACCTTTTTGCTGCACTGCATACTCCTATGGCAAGCTGGTGAATTTGAACAAAATGAAACATCTTTACACATGTGGTAAAGTTAATCTGTATTATGACTAGGCTACTGCATGTGACTGCTGCCTTAATGACACTATCTCAATATTGGATGCTGAAAACCTTCCTTACATTCTGAAATTTTGATGTGGGGACTGCTTTACTGTACAGAGCTTACTTCATGGCAGTGGCAGTAAGCAGTGTTTCAGTGAGCTTTGAAACCATTCTAGACCCTGTGAATACAAACTTGTAAGTAGTTGATGATGAAAGGACTTCTCTTCTTCATATAACCTGATACCTGTAAGTTTTCTTCATTGTCATATAGTTTTATAGAAAAGGTTCATTAATGAAAGCCTACTCATGGGAGAAAGCAAGCTGAACTGCAGTTTATTTTGTGTGTATTCTCTTTGTCTGTGATTTCCAGAATGTGGAAGAAGGAGGTGCAGCTTACCAAGCAGGTTTGAAAGCTGGAGATTTGATTACTCATATCAACGGAGAGCCAGTGCATGGTCTTGTTCATACAGAAGTCATCGAGTTGTTGTTAAAGGTAACTCTTGGACAACTGAGTTATAAAAGTGCTCGCTGTTATCACCAGAGATTGAAGGGTTACATTTGTTTGCCTCGGAGATCAGTTGCCAGATTTTGTGGTTGTTGCAAACTAAGTACAAACTACACTACTACTGCACAGGTCTGGAGTAAGGTCAATGGTTTCATATATTCTGCTACGATCTTAGTTTCTTTGCAATGAACAGTCACTGCTGCTGAAATAAATTTGAGGCAGTGATGTGCCTGCCTCTCAAATTTGGCATTTTCAAGCACTTGTGAATCCCCCATCTTCATCATGTAATTCACTCATTTGATGCTAATGCTACATCTCGTTTTCTTCTGTCAAAGTTAAATCAATGTGGAAGAGCAGAAACAAATAATGTGAAATATTTTCTTGACTACCATACATAATCTTTCATAATTTTAAGGCAAAAAAGGTTTTTCTCTTTCATCTAGATATAGACATCTAGATAGCAGACATATCCCACAGAGCTTCTCTTCTTGATGAAGTTCTGATCCTACAGTTGGATTTTGATGAATAATCTATAAGATTTTTCTTCCATGGAGTTTTCCATGTTCTCCCCTATCACAAAGCTGTAGTTTTTCCTTAAAAATAAACAAAATTCCAAACTTCTTAAAATGAACGATAGCATCTTAGCTTTTCACTGTAGCTTGTTATGGTCCAGCGCAGACTAACAAAGGTAAGGATTATTTCACACAACTGTACACTTACTTTCTATATTAATAATTTGCAGGGTTACATGTAGAGCTTTGCCTGTCAAAAGAAGTAGTCAGTTACAAAAGGAGATTAGAAAGCAATGGAGTAATGGGGGAAGTAAAAAGAGCCAAGGAAAGATGCAAAATATGCTTTTCCTTAGTTTGTTTTCCTTCTCTGAAATCAGGAGGAACTTCCAAGTTTTACAATCTTGCAAGAAAAGTGTAAGAAAATTCTCAATTTTAGACAAGTGTGCAGTTTTTTTTTTATTTAACACAGAAAATTAGAAACATGACAACCATGCACACTACTTGGAAGAGCAAACTTAATATGAGAGATAGTTATATATCCAAATGTGCTGTATCATAAATTAATTTGGACTATCAGAACTCTGTTGAAAAGAAGTTCAGTGCAGTGGGATGCAATGCTGGACAGGAAGTATGGATTTTTAAAACATACTGTAGATATTTTTGTATATTTTCAAGTCATCTGTTGATGCAGATATTCTTAAAAGGCTTAACTTCTATCTTGATTAAGCAAGATAAAAGGATTGGTAATGAAGATTAAGTTTTCTCAACTATTACAACCATCATTGTAACAGTCAGTATTACGAGACGTTGTGAGGCCAGTGAATGGACCACTGCACACTGACAGCTGTGATTTGTGGCTGTCACACGCAATGTCAGGAATGATCCTGTAGCAGCTTTCATCTTAAAAATGTCAACCTTTATCAAACCTTGGATACCTGTCTAGCTACAATTATTAAAATTTCTCCTTGTCCCAAAGCTGAAGTGGAGAAAGTCAGGAAATTTGGTAGAATTCTCCAGTTATTGTTTAAATTAGACTGGCAAAGCCCGCATAAGGCTCCCAGCGTTGCCAGCTTGTCTTCTGACGCTGGAGTTCTATCTCATTGCGTTTGCATTTGTGATGTACCTTCAATTGAAGGCAAAATAGTCTAGGAATTACCCATGTCTACAGGTTCCTCTTCCATTTTGGCAGAGTGGTAACAAAGTCTCAGTAACAACAACACCTTTTGAAAACACTTCAATCAAGACAGGACCTGCCAGGCAAAACAGCTACAGGAGCCGAATGGTCAGACGCAGTAAGAAAACCAAGAAGAAAGAGAGTTTGGAGAGGTGAGGATTCCTTTAGTTTCAACATGAATATCTTTCTTTGTGTGTGTATACGTAACAGTTAATTTAAAATAGGAAGGTAATACCATTGTCTCGTGTCTTCAACATTTTTTATCTTCTTCTGTTTAAGTCTTAGGTCTAATCCTGTTTTGCCTAAGCTAGACCTGTTGAAAAAAATCCCTAAAAATTTTTCACAGCACACATACAGATATGGGAAGGAAAGTGAATAGCTGAGGTGCATCCGAATTTGGTTTATCTTTTCTTACTTGTTTCATTTCTAGTGCTAAGTTTATGGGTGTTTTTGCTTTGGTAAGTTTATATGTATTTTGTAATACATTGCTAGTGCTTTATAGATAGTCCTTCAGTTTTGGTGGGTGCTTCAATTAAGAAAATGAAGATTTAGAGGGAACTAACTGTTGCTCTGAAATACAGTGGCTAAATTTTAGTACAAATAGATTTAGTTAGAACATCTATCCCACATACACAAATCAGGATATTTTCTAAACCTCATACTCTTTAGTGTGATTTACTTTCATGTAAGCATAGATTTAATATTTGCTTTTCTGTGAGTAATGAGAGGGGGAAATAATGTCAGCTTGCAAGAATTTTGCCTGTGGTAGCAATACCTTCTGTGCATTTTAACTTCTGATTAACGCTGTGCTCTTCCCACAATAGGAGAAGATGTCTCTTTAAAAAGCTGGCCAAGCAACCTTCTCCTCTTCTTCACACGAGCAGAAGTTTCTCCTGCCTGAACCGTTCACTTTCATCAGGGGAAAGCTTGCCTGGTTCTCCAACCCACAGCTTGTCTCCTAGATCACCTACCCCAAGCTACCGCTCCACTCCTGATTTTCCATCTGGTGAGTGGGTGTGAAGGAGGGCAGGGCAGAGGAAAGGGGCTTGAAGTATTCTCGTTAGCGCTCTTTATCTGTTACACTCTGCTAAGAGTAGGTGTCTCTGACAAGCATAATCATTTAACAGCTAGTTTCTGTCTGGAAAAGGGAAAAAGATTCTTAATGCAAAATCAAAAGTGTTTTCATGATTCAGAAGCGTGTCTAAAATGAATTGTCTGTGAGATGTGTCCCAGAGTTTAAAAAGAATTTCAGTGGCTGTAAGTTGAGTAATAAACCAAGTTTGGAGGAAAAAAAAAAAGAGTCTTGCCTGGAAGAGGCTGATTGATAAAAGAATCATAGAAACATGGAACAATAGGGATTGGAAAGGACCTTTAGAGATCATCTAGTCCAACCCCCCTGCCAAAGCAGGTCCACCTAGATCAGGTCACACAGGAACATGTGCAGGTGGGTCTTGAAGACCTCCAAGGAAGGAGACTCCACAACTCCTCTGGGCAGCCTGTGCCAGGGCTCCCTCACTCTCACAAGAAAATAGGTTTTCCTTATGTTTAAATGGAACTTTTTGGGTTCCAGCTTCATCCCATTACCCTTTGTCCTGTTGCTAGCTACAATAGAATAAACAGACATCCCAACCTCCTGACATCCACTGTTGAGATATAAATGAGATTCCCAACTCGGTGTACTATTCTCTGGACTAATCAACCCCAGTTCCCGCAGCCTTTCCTCATAAGGAAGATGCTCCAGTCCCCTGATCATCTTGGTGGCCCTGCGCTGGACTCTCTGCAGCAGTTCCCTGTCCCTCCTAATCTGGGGATCCCAGAACTGGACACAGGACTCCAGTTGAGGCCTCACCAGGCCAGAGCAGAGGGGCAGCAGAACCTCCCTTGACCTGCTGGCCACACTCTACTTGATGCATCCCA
>WBNH01009447.1:156027-233552 GCA_013401255.1 Urocolius indicus | reverse complement strand
CTGGGAAATCAACCAGTCCTCCCAGTTTGGTGTCATCAGCCAACTTGCTCAGGGTACACTCTGTCCCCTCAGCCAGGTCATTGATGAAGCTGTTGAACAAAACTGGTACCAGAACCCAACCCTGAGGAACTCCACTGGCCACAGGCCTCCAACTCGATTCTGTGCCATTGATCAGCACCCTCTGGGCTCTGTCACTCAGCCAGCTCTCGATCCACGTCACTGTCCACTCATCCAAGCCACACTGCCTGAGCTTTCTGATGAGAATGTTATGGGAGACATTGTTAAAAGCCTTGCTGAAGTCAAGATAGATGATATCCACTGCTCTCCTTTCATCTAGCCAGGTGGTTATGCACTCATAGAAGGCTCTCAGGTTGGTCAAGCAGGATTTCCCCTTGATGAATCCATGTTGACTCCCCCTGATTGCCATTGTTCCCTTCATTAATGAAAAAAACTGATGGCAAAGTTGCTACATAATGGGACTATCATGGGCACTCATGAACACAGATTTATTGCTGCAAAAGATTGGCTGAGTGCTAAAAATGGATCTCTCTGGCTCCTAAAGGCCTGCCCTTTTTTCCTATTGTACTTCTGTCTGTTGTGGTTTTATTGTGTAGTAAAAGTGACTACTGTTGTATAATCCCTAGACAAAGGTATATCATTTGGACAGTCTTGATCATTGCTTTGAAGTAGCAGAATGCATTAGCTGTCCTAGGTAAATAGGAAGAAGTGATAACTTTAAAGAAGATGAAGTAACAGCAGGGCAAAGAGGAAAATAGCAACATAATTAGAATGATGAGGGGTTTGCAACCCCTTCCAAATTTTGGAACCTTTTGGCAGCAGATGGCACGTAGGCCTTTTGGACTTGTGGAAGTTCTGTGTCTTGCAGAGCATTTATGACAAGATGGAAAAAAGTCTTGCTAATCTTGTATTTGTTTGGTTTGTTTGTTTGCTTTTTTATAGGTACTAACTCTTCCCAGAGTAGCTCCCCTAGTTCAAGTGCTCCCAATTCTCCTGCTGGTTCAGGACACATAAGACCCAGCACTCTTCATGGATTGGGTCCAAAGCTTGGTGGGCAAAGATACAGATCAGGAAGACGCAAATCAGCTGGCAGCATTCCTCTGTCTCCTCTGGCACGGACACCCTCTCCAACACCTCAGCCGACATCCCCTCAGCGATCTCCATCACCATTGCTTGGACATTCAATTGGAAGTACAAAAATAGCTCAGTCTTTTCCTAGCAAAATGCACTCCCCTCCAACCATTGTAAGGCATATTGTTAGGCCAAAGAGTGCAGAGCCACCGAGATCTCCACTGTTAAAGAGAGTCCAATCTGAAGAGAAGCTTGCACCCTCCTATGGCAGTGATAAGAAACACTTATGTTCACGAAAACACAGCCTAGAAGTGACACAGGAAGAAGTGAATAGAGAATTGTCCCAAAGGGAAGTAACTCTTCAAAGCCTGGAGGAGAACGTATGTGATGTGCCATCACTCACACGAGTCAGGCCTGCAGAGCAGGGCTGCTTGAAACGACCTATCTCACGAAAGTTAGGTAGGCAAGAATCCATTGATGAGCTAGACAGAGAGAAACTGAAGGTCAAGATTGTCATGAAAAAGCAAGATTTTGCTGAAAAAGCAAATGGGACTCTGCATGAACCTGGCAATGAACCAGAAAATCCCAATGCATTAAGATTGGAAGAAAGAGACAAAAAAGCATTCCAGAAGGTATTAGAAAGATCAAATCAGTTTGAAACAAAAATTGTTGCTTTGGAGACCCAGTCAGCTGGTGGCATACTCAAAGACACTCTTCAAAAGAATGCAAACTTGAGATCAAATGATAGTGTTGCTTTAGATGCACAGATGATGTGTCAAGGGCCTCCACCTAATGAACTCAGTCCTGTTTCTTATGATTTCAAAAGAATTTCCCCTCCATGTACACTGCAAGATGTGCTACCTCAGTCCTCTGACAGGATGTTAAATGGAAAGGGAGAAAACACAGATAAAAATATAACAACAAAAGAATTTGTCAAATTTGAAAGATTAGATGGTAAACTTGCAAACATTGATTATCTCAGAAAGAAAATGTCCATTGAAGAAAAAGAGGACAGTGTCTGTCCAGTGCTAAAACCCAAACTGACGTCAAATGTTCACGAATGCCTTCAGCTGAGCACAGGCAGACCCATAAGCATACAGCAGGACTCCATGGCAGCTGCTGACGGGAGAGCATTTATTGGCAACACACATGCTGCTCAGATTAACTCAGCTTCTTTTGTTCCCCTCAAGGCCTTGAATGGCAGAGCAGACATAAATGTGGAAAAATCAAGCCTTATTTCCAATGAAGCTCCTGTCAGAAAGAGTCCATCAGAATATAAACTTGATGGGCGGTGTGTTTCCTGTTTGAAGCCAATAGAAGGCACACTAGACATTGCCTTACTTTCTGGGCCACAGGTTTCAAAGGCTGAACTGCCTGTGTGTGTGCTGCCGGAAGGACAGAGCACCATCAGTGACAGCAGATCTCCTAAACCTGCAGCACCACAAGTGAGTGGTGGGAAGGCAGAACTGTGTCAGAAAGAGCCATTGCTAAGTTGTTCAAAACCTGGCAAAGTCAACATGTCAGAGCCTCAGGTTCTGCAAACACGCAAGAGTTCTTCAAACCCTCCAGTCATCTCTGTGGCTGCAGAAGCAATGACAGATAAAAAGGTTTCTAGTCCAGCTATTAAAGGCAGTGTTACTGTTATCGAAGCTTTTCCAAAGAAAGACACTTTGCCTTCAAGACAAAAGGAGAATTCAGTGGAGGCCAAGTCGTGTGTTATTAAAAGTCAGAGTGTTAAGACTACTCTAACAGACTCCAGTCTTTCTGCTGTACAAAGCACTTCTGAAAAGGCTGTCAGGAAAGAGAAACAGATACAAAAGGAGTTGCCTGCCAAACAACCAGTAGCCCAAAGAACTTGTGAGCCTATCACCGCGAAGGTGGAGGTGATCAGGGAGTCATCTCTGGAGGTATCAGTCTCGGATGTCCTAATAACGACCTACTCCAAAAGCAATGAAAAGAAATGCACTGATTTTGCCATTCCACTCCAGATGCAAGGCACAGTGCAGGCAGCTGGCCCCAAGGCACAACCTAAGGATGCTGGAATGTCACTGAAACTGCCAGGCAAAGATGACAGTAGTGTTGCTAGTAATTTTGTGGAAAAAGACATAACCAAGCAGAAAGTTCTCAGTGAGTCTAAGAAAGTAATCACAGAATCAAAGAGCGAAGCTCTTCCATCAAAACGGCCCATGCAGCCCTCAATAGAATGTGATCCTAAAAATGAGAAGTCTGTGCCAGTTTCATCTGTGCAGAAGGGTAGTGTCAAAGATCTTGTAAAGAAAGACCAGAAGCAGCTCAGTGATGTAAGGCTTCAGACTGCTGAGAGAGAACAGTCCATCCAAGTTCCTTGGCAGCAACTTAGCACTTCAGGCTTCCCTGCTGTGAGGGAAACAGTTGGCAGAAGCTGTGCTGTAGATGTTCACGGAGGTGTTCAAGAACACATGAAGCCTGCTGCCACCTATGTGGAAAGCGGCAGTAATAAACACAGGCCAGCCTCTGATACGAGTTCCTCTAAGTCTAAGCACTTGGATAAACAGACACTGTCACAAAAACCGTGTACTCCAACCACAAAAGAAAAAGAAACTGTTGTTCAGGTGTCTGCCAACTCCCGGAAAGATGGGAAACATGCCAGTAAAAATGTGCTAGATCCACTTTCTTCTGTTCCAGGCCCTTTGAGAAAAATGAACAATGAACATGTGCCAGCTGAAAAGCCTGTGAGTTTGGAGCATGGCTCCGTAGCCACCCTCCAAATGAGCAGCATCACTCCTGATACCAAACCCAAATCTTCTGCTGTCAGCCTGGTACTAACAGGCCCAGAGTGTTCTAAACAGGTGCAGAGGCAAGAACCAGCAGGCTTGAGGGAACCCGCTAATCAAAAGCAGCTTCACCTCAGTGAAAAACAAACCATATCTCCAAAGTTTTCCACTGTGAAAGACTGTCTCCTGCTGAGCAAACAGGCAGAGAGAAGTCCTGGTAACGAGACGATCTTTGCAGACAGAAGACCCGAGGGAAAAATATGCACTGATACACTTTATGTTCAGCTTGACAGTGGGAAAGTAGAGCCTACCGTTTGCCTTGCTGCAAACTGCGATGCCAGGGGGAAGGGAGCAGAAAAAGCGACCACAAGTAGCAAAAGCTCCCAAGAGTCAAAAGCGAAGGGACAAGTTAATCAAAAACAGCCAGAGGAGGCAAACAAGCAGATTATTGCAATAAAACATTTGTCAGTTGCCAGCGGACAGAGTTCATGTCGAGCAGCTGCAGCACCAGGAAAGCCACTGACCTGCTCAGCCAGTTTCTCTGAATGTAGACAAGAAGCATCTGTTTTGTCCTCAGTGAAGAGTGATGCAGCTTCAGCAAAGGTTAAAGCAGGCTCACCTGAGCTTCCTGCAACCTGCAAGGAGCTAAGTAAGAAAAACGCTTCTTCTGCAGGAAGCAGTAAGCCAGAAATGACCAAAAGTGTTTCCCTGATGACCTTGCACAGTGCTGCAGTTGTAGTAGAAGCCCACCACCCTGCTTCAAACCCTGGGGGGAAACATGGAAATCAAGAAAAGTCTTTCTTTGCTAACACTGTGGATGTAAAGGGAAAAGATGCCGTTCAGGCTCAGCAGCCTGCTTCAAGAAAACAGAACGCAGGTAAAGATTTATCCAGATTGGCAACCACACCTGACCGCCCTAACGCACTTTCTGATGACAAAGACTCGGCTCGTCAGCGGCGCGGAAAGGAAGCTCCGCGGAGCTACCCTCCCAAGAAGTCCTGTTAACTCTTGAGACCTGTCAGGTGTCAGACTAGCTCAAGTATATTAGACTGTCTTTAAACCAGCACTGTCGTGTCTTTGTGCGGCAAACCTTTCATGTCACTGAAGAGAGAGAATAAGGGGATATATTAAGAGAGGACTTTTTGTTTTTTTCAAAATGCCTTCCCAACTGTAACCGGTAAAACTGTTACCATATAGTATTTGTACAAAAATACCTTTACAGCTGAGAGCTGGTGAAGAAAATGTTTCCTCTGTAAATACCTAGCAACGTGTTTGGGGTTTGAATGTAGCATATATACTTTGCTGCTGATCGCGTTGTTTACTCTTCCCTTTTTTAAGATAGTCGCTTTGCCACTTATTTGCCATACTCCAGTACAAAACCAAGTTATTAAAGTTCAGACCTGGCATAGAAATGCACAAGCATTGGTCTGACTGGAAAACAAAAGCAGGCCACATTTTTACTTACTAAAAATCCCAGATAGAGGTTAAAAAAAAAAATACTAGTACAGCATAAATACAGTGACCTGTGAGTTTTTACATGTATTTTTAATAATCCGATTTTGATAGTACTGCACCAGGCTGACTGCTTCACCAGATCTAACAGGACTTAACTGCATCTCCCTGCCACACAAAGCTTGTCTCTTGGAGTCAGTGTTGCTAGAGCTACAGGAGGACTGCTTGGTTGTCAGGGTGTCCCAGCAAGACTCATGTTCTCTGGTGATATGGTAGTTCTCACCTTGTCTACGGGAAGCTGGTTCTGTGTCTTTCACCTCAGACAAGCCAGAGACTCTGAAGCGCACACACCGTGTGCTTATTTTTTGCTGCAATCCTCTCATGAGTTTCTTGAGCTTTTTTAAATTCAGGCCCTTACAGTGTGAGGCACAAGTATAAGCACATGACTTGCAGTACTAGTATTTTCATCCCTGTTTTTTAGTCCATTTAGGTAGTAGGTATTACTGTGGCATATAGATCTGCACAGTTAGCTTAATGCAGCTGTAGCTGGTGGGTTTTTTTCCTATTTTATGACAAGGTAAAAAAAAACAAACCCAAAAAAAACCCCCCAGTTTCAGTATCATATCTTCAAAACAGTTCAGGACATCTTGATACATTTTAATACATAGCTGGGGCCTTATGTTGTAGACTTGCTGTTTTTAGCAAGTAGTTCTGGGTTTCACATTCGTTTCTAAATGCATCGAGTAGCTCCATACATTTCATAACATAATCTTTTTTTTTTTGTATGCAAAAAAAGTAAATACTGTAGTTATAAAAGAAGCATTTTGTAACAAAGGAACCTGTTGGAGCTATTTGGTGCTAGAATGTGACTGTCTTTTTACTTTTGCTAAGCCTTATTTTAATTCTGTATACTGTGGTACATCTAGACTTCAGTCATTTTGGTGTGGAGTTACTTAGATTGTTTTGAAGGATGAAAGGTAAAGTTTGAAACGTATACAGAAGCACTACAAAATACCCTCGCAGATGTTTGTGTTTCAACAATGGGGATCAACAGAATGGTGGCTTTGCTTTTTTCTGTTATGTGTACTCACATTAGAGCTAGGCCCCTACCTGTTTCATTAGGGCTTACAGATTGTCTTTCCGTCTCAAAAGCTAGAAAGTTGTTCATAAATGCATAGTAATCGACTTGGAGGTTTGTATGACCACTGACAGTGTGCAGAATTCACTTCCCTCTGCCGAAAACTTTTTTATACTGATTAGTTGAGTTGGATTACAGCAAACCTGTCGTGGAAAGATAATATCACAAATAAGTCCTGATTTTTTTTCATGTGGCACTAGAACATTCATACTGTCTTCAGTGCGTTCACAGGGGAGCCAGTGAGCAACAGATAATATTTTTTTGATCAGTTTTAAAGGTAAAATGGTCTTGACATTTAGAATTCATCTGTGCTTTGGCAGTTATTACCAATCAGTGCTAATGCACTTCAAAATAACATTTCTGTCGGGGAGGTATTTCCTAGTTTACAGTCTCTTCTGTGTTTTTTCAACTATCATTTCCTTTGAAGCACATCTAGCTATTTGTTTACAGTATACCTTTATGTATATTTTGGATAGCTCATTATCACTTCTGACAAGTAAGTTCTTTGCATTTTGGAAGTGTAACAGTGCTTAAGCTTGTGTTTATGTAGACTATGTTTGTTGGTGTTTACCTTATCGGTGAGCTGTTAGAGATCTCCCTGCCTGTGTTCAACTTGGTCAGTCTTCGCGTGATTGTAGATCTGATGTGTTATTTTGTAGACTTCCTGCTATAGATTCCTCAGCTTACCAACAAAAAAAAAAAAAAAAGAGAGAAAAAAATTTGTTAGGGTCTGTGCAATAAAGTGTTTGCAGTCTTATTTTCTCTAAGAACTCCTTATGGATGTCATAATTGTTGTATATTGAATACGATTATTTATACTTATGCAGTTGCATAACGTTGAAATAAAAATTCAGCATGAAGCAGTGGTGTTAGCGTTTTTTGAGTTGCTTTCGCTGCTGTAACTTTAGGCCCATCTCTACTCTACACAGAGTTTGGTGTGTATTTTCCCTCTGGGGCCAGCTCTGTACCATGTAAGGCACATGCTGGCCAGGGATTTTGCATGAGGTAATGTGATTTGGCTGAAAGTGGAGGAGGTCTACTTAGCCAAGTATCATCTCAGGTAGTGGCAGAGACCACCACTATGCTGCTGGGTAGGTAGGCATGGATGATGAGGGACCACGTACCCTAACTGGTAGCTAACAATGGCAAGTAGACTCTTAACACAGCTTTTTCTCCAAAACCTGGATGGTCATTCAATAGGTCAGTGTGTCTGAGTACCTTTGCAAAATATGCAATCTGTTCTTGCTTTTCTTCACACTAAGTTGTCAACCTTAACAAATTCCTGGAGCATGTGCAAATGCAATGTTTTCTTCAGAAATCTCTAGCCCAAACATCATCAAATCTCCCCCCCTTTTTTTTTTTTGGTCACAGTAGAAGATAAAACAGATGCAGTGAAGCAAATGGGGGCATGGAGTAGCACACCTTAGTGTCCTGTGGCCTCATTGAAGGAAAATCCTTTTGGCAGGAGAAGAAACAGTGCAGGACTGTTTCTCCTCTGTTTCTCCTCAGCCACTGCTGCCTGGGGAGGCAGAGGAACCTGCATGCTCAGGGTGAGTCTCCATAGTCTTCAGGGCCAGGGGAAGGGCTTGGTGTAAGATGTTTTCATTGAGGAAGAAGGCAGGAGAGTACAAGTATCCATCTGGTATGGCCTGTCATCCATAACTTCTACTGTTATCAGAGTAGCCTGCACCTCAGCTGGCATGGAATGCTTTCACAGTCTGAAAAGGAAACCAGAGCCCTCTTCTACAGTGCTGAGCTCCCAGTTTGTTGTGCTCCCTTAAACCCTGTATTTTACATAGATTGCAAGACTTAGCAGGAGTGGTAAGCTTGGGTTTGGATGCTAGCACAGATGGCAGATGAGAGTAAGTTGCATGACAGGAAGATACCAGAGCATCTCTAGGGGCACATCCCAGGTCATGGTTTGAGTTAGTGGCAGTTTTCCTTTCCACTGACTGTATAGTACAGTCTTCGAATAGCACTGACCACCAGCTCAACCTCCCAGACATCTGCCAAGGATGAATTTGAATGAGCTGTCGGTAGGAAGCGATGACAGAAGTTATGATTTGAGCTGTAAAGACTTGGGAAGCATCAGGAAGACAGAGAAGACTGCAGGGTAGAATGACAGTAACAATGCAGGTAAGTTTTAGCACACGGCAAGGCCTTCATGCTGCAGATGTGAATTAGACAAAGGAGCAAGAGAATATCAGAGACCTGTGCTAAAGAATGATGTCTGCTACTGCTGGAGAAGAATTTCCAGTGTTTGTCAGACAAAGAGATTGAATGAGTGAGTGCCTGGGAAGGGATCTCGCCTGCTCTTTTTCCAGGTACAGACAAGACTGGTGAAGGAGAGAAGGTTATTAAAATATTTGTCATTGACATAAGGATACTTAGATTCAGAAGCTGGCCTCTTCAGCCACTCTGTTCATTATAAAATACTCTTTCAAAAACTGACTCGATTCTTACTGAATGTATCTTGTTTAAGCACGGCTGGGGAAGGAAAAGCTTGGCTTTGAGCCTTGGTTTGTCCAATTGAAATAGAGATCAGTGCTTACCAGCGCTAGAATGCAGCTTGGTAGCTAAGATCTGCTCAACTTTTGTCTCTGTGTGGCTGCTGTGAACAAAGGCTTTCTTGCAGGGTTGTGTTGTACCTTGACTTCAGTGATATCTGCAGCGTAAGAGCCAGGATGGTGAGTTCAAACCTGTTAGGCACTGTTCCCTCCTCGGGCAGTCCCTAGCACTTGTTATGTACTGGCTCCCCACCAGCATTTAAAAAATATGAGATAAAAGGCCTGACTGGAAACCAAGAACTGCATCAGGTCAGAGCTTGAGGGAGTATAGAAATTCCTAATGAAAATCTACTGTGTCTCATTTATATCCGTGTTTAAGTAATCCCAGAGGACTAAATCTTTGGACTTAAAAATTGTCATATAACCTACATATTTTAATATACATAAATCTTCCTTCAGAATAACCAGTTCCCTGTATTTAGGATTTGTGTATCCTGAAACCTACGGTGTATGCTGTTTAGCAATGTTGTTTCCAGGTGTCCTATAAAGGGTGTTTTGCAGGTGAATAAGAAAGCAGAGATGACACTGTGAAGTAAATCAAAGAGAAAATTGTCAACAATTGAAGGTACGGTAATAAAAAACAAATTGTGTAGAGGGTCCACGACTGCCAGCTCTTAAAGCAATATTGTTTATCCAAGGGCATTTGATAGGGGGAAGGGGGTTGGTTGGTTGGTTTATGTTTTGGGGTTTTTTTTCATTGGGAATAGTGATGGTTTGGTTTCTGGGTTTTATTTTGTTTTGTTTTGCTCTAAAGAGAGCAAGGTTTGCATTCTTAGCCCTTTACAGGTGCATTATCTGTAGCAGCTGGGACCTACCATTGAGTTAAACTGGAATTTCTCTATAGGTAAAGTTATTCATGTTCAAGGTCCGGGTCATAGTTTATTTTTTCAGTTCCTTTTTTTTTTTCTTTTTTCATTATTTTTCTACAAGTTACAGTATAAAGAGAAAGGGTATTTCGGAAGTTAAGAAAATACTAGTCATGCACAAATAAAAGGAAGTTGTCTTTATTCTTAGTGCATTTGCTGTACATCTTTGCTGTATCTCCATCAAACTTAAATTTGCTGGTAATTTCTTTTGAAATAGTGAGCACCCCAAATGAAGAGGGCACCACAGGATAAAATAGACAGGACAACTGCAATGATTCCTGCCATGTTGATCCCACAGGAGAGCAAGATGGTGGCCAGCTGAGCCCCAGCTAGCCATTTGGGTTCAGAGCATCTTGTTCCTTCGGGGTCTTCAATTTTGTCCAGATTCTGCTTGTACCAAGTGATTAAACCAATATTGGAGCAGGTGCAGTCCAGAGGGTTGTAGCTTAAATTAATAACACAGTGACCGGTCAGAGATTCTAGCTTGTCATGTGGTACAACACTGATCCTGTTGTGGGCAAAACTGAGATAGATGCTCTTGAGGTTTGAAAATGCATCTGTGCTGAGTGCAGTAAGTTTGTTTTGGCTCAGATCAATATGCCTTAACTTCTTGAGGCTGTGAAATGCTTGGTCACCTATTACTGTTAGTTCACAGGATGATAAAATTAGCACCTCTAAATTGGATAGCTGTTGGAACAGTTTGTCTTTTGTTGCAGTCTCCAGGTCAAAGTTGTTTTGGCTAAGATCCAAGAGCATGAGGTTTTCCAAGCCTTGAAAGAGATGCTGAATGCTAGCATTAATGTGAGAGGAGGAAAGATTCAGCACTTGCAAGAGGTGCAAATTTTGGAAAGGGCCCTGTGAAGTGTGGATGTGAAGAGGAGTAAAAGCTAGGTCCAGCAGCTCCAGGTTAGCACCATCCTTAATGAGCACATCTCGGAGGTGGAGCCCTATGTTATGGCTCAGATTCAGGTGCCGGAGACCAGTCAAACCGCTCAGTGCTTCGTTACAGCAGTCAAAGCTTTCAATGTGACTCTTGCTTAAATCAAGATGTTGAAGCTTTGCCAGTTTCTCCAAACAGCCAGAGCCCAGCTGCAGGACCTGCAAGTTCCCCTTGATGTGAAGGTGGGTGAGGGAGGGGAAGGCAGGAGAGCTGATGTTGCAGAGATGCTCAAAGGAGTTTGCATTGAGAACCAGCTCCGTTAGTGAGTTCATGCCACTGATACCAGAGGGCAGCGCTCTGAGGTGGGTTTGAGTTAGGTCCAACTTTCGGAGTCTGGTCAAGCACTGAAACATGTCGGCATTCAAGTTCCTAAAGTGCCGTAGCTGCAGGTAGAGATCCTTGACAGAGATATTACAGAGGCCTTGTAAAACATCTGGGCTTAGGTAGGTCATCTTTTCCATGCCGTGAAATGTTCCTAACCAAAGAATCTGGGCTGTGGAGTTATATATCCCTGCCAGGATCCCAGGGATGTCAGTACAGCCCCCGAAGTCCAAGCTGTAGAAATGGGATTGGAAAGCACCAGATTCAATGTATGTAATGTCATTCCCTTTAAAGATGAGAGTTATATTGCTGGTCTTCTGCAGAACACGGACATCTTCTGCTGTGATTGCTCTTATGTTGTTCATTTGAAAGTCAAGGTATTTGAGGTTTAGAGTGGGAAAGTTGGGAGGAAGCTGCAGCGAAGATATGTGGTTGCTACCCAAGATGAGGGTATCCAAGCTGTCCAGATTTGTCATTGGAATAAAGGATATGCTGCTTATTCCTGTCTGCGTTAAGACAAGCTGCTTCAGGAACTGTGGGCCAGCGAACGCTGTGTCAGACAGAAACATGAGCAAGTTTCCCGTCAGCACAATGGTCTTCAGCTGCCTGTTGCTGTGAAAGGCACCATCATACACCCAGTTGATCTGACACCTTGAGAAAGCAACAAACCAGCATCAGTGGCCTGTCTCGCAAAACTCTCAGTTATAAAAGATAACCCAAACTGCACTTCATGCCTCTAACAAACTCGTGATCAGTTTACTGGGACAAAAGTGTCTGACTTTTCCAGTGACACTTGACTGGTGCATGTAAATTCATATTTAAATACAAGGTTCCTGCTGAGAAGAAAACCCTGCCCTGAAGTGGTGGATACGAGGGAGGCATTAGAGGAAGTCATGAGGTTTTTGGTGTCCAGCTTAATAAAATGAACGTGTCTTTTCTTATAGAAAAAGCTGGACATTTCCAAAGGCCAAACCTGTCTTTCTCTAGGTTTTAGTGAACAACATAATTACAGAAAACTGAATTAAAAAATTGCTATATGACTATCTCAGCAACAGTAATACATGGAAAATGCATATTTCACCCACTGTCCCACAAATGATTGTCACTGGAGAAGAAGCCTGGGTGTTGTGCAAGTGGATCAACCTCTGCTTAGCAAAACACTTCACCAGCTGTCTGCATGTGCTGCTGGTGTTTTCCCTATGAGGACAGGGATATGCTGCTGTGGTGTGGTCTGGCAAGGGTGGTGGGGTTCACCAATGGGGCATGCAGAAGTGAGGATGATCCTTCCGTACCTTGTTAAGTCCAAGTAGAGTAGAGACTTCAGCTCAGAAAAAGTTGAATTCTGGAGGGAAGGGAGTATGTTGAAGCTGAAGTCAAGGATTTCTGTTGTGGCAGGTAGTTTTTCAGGAATCTCCCTCAGTCCTAAACCTTCACAGGTATAGCTTTTATTTACTGTAATCTGTGGAAAAGATATAGTGAGACTGCAAGAGGTATGTACTACAAATATAAATGGGAAACTGTGGCACCTAACACCCCCTGCTGACACAAAAAAACCCACCCCTCTAAACCAAACCAAAAAACAATCCCAACTAAATTGTTAATCATTATAAAAGTAGCAGCCAGCACCCTAGGAAGCCTCAGCACAAGCCTCTGATGCACAGCCTTGAGGTTTTGTGGACTGTGGGTTTGGTTTTTTTTAAACAAAAGCCTTGAATCTCTCTTGTACTAGTTTGATGTGTGTTTCGTCTGTAGTACTTTCTTACCAAAGTTAGCACGTATGGGGATTGTTTACTCTTCTGGATGAATTATTAATCCCTAAGAATGAATCCCCACAAGTTAGTTTTAAATTCTGCTTTTCATGATCAACTTCTCTAAGTCATAAGAAAAGTTTGCAGAGAGAAGGTAGAAAAGAGCAGGTCTGGGAAAGTTCTGGAAGGAGCATGTACAAAGTAACTGGATCTGAACTGAAGTTACCTGCTACAGTGAGAGTATGCTAGGTTTTGCTCAAGCTAGGTGAAGATCATGTCTGAGTCTTTAAAATTTCTATGAAGAGTTTCCAGTTCAACTGAAAAGAAATCAGTCTGCTATATAAAGAAGTCTGCTCTGTGGATAATGGAACCTGCCTGACCTGAAGCGCATTGCATCAAAGCCAAGGCCTGGGACTGTGGCATGCAGGGAAGTGCCGCCCCAAAATGACCCATCATGCTGCTCAAGGTGGCAGAGTTGCTCAGGGCGTCACATCCCAGCTGCTGGGCTGGGGTGGGCAGTGTGGGCTCAGCCAGACCCTTGCCCAGTCCTGCTCCAAAAGGGCAAGTGGATGGCCTGTCCTGGGTGGTCATAGGGAGAGCCAAGGAGGGGCAGAGCCCTCAGGGCTGTGTGGGAGATGCAGCTTTGGCAATACTCTGTCAGGAAGATCAGGAGATGTTCTGCTTGTGGGGAAGTAAACACACATGTTGTGTAGCTGGCCAATCTCTTTTCATTAGAGCAAAAGCTATTCCAGTAGCTGGGAGAAAACAAGCACAGGTAGCAGTGAGAAACACACTGAGTCCTGGAGTCTGTGATGAGCAAGAAACATTGGAGATGTTCACCCCACAAGGCCCACTGGGCTTCTGTTGAGGTGCAGGTTCATAGGCCCTGGGGAACAGTGCACAGGATTGGGGTCTTTTCACTCATGTGAGACTGTGAGAATTTGAGACCAAACTGTGTTTCCTCTCATCTGTGGCTTAGGAGAGGCAGATGGGTAGAGATGGTGTTTCAGTTGTGTTGCTGGAGGGGGGAAGAGGAGCAATATTTGTTGCAAGCCACAAGCTGGATATGGTGAATGCCCTCTTCCTTTTCTGTAAGCACAAGTGCTGTAGCCAGGGAGTGCAAGAGAATGCTGTGACTCCAGGCTGCTGCATGCAGTGATGTGGCAGAGCTTAGAGGAAGAGAAGGGAGACAGTCACAAAAGAATGCTGTGTGGGGATGGGCGAGTGTGGCTCCTATGCCATGCTCCCGCCGGTGTATTGGGTCCTGCCAGGAGTCCAGGGCTGAGCAGGTGGCACTGACAGTGAGGGACAGGCTGGAGTTGGCTATGCTGAGCCCCCGGTGTGTGGGTGCTTGGCTTGACCTGGAGAGCAGAGACCCAGCCCCATGCCTGTCATGAGAACATGCAGCATGGACACTTGGAAACAGTCTGCAAGTACCAAAGTAATACAGTAATACAGTGCCAGTAATTGTTGAAAAGGTAAGATACAGACTTTGAGAAGTCTGTACTGATAGGGGAAGAACTCAGGGAGCTCCCTGCTGTAGCATGCTGTTAATTAAAAATATTTAGCTGTCATTATAAATGGGAACAGTGTCTGTGTTTTACCATTCAAATAAAAGAGTGAGTAAGTCAGCTCTACTTATACGCTTTGGAGCATGAAGAGGCTCTCCCAGGGAGCTGAGCAGCAACCACCCCCTGGGAGATTCCACTGTGCAACTCCCAGTCCTAGGGGATTTGCACATTGAATTCAGTGAGGAATTTGCTATTGGCCTTCAATATGTGCTGTGTAGGGCTGGGTTTCCACACTGTTTCTTCACTGAATCAAAATCGTTGCTTTTTTTTCCACTTAAAACAGAAAACTCTTTATGGATCAGTCTTTTTTTTCCCTGCCCTGGAAAAAATCCTGATATCTTCTTAGTTCTCATGTGGTATTGCACACAGGTCAAACGGCAAAATAGAGACACGGTGTACAAATTCCTTTATGTAGAGCACAGCTCAGGAGCTAAAGTCTTTGTACCCGTCTAACATCCTCGTGAAACTTTGCTGTCCTCTGCATTCTCTGGTAGGCAAAGTATGGTGCTGGTGTTATGGGCTCCCAAAGCCCTCAGCCGCAGTAGGACAGAGCATTACAGTGCACAGATGTGCAGGTGAGAGGAAAGAGGACAGTAACTGACATCACTGAGCACATTTCAAGGCACCTGCCTTATTTGTCTGATAAAGGCCTTCAGATTCCCCTGAGAGAAACCAAGCAAGCACCCACCAGAGACCATATGCAGCTCCCGCACCTCGAGAGAGATCAGCGGTTGTCACTCACCTCCACACACGTTGTCTCTGCCATGCTGGACGCTTCACAGCTCACACAGGCAAGCGCTGTGAAAATCAAAAGGTATACATCACAGGCCATTATGGAGAGAGACGGGCTGCTAAAATGCATGGTAATCCTGTACTGTCTTCCCTCAGTGAAAGGGAGACTAAGCAGCGAAAGTCAGACAGACTGAGTCAGCAGGCTAGAAGGCAAGTCATAAGGAAAAGGATTGTATGCTGAAACTCTGGGGTTCGGTGTGGCCAAAACAGTAGTTTCGGAGTGAAAGAGGAACTTCCCTGCTTTAAATATAGTCAAATTACTGTGCACTGATGCCTTTCTGGGGCAAAACAGATTTTTAAAGAATGGAAACTGAGATAATGTTTTCTTTATGTTCATGCAGAGTGAAAGTCTCCACTATGTACAGGGTGGCTCAGCATGACATAGGAGGCAGAGCAAGAAAAGAGCAGCTGAGACTATAGCATCTCAGCAAGGGGGAATTTAATGCAACGGGAAGTTTGAGTTGGACAAAATTTGACAAATCACTTAGGAAAGTCACAAGGAATTGTAAACCAGCTGAAATCGGTGTCTGTATTGCTGCAGAAGGGGATCACAATACTGAAATGGGTTTCAGTCAGTGAAAATGGTGAAGCAATAGTTCAACCTGAAAGGGAACTCTTTTCCTCTTGCATTTAAATTATGGGTTATGATTGGTTTTCTAGAGGGGGGCAATGTTTCTAACCATCTCTAAGATGAGCATGTGCATGGCAGCTGCAGGCAGTAGGGCATCCCTTGCCACCAGTACAGGAGTGTCTGATCCTTGTTGCCTGGGATAGCACTGAGCTCTGGGCTCTAGCCAGACACCTCAATCTGCTTTATTTTTCTCTCCTTTTTAAATGGATGGGTTACTAGCTTGATAACTTTGTTTACAGCAGGCTTCACCTTCTGGTAGAGAAAGACATGATGAAAACATACTGAACCCAACAAACATGCCCAGGCACAATGGGGAGAGTCTGGTTAGACTGAGCTAAAGAGCCATTTCAGCCCTGGTGACTCGATCAGTGAAGCTTCAAGCAATCAAGATGCCATCTGGAACATGTCAAGCTCGACACCTGGCAAGATGGATACATCTGGGCCTCTCTGGTGCCAAGGACATGTACATAATCAGCGGCTTTGGTTCTGAAATACTGTACAACAGCCTCGATTGCACTGGTAGCTGGAGCTACGTGTCCATCTGCTTTCGCCTGATCTGCACTGTGCTCATCCCTGCAGGTGGCTGGGAAGAGGGGAGCAGCCAACATGGCAGGAGCAAGTCTAAAATCCATTGCAGAGCTCACTCCCTTTTGTACCTTTGCCTAAACCTCTCAGGTGGGTTGTTGGAACTGGCGTGCATGGAGAGGCTATGTTACCAGTGCCCTACTGCTCTAGTTGTCTGCTACTAGGATGCCTCTGTGCCCATCAGATTTGGCACAGGGGTTTTTCCTCCTCCTTTGTTTATAAAACACAAAACAAGTTATCTGAATAATGAGCTGAAAGGCTCACTCCACATTCCACTAACAGCCATGCCTCTTTCCCAGCCAGCTCTGTGTTGGCTGAAAATCTTGCTAGTCCTGCAGCTGGTAGTGAGCAGTTCAGAGGCATTTGTTTGGGCTGTTTACTCCTTGCTTATTTGGTGTTTTCCATGACAATGCTCAAAGTCTAAGGCTTGATGTGTCCCTGTCATCCTCACTGTGCTTTCCTGGCCTGCAGCAGCTTGAGCTCACACTTGCACTCTGTGTCATGCTTCTGGCAGGCTTCAAGCCCTGGTGGCAAACCACCTGTACCAGAAACCTCCAGTTTAAGATGAATGTGTTCTCTTGTAAATAAAGTCCTCTGAATCAGGAGGGGACGTCAGCCAAAGCTAATCATAATTCTTTCTGCAATGAAGCGTATTATTATGTTTTGTGGAATTTATGTGAAATATAACAAAACAGAAACAACTCCAGAGATTTATCCTTTGTGGAGTAGAGGGCGTTTTTTGAGGAAATTAAAAACCTTACATTGCAAATAATGAATTCCAATACCTGCCTCAATTTTGGATAATAGAGAATTCATTATGAAATTGATATCGGGTGACTAAGGTTCCCCTTCTCATCCATGTGCACAAGCAATCGCTGAGCTCCATAAAAATTACTAATGATTAGAGGTATCCGAATTATTCATTACTTGTCCCCATCTGATTAATTTAGCTCTTTGTGCTTGTAAAGCAAAATGGGGAGGGGTAAGTATTTATGGCAGTTGTTAGTGGGAGGGGGTTTCACTGCTGACAGGTAGTTTTGCTCTGTGTACCAGCAGTGGGCTTGGGCATGGGGCAGGCTGTAGCTCCTCTGTGACTGTAGCAATGAGGGCTGTTGCAGGTGGATTCCCCTTCCCCATTAAACAGGGAGTGCTATGATTCTACATGCTGGTGTTTGCCATTCCCAAGTGGGAATTGGCATTCTCCATCACTGCCTTCAGGGGGCTGTCAAACTACAGAGGCTGCTGGGATAGTCCTCTCATGACTATTTTTGTGCAAATAATTTCACTTTCTCTGTGCTTGGTTGAAACTCTTCTCACTGTGATGCATGAAAATTCCAGAATGTGCCAACGGCAGTGGTAGTAATGGGCTTCAGTGCATGAGGCGCTGACTGCTGCTGGGGGCCAGGCACTCTACTCCCTCTGCACTGCTTCCCTGGCACTATGCCACCACACAAACATGTTGCTCTGCCCCGCGTTCAGAAAGTCCCCAGAGAGGGCTGTACATCCCCCAGAGGTTCTCCATTTTAATCTACACAGGAGGAACAGCTCAGGAGGCTCACCAAGACAGTGAGTCACCCACAACGTGTGCCTGCAGGCAGCGTCCCTTCTCCCCCCTAAAAGCCACCAGTGATATGGTGTCGATCCTAGAGGGGACCACGATGGTGAAGTCATAGAATCATAAAACGATAGGGGTTGGAAAGGACCTTTAGATATCATCTAGTCCAACTCCCCTGCCAAAGCAGGTCCATCTAGATCAGGTCACACAGGAACATGTGCAGGTGGGTCTTGAAGACCTAAAAGGAAGGAGACTCCACGACTTCCCTGGGCAGCCTGTGCCAGGGCTCCCTCACTCTCACAAGAAAATAGGTTTTCCTTATGTTTAAATGGAACTTTTTGGGTTCCAGCTTCATCCCATTACCCTTTGTCCTGTTGCTAGCTACAACAGAAAAAAACAGACGTCCCAACCTCCTGACATCCACTATTGAGATATAAATGTCAATGAGATCTCCCCTCAGTCTCCTCTTCTCTGGACTAAACAACCCCAGTTCCTGCAGCCTTGCCTCATAAGGAAGATGCTCCAGTCCCCTGATCATCTTGGTGGCCCTGCGCTGGACTCTCTGCAGCAGTTCCCTGCCCCTCTTGAGCTGGAGAGCCCAGAACTAGACACAGGACTCCAGTTGAGGCCTCACCAGGCCAGAGTAGGGAGGGAGAAGAGCTCCCTTGACCTGCTGGCCACACTCTTCTTGATGCATCCCAGGATGCCATTGGCCTGCTTGGCCACGAGGGCACATTGCTGCCTCATGGTTACTTTATTGTCAACCAGGACTCCCAGGTCTCTCTCTGCAGAGCTGCTCTCCAGCAGGTCAATCCCCAGCCTGTACTGGTGCATGGGGTTGTTCCCTCCCAGGTGCAGGACTCTGCACTTGTCCTTGTTGAACCTCATGAGGTTCCTCTCTGCCCAACTCTCAAGCCGGTCAAGATCCCACTGAATGGCAGCACAGCCTCTGGGGAATCAGCCCGTCCTTCTAGTTTGGTGTCATCAGGGAACTTGCTGAGGCTACACTCTGTCCCCTCAGCCAGGTCATTGATGAAGCTGTTGAACAAAACTGGTACCAGAACCCAACCCTGAGGAACTCCACTGGCCACAGGCTTCCAACTCGATTCTGTGCCATTGATCAGCACCCTCTGGGCTCTGTCACTCAGCCAGCTCTCGATCCACCTCACTGTCCACTCATCCAAGCCACACTGTCTTAGCTCTTTGATGAGAATGTTATGGAAGACATTATTAAAAGCCTTGCTGAAGTCAAGATAGATGATATCCGCTGCTCTCCTTTCATCTAGCCAGGTGGTTATGCACTCATAGAAGGCTCTTAGGCTGGTCAAACAGGATTTCCCCTTGGTGAATGCATGTTGACTCCCTCTGATAACCATCTTTTCCTTCATGTATTGGCATGTTCCTCAGCCCACCTAAATGACACCAATATAGGCAACATGTGGGCTGTTGGCTCAATGCCAAGGTCACAGGGTCCTGCAGAAGACTCTCCATCAAAACAGGTGGATGGCTGACTGGAATGAGGAGAAATTCTGCCTGATGTCGTGTCCAGGTGGCCTGGCCCTTATGTCAGAAAAGACTCCTGGTCAGAGCACCTCCAAAAAGCCTGGTGCAGGATTGTGATGAACCTGGTAAATTGCTTCTCTTCCAGGACTGCCTTAAAAAAAAAGTATGTAATGACTCTAATCAATCTCAGACATTAAAACGAAGATTAAAAAATACAAGTGTATATACATTAAACTTTAACACCTTCAGAATACCTACAAGACACGTTAATGCTCCCTTACTTAAGAGAGAATTATGGAAATCTCTGTATATTCCATAGGTTTGAATTAGAGGAGCCAACAATCCAACCCATCAGGGCTTCCAAAATCTTTGTCTATGTAGTATCAAAGCATTAAAAAAAATAAATCAGTCAATACTTTCAAGTATGGATTCCAAGATTTTTCCTTGTTAATTTTTTTCTTTGACTTCACAAACAAGAGCTAGGAATTCAAATGATTGTTTAAAACTGGGGTTTGTCTTAAGGCAGAGGGAATTGTGCTGTGACTGTTCCCTCACTGCAGCTGTGTGATACCCTGGAGAGAATAAAGGGCAGCTGAGAAATACTTGGACCACCTGCCCTGCCACAAACCCATGAGGAAAAGCTCTGCGAACTCTGGCTGCACTCCAAGGAAAAGCCTAAGACAAAGTGATGCAGCAAGAATGTAAATCACCTGCAGGGGGAATAAGCTGCCGTAAAAATGTCAGACTTTTCCAGCCTTTATGTGAAATCTCTCTGCTTTGCGCTGAATTGATCTTTCTGAAGTCATAAACCACAGCAGGAGATGGCAGCCAGATGTACTCTCCAGCCCTCGCTCTCTGTGCAGCACTTGCTGCCCTGGGGGGTGGAGGGGAAACAACGGGGGACACAAGGTAGGACAAGAGCTGCAAGACTGCACAGATGATGTCTTCCCCAGCTGGATGCCAGCCTTTCCAGCCTATGTTTTGGGCAACCAGAGGCCAGGCTACAGCGTCCCCCTGCCACAGGAGTTCCTCTTCCTCTGCTCTGCCACTGCTCCTTGGCAGAAGACCAAACCACCAGTTCTGTCCTCTGGCACTGACAGTTAGGTTAATGCCGAAAGCCTACCACAGCTTTCATATGAAATTTCCATGATCGGAGCAAACCACACGCACAGCTACACACTCCTTGAAAAAAAGAGGGTATGACTCAGGGACATGATGTGACCATTACATGTAAAAATATCCCAAACAGGTAAAAGTGAGCATTCTTCCATCCACGTATGTGTGGATGGCTTGTTCTCACATGGATTTTATTTGAGGCAACTTTCAAAAAGATTGATGCCGAAGGCCCTCAGCCAGGTCCCTGCTGCTGCACCAGGTCCCTGGCTTTAGGAGGACACTGATGATGATTTTTTTAGTAGGCATGATGAACAAACTTTCAGCTGCTGATCACAGCTTGCGGCATGCCAGGGCAGACTGGGCTTCCTGGCCCCCACACCTGCATCCTGCGCCCTGCTTGTGGGCCAGGAAGCTGGGATGGCCACAGATGGGGCACGTGAAGCCCTGTGAAGTCCTACTAAATGTAAACCAAAAATAGTCAGGACAAAGGCACCATGCGGGAAGGAAACTGCTGATGGGAATAAGTGACTAATTACTGACGTCCTGTTACATCCGTGTTTCGTCTGCAAAGGAAGATGTCTCCTATACTCTCCCTGTTCAGACTGTACCCACTGTTGTGTTATCCTTCTTCAGTGGCCTGTGATTTTCCAAAAATTCAGATGACACTTGGAAGATCTCCCTGCTGTAGCCCCATGTTATTCTGTGAAACCACTGTAAGATGTTTCCCTGTCTCAAAAATACAACCTCTCTTCCTGCTAAGGAAGAGAAATACCCATTTTTTTTGTCACTCCCCATAGGTTGGCTTGGTACTATACAGGCAAGATAAAATGCATATTTCAATGATTACTAACAAGCTGTGAGTCCTCTTCTCTGAACAATGAAGAACCTGACAAACTAGGCTGTGCAAGTCTTGCACATTGGATTTAAACTGGAGAGAAACCTGGTTGCATCTGTAAGTTTGACTTGAGTAGCCTGCAAAAATATCCAAATGAAACCCCTTCTTCTTTCCTCAACTGGTCTCTTTTGAATGTAGCTTGGGGAAAAAGAATTTCCCGGCCTGGTCCTTGCAGAGAGAGGCTGGAATGATCCCTGGAAGTTGTATTTTTGCTGGTTTTGATTTGCTTTGGCTGTTTGAAGATAGTGACCTCGCAGTGGGTGGAAACCGGGCAAAGATAAAGAGCCAAACTAAGGGAGCTGTGTGACTTCAGGCTATTTAAAGAACTTTTGTCTCAAAGGCTTTGAAATTACAAAAGAGCATCTTAAAGGGAAGTCCTGTTGCTAAGCGACACTAACTGCTGTGTATAGAGAACTTCGGGAAGAGAGAAGAGGAGAAACCTCAGCCCCGACTTTCAAGTAAGGAATGCTGGTGAGGAGCACCCCCGACCCAGGCACCGCAGTAGCTGTGACCAAAGTGGGATGGAAGGGTCCTAGGCCATGTCCAGGTTGAGGGAGGGTTTCTGAAGCCTTTTGCTGTGACCACTGAAGAGTGTGGGCAGATGGAAGCCGCCTCTCCACCTCCGGCCAAGGGATTTGAGCTGCAGCAGCAGGCTGTACCACTGGGCAGGGTGAGTAAGGAATGAAACTTAAAACTACTGCGACAAGGGGAAAAAAAGGACATTGTGCTCAACCAGATGGCTTGGGAACCTGAAATTACGTCTCTGCACGGCTCTGACTGCTTCAATTCTCTTCTCAAGTTTCTTTCCCCTTTATCCCCCATTCACATTAATGAGTTCTCAGTGCATTTTGCACCAATGTTCTTTGCCAGACTAGGATACATGCAGCTACCAGGTAGTCCTCTATCCAGGTTATGACCGCATGTGACAAGGTAAATACATGCTGTTTCAGTTTGGAATACGTCAATGCCCTAAATCTGTTTTTGTCACAGGATACATGTTTGTTCCTTTATCCTCACTGTGCTTGAGAGACATGGCTCTGAAGCCCATATCCTCTCAGCAATCTTGCCTTTCTTGCCAAGCTTGAATCCTTGGCAGATCTGGTTTGCTGATGGGAGAACAAAACAGCCTTTCTGCTAAAATTCAGGGTTTCCTCCTCAGTGTGGCTGCTGGGAGCTTAGGCTGCAGTGGGTGTTGTTAATTAGCTGTTTTTATGAGATGGTTTTGAATGGGGAAGTTCTTACCACTCAGCCAGGGAGATGTGGAAATGAGGAGAGTAGCCCTTGCATGGCAGCCATCATTGGAACCATGCTTCCTCCACCAGCCAGCCCCTGCAGGTACTGATGACCTGGAGCCACAGGTCCCTTCTTCCACCAGATATTTGCTCCAGAAATCTTACTTGCTCTAACATCTGCTTTCATGCGGGATTTTTTATATATACCAAACACCTAGTCCACATTTGCAAAGGTATGTGCAAGGAGAAGTATCTACCAAATGCTGAGACTTGATAAGTTTGTCAGATCTGGATGAGAGACAGGCTGGACAAATGTCCTACAGTATTGCCAGGGGCACCTGTCTGCAGGTTGGTTATTAGGCTTTTGAAAGTGTTTCACTTGCCAACTCTGTCTTCAGTAAGGTTTCATTGCTATCAGAGAAAGTGCAGCAGAGCTTCACACCGTATCTTGGCTTGATGTGCATTCTTTGCATATCACCATCCCTCTAAAATGTCAACTGCTTTCATAGTAAAGCCAAGAGCAAGCAATAGTCTTCCTTTTTGCAGCAGCAGCCTTTTAAAAAGCATCGTAATGCTCAAGAGATCGTTCCTGACAGTCTACGCTCTCCTGGAATGTCTGAGAGGAGCTGAACAACCACCCTGCTCTCTGGCCCATAATGGAGAAGGCCTGTGATGGCTGATCTCTCTAGCCCAAAAGGAAGAGAGCATCTGTGGGTTGTTTAGCTCATTCCTGCATCCAGACTCCTTCCTCCTACAGGCAATGATGGTGAAGTCTCTCTGGGATGGTGCTGGCTGATAGCCAGCATTTCCTTTGGAACTGGGACCTGTTGCCTAGTCATGCTTGCAATTGATTATAGGCCTTTTCCTCTTGGTGCACCTGTATTTTCCTTGCTCTGATTTAACTCTTTGCTTATTTTGCTGTTTGCTGTTCAAAACAATTGACTCTTTCCTCTGCCTGAAATCCTCTGCAGCATTTTCCACCCCCATCCCCTCCACTGTGCTTCTTCACCATCCGGTCTGCTCCAGAGGCTGTTGGCAGGGGCCTTCATCTCCAGCTTACAGAGACAACCCCGTGTTTAAAGCAGTGTTCCCAGCAACTGGGTGAATTGCAGTTGGTCACACTACTGTGCTGAGAGACACACATCTCTGCCGGTCATCTCTGCAGCACACCATGGAACTCAACTCATCTTCTCCATAAACACAAGAGACTGCTGACCCTGTGTTGTAATAAACAAAGAGACAGTTCCTGGAGTTGTGCTGGTGCGACAGAAATAGCAAGCATCTTTCAACATGCTGCTGTTTGTGAGTAGTAACCCTGGCCTGGCCAAGGTTTGCCTGGTGAGATTAAACGACACAATTCTCAAGAGGATGTGGCAACTCTTTTTTTTTTTTTTTTCTGTAGTTCCACTTAAGTGCCAGGAAAAACTTCATCACTGTGAAGGTGACGGAGCTCTGGCACAGACTGCCCAGGGAAGTTGTAGAGTCTCCTTCTCTGGAGGTTTTCAAATCTGACTTGATACATTCCTGGGTGACCTGATTGAGGTGGACCTGCTTCAGCAGGATGTTGGACTGGATGTTCTCTAGAGATCCGTTCCAACCCCTGCCATTCTGGGATTCTATGATTCTTTGACACAGGTTGTGGGGCAATAGTACAATATAAATGATCTATTTTTCACATGTGAGTAGAAATAACTCTCTGCAGGATGATGACAGGGTGAAGAATGGCAGAAAATAAAAATCCTGTCATACAGCCAAGATTTACAAAACTCACTTCACACACTATCCTTTCATTCAGTTTTAACACTAGACTCTTCTGATTTTCAGCTGTCTGAGCACTACAAACAGCAGTGTGTGGTTTGCTACTGGACCAAACCCTGCATTATCTGGTGTGGAAGAGTCTTGTCTAGCATTGTAGAGCAAGCAGGGGCTTGGGATGCTTCTGGCCCAGAGTGAAGAGGACAGAGGGAAAGAGAAGGTAACAGATTTAGTGGGTTACCCACTGCCAAAGGAAAAAATCTGACCAACTACTCCAGGGAGTCTGACTGTGTTTGGATGTACAGTTAATAGCATTTTCCATAGGCTTTATCTTCCAGATGCCATTTCTAGACTTCCATCAGCCTGTATCTCATCACGGTCAGTGGTACAGGTCCTTGCAGTGCACATTGCCGTACTTTTCTGCTAGTGTCTCCTGGGAGTGCTCTCCAGCTCTTGTGCTCACGTACTTTTTGGTCCCCTGAAGGCCAATGGATAATTCATCTTCCTAGCATTATTTATTTTGTGCACCTTGCAGGTGAGTGAGTGCAGTTTCACTTGAGGAGATTGGCAAGCAGTGGCTTGATGATACCTTGTGCAGTTTGTAGCATGTTTGTCAGACCTCAGACCTTTGTATTTTCTTAGATGATTCTAAATGGTGGTAACAGGGCCAAACCAAATGGACATATCTCTGATGCTGAAATCTACTTCTTGTTCTCCCCTCTACGCCAGGACATGGATTAAATAAATTTGCAATACAAGCTCTGCTATCAAAGGGTAAATCTCAGAGTCTGGATAACCAGCAGAATAAATCCAACAGTACATTAGGAAAGGGAGTATAATTATTATTTTAAAATGTTACCTCATGGATTTAATGCCTTGTACATATTCATGATTGAAAGGGTTGCTTATTTAAACTGGAAACTCTTTCAAAGACAGGAATGAGTTTTAACTCTGCAGTGCAGATGTTCCCTCTGATTTACAAGTACACGTGTAGGGGTATAGGCACTCCTGGAACAAGCTGCAAAACAAGAAGGGGAAACTAGATGACAGAGACAAGAAAGAAATGCTGAGCAAGGTGCAGATGTGGCTGTAAATTAACCATTGGAGGCAGAGAGTGACAGAGAGAGGAGTCATTTGGGGAGGCAGCCTGAAGAGGAGCTCTGTGTGGCAGAGCTTGAAGCTGCCACACAGTCCCAAATCTTCCCAAAAGTTCTGAGTGTGATCACACAGTAGTCACTTAAATATTGCGGTTGTATGTCAAAAGTCAGGTAAAAGACATCACTTCTGTTGGCTTTGCACAGGAATATTTTTCAATTTTTTTTCACTCTTGCAGCTCAGGTTGAAAGTCTGGGAGTGCTGGGACTGGGGAAAGCCCTGCGAATGGGAACCACAGACACTGCTGGCACACTCCTCCAAGGAGCGAGTAACCAACATAACTCTTCAGCTTTTCTCACAGTTCGTGGTTGTTTGACCCCACTTGTGCTGAAGATTTCCACGAGATGGAGCCATTCTAACGTGGCTTTGGCAGCAGCTCCCCAAACCCCCCCACCTCCCCCCCCCCGCGGGGAACAGCACACTAATGCATATTTCTTTTTATTTCCATGACAGTATCTCTGAAGTGGGCAGGCTTTTGAGAAAAATCATGTTCCAAAAAAAGCCCCAAAAGAAACTGCTGAAGCTCGACGCATATTTTGCTAGGGTGGCTTCTGAAAAGGCTTCTTGCAAAAATTGCTTCCTGGGGGATGCAGGTGTGTGCAGAGCAGCTTTTCCTCACACTGGGACAGTTGGTGGGGTGTACATCCAGCCTCACCTTTCCAGAGGAGAGCAGTTTTGCCATGTCTAAGGGAAACCTTCTATGCCTCACGTCCCTGGGGGCCAATCTGCCCATGCCTGAGGAGGTGGTATTTTGACTCCCACTGGCCCTTTGAACACTGCTGCAATCTGCACACCACAGCCTGCTGGGGCAGCCACTTGCCTTTGCAGAGTTGTGGCGATCCCCTTCTGTGGCATTTCTGTCTGTTTTAGTCTAGTTTCTTAACGCAGCTTTGCTGTTTCCACATGCTGCCTTCTCCCCTCTGCAGCACCCACTCATTCCCTCTCTACTTTGACCCCATCATCCCCATTTCCCATGGAGCCACACTGCAGACAAAAATGGAGACAACCTCCTCCTACCCCTGTTGTTTGGGCCTGCTTTTCAACTGTGGCCCCTAAAAACAGCAGTGCTTCAGGGAGAGGCTTTTACCTGGGGAGGTTCTATGGGAACTATCAAAGTTAGGGCGAGGTTTATATGCAATATTTATAAAGCTTGAAAAGTTGGTATCCTGAAAGCCTCTTGCTCCCTGCTTGCATTGCAAGATTTTTTGGGTTATGCTGGTATTGTCATGAGAAGCTGGTGTTCTCTGTTTGCACACAGGAGCTGAGCAATACCTCTGACGAGGTGTTGCTGGCAATGTGTGCCTGCCCCTGAGCATGCAACCGTGCACAGAGCCAGTTGGCAGATGTTTCCCTTCCCAGCAAGTGCCCAGTTCCGGGGCCCTGTTTGTCGCTATGCCTGCCACAGCAGAGAGACAGCTGCTGCTTCTCAGCCATGCAGAGCTTGAAATCCTCTCTGCTGTGGGACCTGGCTCAGTAGAAACTGCAGCAAGATGAATAAGGGTCAGCTATACAGGGCAGGGGCTGCCAGTGCCAGATCTGGTAACACCGCACCTGTCCAAATTCCCATATGAAATGTTAATTTGCAAAGACTGAAGCATAAATGTGTTTGGTAGTGGTTTTGAGTTTGTTATTTTGTTTTTGTAAAATAAAACGAAACTGTGCGGTTTGACGTCTCTCCTTCCCTGCCTCCAAGCCTGTGCTTTACAGGGGAGGGAGCTTTGCAGGAAGTATAAAAACCTCTTGGGAGCCTCTAAGTAGCGAATTGTCCTTTTCTTGTAGGTACCCTTGGAGCAGATGCCTGTTGACAAACAGGTACTTAGCAAGCACCGTCTGTCTCTTTCTTTTCAAGACCGATATCAGTGTAATTTCAGTTTCTTTATCCTGACAACCACCTTCCATCATCTGAGTAGTACAGCTGGGAGGCCCCTAAGTAGTAGGCAGCCATTGGCCTTGCTGTGGTTCCCTCAGATAAAGTTTGCTCATCTTCCCTCCCCTCTGCAGCCTCCCAGCACAACCTTCTTTGAAATGATTTTGCTTGGGCCAATTCGTTGTCAGCCTCTCACTTGTCCTTTCATGGAGTTGTTAAAATTCTCTAATACGGGCTTAATTAAGCACAGCTTTAAAGATGTAAATTTCTTAAAAGTCTGGGTTCTTTTGTAAGTGCCTATCACATAGTTTCTGTGCTCCTCACATATGTGTGCTTTATATGCCTGCCCATCTGGCTCAGGTCTGCAGGGGCGAGTGACTGCAGAGACTTGCCATGTGTAGGTCTAAATACAAATGGGCATTTGAAATTGGCCACAAAAACACGAGATACATAGTTGTCCGTTGGTGTTTGGGGGTGCAGCTCCTGGAGGTGGCAAAGGATCTGTAGCTCCTCATGGATTTCACTTCTGTGTAAATTCCCCCGACCAGTTGGTCCAGATCCCAAAGCTCCTGACTGCTTCTGGGAGGGCCACCCAGACAGATGGAGAGAAGGAGGGAGCTGAGCGACTGCAGCATGTGGAAGTGTGGCACAGGCAACACTGGCTCCAGGAAGACACGATGAGTGAAAAATTGGTATGCAAAACTAGATTACTCCCCTTGTGTAGGTCCCTGCTTTGGGCAGGCAGACAGCAGAGAGACAGCATCTCGTTTGATATTTCCACTAGAAGCCCACCACCCAGAGCCAAGAAGGGCTGAAAACTCCCATTGAGGGGTGCCTGATCACAGCCACAAGCCATACACAGAGCAATAAACTATGTTTCTTCACCAGAAAGATGAGGCATATGATAGCTCTTGCTAAACATTGGTGCCACAAATATTTATTTCTTTTGTGTGGGAAGGGAAAAAAAAGTAGTAAAAAGGACCTAATAAACCACAACATAAATATTACCATTTGAAAGATCTGGGACATGAATTAATTGGACTTCCAGGAGTTTCACATGGCAGGGGTGTGGGTGATTTAGGCTGCTGATTATTCAACACACAGGGTGTGATTGAACTTTTTTTAGAATTTGAAAGGATTCTACTTGCTTGTCAAGCAGGTATTTAATTTCTCTTCAGTTTTAACTCATTCTTTGTAGATGTTAAAACTACAAATTATCACACCCTTGGTCTGCAATATGGGACAAACTTTGTTAATCTTCTCCTGCCTCAGCCCAGATGATCTGATTTTTCTGCAGTGCCACTAATGCCATGAAAGTATGACTTTCTTTTTTAAGTAGTTCACACTGTTGTGTGCATGCACACATATGGGCAAGCATGTGTTTTGTAATAGATTTTTGTACTTGTGACTCAGAGCTGAACTATTAAACCATAACACATGGCTGACATCTGGAATTCACTCAGACTTTTTTGTCATTTGAATATTGGTAGCCATGGTTTGCTATGGTCCTCCAAAACATGATTTTCTTTATTCTCAGCTCTTAAAATCAGAGGCAGAAGATTTTACTGAGGCTGTTGGTGTCATTTGATCAATATATATAAAATATTTTGTCCAAGCCTGCTTACGAAACACATGTGTGCAGATATTTTGGCAGACAAATCTTTCTAAAAGAAAGTGTCTACTTTTCTTTAAATAACACGATTTCTTACCATGAGAATACTCAGATAATTGCTTATCTTTGCCAAGTAGGAGTCTGTGTTTATTTAAAGCACAGGCAGTCACCTCTTAGCTAGAAAATTGGGGTAAGAATTGCAGATGGATTGTTTCAGTGTTTAAATTCAATCAATTTCATTAGTTTCTTCAACAAAATGTCTCTCATTTGGCTGGTTTTAGAGCAAGATTAAAATATACTGGTGTTTGCTGTAATGAAATGGAACAATTTGTCTTACCTGTGCCTCACAGGATGCTGTGTGCTATTACCAGGGCTGTTTGCTGCTGTAGGTATGGTCCTGTGGAGAATAAAGAGTTGCATTCTCCCCGAAAACATTGTGGGGGCAGCAGTCAGAGTGTTGTAATCGAAGATGTGTTGAATCTCACATTCATACCAAGCACTCAATGAAAACTACCCTCTATCTGTTGCTGTGATGAGTTTCAAGAAAAAGGGTGACTTGTGGAAATTTTTTCTGGCTCAGAAAAGTGTCTAAGTGTATTTGTCAATACAGCCCTACAAGCAAATCTTTAACTTTGGGAAACATCTGGTTTTCCATTGACTTTGGGAAAGATGTGTTGCTGCTTTGATGCTGCTTTAGGAAGAAAGCCAGAGGTGCTGTTTGAAGCCTAAGCCGACTCCTCTCTCTTTTTTAAATTAAGTATAGCATGTCTTCAAGGCACCTTCTTTGCCTAGTGGGGGACTGCAAAGAGGAGTGACTTTGCCACTAGGTGAAAGATGGCGGTCACAGAGGTTTCTGAGAGATGGGCAAATGAAGGTTTGTGACAGAGGCTTTCCAGTCTTTGGCTATCAGAGCAAAAAGTGGGGCACCGTGATGCCTTTGAGTATTGTAGCAGTGAACTAATGTCACTTGATGCAGAATTTTTGTTGTGGTTCAGTGCAAGGCCTCTCAGGTTCAGCAGGGAGGGCTTCACCTGCAGCACCTGATCTGCAGCATATATGCTGCCACATATAGCTGACTCTGGTCATCACCATGGCCTAAGCTGCCAGCTCTTCACAAACATATTTTTCTGAAAATTTTTTAAGCTGTCATGTTTCAACCTTAGTCATAGAATCACAGAACTGGTTGTTTGGAAAAGATCTTTAAAATCATTGAGTCCAGCCATGAACCATACTGCCATGGTATGGCTGCCAGCCCATCACTAAACTATATTTCTCACCACCTCATCTACCCATCTTTTAAATACATCCAGGAATGATGATTCCACCACCTTCCTGGGTAGCCTGTTCCAGGGTCTAACAACCCTCTCTATGAATAGTTCTTCCCAATCTCCAATCTAAACCTCTCCTGGCACAACTTAAGCCCATTTCCTTTTGTCCCGTCACTCATCACTTGGGAGAAGAGACCAATTCCCACCACGCTGCAACATCTTTTCAGGTAGTTGTAGAGAGTGATAAGGTCTCCCCTCAGCCTCTTCTCCAGACTGAACAACTCCAGTTTCCTCAGCTGCTCCTCATGAGACTTTTTCTCTCATCTCTTCACCAGCTTCACTGCCGGTCCCTGGACACGCTCCAGCACCTCAGTGTCCTTCTCATAGTGAGGAGCTCAACACTGAACACAAGTCATGTCTGTTATATTCACAGTAGTTGGGTAAAAATCTCACGATGGTGCTTTAGAAAATAGTTTGTGCTCTGGGGTCTCCATTACTGGTGTATAGCAACAACACCTTTGCCAAGGGGTCTCGTTGTGGCTTAAACAGATGTGCAAACAGATGACGGCTGGAAGAGCCTCCCACCCTTTATCCACGCCATCGCGCTTTGTCGTTGGCTGGTCAAGGAGACTCCTCTTGCACATCAAGATTAAAGTGAAGTCCTTCCAACTCCTGCAGATCGATCTCTTCAGCAGAAACCTCCTGGCACTGGATGTAGCTCTCAGCTGTATCCTTGTAACAGGGTTTTCCAGTACATATGTATGTTAATATGACCCTGGTGGTTGTGTCCCTGACTTTGGTGAGGGCAAGGGGTGGCCCTGGGCAGAAGTGATGATGGCCACAGTTGTGCTGGCTCATCTGCAGTCCTGGGTAGGTCAGATTGCTGGTCCATCTGCCAGAGGCTGCGTGCAAACGTGTCTGTGTTTAGCTGCTGGCAACTCTACTAATTGATTCTGTGGGTAAATAACAGTGCTGTGCTATAAATAGCAATTAAAATTGTACTGTCAGACTGTCAAAATTAATCTCAATTTTGGATATCGCCGAACATGCTACTTTTTTTTTTCTGATTATGAGAATTAGAGCTTAATATTATGGTTATCTGGCGCTTCTGATTGTCAAATTCTGTGTTCTGCCACTTTGTAGCTTTTGATAAAGTGTGAGACCCTGTGTCAACCACTTCCTCACAAGATCTCTGGGTCAAGCTGATTTAGGTGGAAAACTTCAGCCAAAGCAGCTTGGCCATTTTGGAGCATGAATCATGTGCACATAAATCTTGATGCACAGCATTCCCTGTGGCTCCTCAAACTTGCTGCATCCCTGAGGGTGGCTCAATGGGGACATGTGCCCTGCGACTTGCATTAGCCTGTCTCAGTGTCTCTGCCACCAACCAAAGTGTACCCTGTCCTCGTGGAGCCCAGCACTCCAGTGGGTGATGTATGCTTCTCAGATCTGGGTTGGGATAGGAACAAGGGGACTGTCTTTGAGTCTGGTCCACACAGAGGATCACAGCTTTGGCTCACTTCTTATAAAATGAAAATTAATACCTCCCACACCTCCTTACCCCCTGCCCATGTCCCCAAGCTACTGTGAAAATTAATATGTTGTTTCTGAAGTAGTCATGTACTGTAGTGGCATGGGAGAAAACCAGGCAGAAATTAATTAGTCTGCCTTCATAGCAGGGTTTTGAGGATTATAAAAAAGAAGGCTGTTAAACATTAAGGAGAAAGAAGAATGCTCTGTACTGGGTCCTCACTCAGCCAGGGTACTTAATGACATGTTTTCACTGGAACAAAAACATTGTATGATCATGCTAATTAAAGGCTATGCCAGAATGCATAGGTACAAGGGGGAGGTAATTGAAGGATGCTGAATGCCTGCCAGTTTGACATTGCCTAACTAGCTTGATTTTTCAACCATAGCGATATTCTTCTATTTATTTATTTTTGGGATGCCATATGAAAGAAAAATATTTTTGAAAAATAGCATACTGAGCAGAGTAAATTACACCAGCAGGGTTTCTTGTTACTCTGTGCCTGACGGAGACAATGAAAAAAGATAGTAAACAGAGCAGAGAAGCAATGGTGTGCCTATCATACAAAAAAGGTGCTGTAACAGCAGTGATCCGTCTGCCATAATGAAGTCAAGCGTTTGGAATAATATGACTTCGCAGCAAGAAATGATAATAGAGATCTGCTGAGCTGAATCTATATCAGACAGTTGAGACTTAGCCACATGAAACTACAGAAAAGGCTAAATCTTAATTTTATTAAATGATGAGTCACAGCAGAAAGGGTCACCTTATGGCTTTCCTAGATTCCCAGCTTTCCCTGTCTCTAACTTGTTATTTATTAGAGCTTTAAGCAGCTCTGTGGACTCCATGCAGTACTGGGCTTGCAAATTCATGGTGCTAGCCTTCTTCCTCAGTCTTCTGCCCTTACTCTTGTACTGTGCTGTCAGCTGCCATATTCAAAGACGTCTCTCTTTTCAATCTCTCTGGTTTATCTATATATACCTCTGGTAGAATAAAAGGAGAAAATTTTGCTTTCCTTTTTCAGCTAGTAAGTCCCAACATAAGAGTGTGTTTCTTGCTCAGCAAAATACGACTGAATTTCTATCCTGGGATTTTCAAGCATCTTAGACCAATGGGTTCTAATCCGATATGCTCTGCAACTTTGTTCCCCTCTTGCCTTGGACTGACACCCTGAATGACTCATTTCTGCACTCATCCCTTGAATTCCTCCATGCTGTTTTCTGACTACCCTTGTGGAGGTCAGAAGCTTTGGTCTTTTACAGATAGTTTCCATTCAGAATTTCCTCTGCTGGGACGCCTCTGAGGAAAGAGAAAAATCAAAAGAAAGAAAACCAAACCACATGCAATGTAATTAGCTCTGAACCTGTTGGAAGGTCAGCTGATTTTTACGGTGATTTGTAACCATTAAATTGGGCAAGGTATGTGTCATTACTTGATTTTATCTTTGCTATCCTGGCCACTTTTGGTCTCTTTTTGTCCTTCCCCCATGTGTTTATGCTCTTTCATGCCTTGCATCAAAGTAGACTGCAAAGCCTTTGTGGCAAAGATCAGGAGTGTGATGGCAAATGAGGACAAACTGACTCCCTCATCTGCTAGCCCAGTCTTGACTGTGGGAAATGGGTGAATGAAGGTAAGGATGGGTAAATCTGCCCTCAGAGTGCAGAAATCTACCCATAGCCATGCTGTGGGCAGGGTCAGAATTTGCCTAAGCAGCTTATCTAGACCTGCTTGTTGGCAGCTTGGGACACCTGCACAGTATCCAGAAGCCAGCCTGACCAGCAGTGTGACCTGTAATTGACCAGAAGCTTTGGCCAAGGGACATGAAAGTATCACTTATAACAAACAAACAAACAAACAAACAAACGAGTTATAGAAACATCAGATATCTGTAGCTTTTTTTTTGTGCTGTTTTCACTCCAAGGGGATGTTCACAACGAGTTTCAATCAGCCAGAGTTTCAATAAGGCAGAGATAAGACAACCAATGGAGCAATACCAGATGATTACACTAGAAATGTACATTGATCTTTCAAATGCTTTTAATTGTGTTTAATGCTTCAGAGAACAAACTGTGTGAATAAATTGTTGGAATGCTAAATTAGGGAGGAACAGTTGTGAGAGAGCCAGGTCCTAAACAGCTGGCACAATGCAAAAGCCCAAACTGAACCAGAAATTCTGCTTACAATGCAAATATCAAACACCAGAAAACTAGTAGCTCTTTTTCCCCCTAAAGACTAATCTCTAGACTTCATTACAACAGTCAGGCTATATTTTACTTTTTCCTGACCTTTTACCTTCTTGCTTGATTTTTATCTCCATCCTTTGCTCAAAGAAAGAACTGGATGAGTACCCCAGTGTTTGGTTTCTTAAAAGTTATTTTAGATTAAATGTGCAAAAAACCTGAAATAAAGTGAAAGCAGTGACTATTGATTCATTTTAATGTGAGGTTTCTCCATTTATGTTGGCAATTCCTTGGGCACAGATGTTCACAGCACTCCAGTTGTGCACGATAGCTTATGTTTGAGAAGCTCTCACCCCTCATTAGTGGAATCCTTATTTCTAATTCACAATAAGTAGATATGAAAGACTGCACTGGGTTTTTATAATCAGACAGGAGGCATAGGTGAAGCCATTAGCAAAAACCCCACCCTAGTCAACAGGGAGGCTGAAAAACTGGTGAATCAGAACTGAAGACTCTTGTGAGAGGTTGGTTTTTGTCCATCACTACTCAACACTCTCATAAAGTATCAACAGATTATTAAACTTACAGATGACACAAAGGTGAGAGTTCTGAGAGCACGTTTTGGGAGAGACTTGAATTATAAAGTATTTCAATGAATTAAAGGCTTGGGATGAAAAAAGAGGGAATAGCTCAGTAAAGATGTGTCCAAAGCTCTGCTTTCTCTGAAGCAATGAGATGAATGGTCACAGGTAGGACAGGGCTAAGCAGGCAGAACATTGGCAGAGAGAGATCTGGAAGATGTAGTTAAGTTACAAGATATCAGGCAACATTATTGTCCAGTTGCAGGGAGCTGCGTGAAAAGTGCCATTAGGAACAGCAGTACAAGCTGTAGGAGGATGTGCTCAGCTCTTGACTGGATGAGCCAGATCAAGAGCTGTGTCAACAGCAGAGAAGCCAAGTACCAACTGGGAAAAGACCACAAAATAATAGTAAGAGTCCTCAGGGATGCAGCAAATAATATCTGATGCTGAAAGACATGGGCTTTCCAGCCCAAAGAATGAGAAATTGACAGAGAAAGAAAGAAATGTTTCAGTGCTTCAGCACTGCTGTGGAGTAGGGTAATGGCAGTTTGCAAATAACAGTGAAGAGATTTCTGCTTTGAAAACGAGAAACACTTCCTGGTGGTAGTAATGGTGAACTGTAGGATAGGATGCCTGTTTTTGAGACCAACTGGGAGAAATAGCTCCCACTAATGACACTGGAGTGGCTGATTCTACCTTTAGAGCTGCATACTTCTATGATTATACAACACAAGCATTTTACACTGGGCAAACTGAAAGAGAAGATAACCTAGCTTCAGATTTGTCTTGCTTGGCATGCTTAGCACCAGGTGGTAATGCTTCACTTTCCACAGCAGTAAGTGCTTTGGCTCATTCACAGGAATGATAGTGCAAAAAGAAAGAAAAAAATATGACGTTTGTTTTCTGGGGAGGAATTTCTTCTGCAGCTAATTGTGGTTGCAGTCTGATATGGACTGAATGTTTGGAATCTCATCACTTCTAATGTGGCTTTATTACAAGCTCTGAATGTCACGGCTCCCCATCAGCTCTCATTTTTCTGTGTCTATTGGCCAACATGATACTAGACTTTGTAGTCTGCAGCCTGGTTGAACAAAGGTAACTATTAAATGCAACTTGTCAAGAACATGGTCCAAGCTAAAGCTTAGTTTGGCCATTACATTTCTGTAAGTCTGTTTTGTGGTAACATATAAACTGTGACTCCTATGGAGGAAACAAAAAGCTAAGAATAGTATTAGTAGGAATGTGGCTTTAGTGGTTTTTCTTATTAAAGAGACAGATGAGCAAGATGTAGCCTGTAAAAGAAGGTGGATGGAGGAAAGGTGGATTGGTATAGGAGAGAGGGATAATGACTTTTCAAAATTCCAGGTGGGATCTAGTGGTTTGGGCATGTGGAAAGGTAGACTGGATTTGCTAGTTCTTAACCACTAAAGACAACTTTGTGCTCTAGCTGAAGCAGTAATTACTTTCCCAGATTTTTTTTTAACTGCTTATCTTATATATGTACTATAATGAAATTTCAAGCAGTTAGCTAGGGTTAAGTAAGAATATGAAATAAGATGCTTCCAGCCTTAGTGCAAATCCTCTGGAGTTTCATGCCAAAGAGTTTCAGACTTTTTTTTATAGGACATGGAAACACTCATCCGGGAGAAATTTCAACCCTTTTCATTAAAATTAAGAAGCCCTATGAAATCAGGTAGATTTTCATGGAATTTCACAAAGAAGGAAAAACAGTAGAAGAGTTTAACATTTTGCTGATGAGATACTTGAAATATTTTTAAACATTCCAACAAGCTCCTCACAGTTCCCCCAACTGCATGCTGAATATAATTGCAGTAAAATAAATATGTCAGAATAATATTGGGATATTGTTGATCCCAGAATGTTTAGATGACTGGAAACCTAATGCTGCTGTAGAACCTGCCTTGTTCAAGAAGTGGCAACTTGAGAGGCATGCTCCAGCCTGGCTGGGGAGAGACAGGTTTTGCACAACACTATTTGGAAGCTTCCTGACTTCATGACTTTTCTACGTCAAGAAGATCAAAAGGAAGAAGCAAAATTGTTCTAGCAAGCCAGATTTTGAACCACATAGTTAGAAAACTAGGCCTAATAGCACAAAGCTTCCCAAAGCCTTCATCAACTAGCTCCATCCAAGGAACAAGATTCAACCTCCAGCAACCCTCTCTTCCTCTGGCACTGACCTGGGACATACCTGTTGCCTGCAGTTGCTCATTCAAAATTGTCAGCAGAGAATTGCAACCCAGGTCTTAAAAATATTAAATTGGACACAGCATGGGCCTCCATTCTGACATGTCTGTTCCTGAAGTGGTTGAGTCTGTGCAGTACCTTTTCTCTGCTGTGTACAGAGCTGAATGCAGAGAGCTGTGTCCAGTTTCTGCTGTCAGTGTTGCTCAGCATGTGGCCAGGACTGGCTCGAAGACCATCTCCCCAGAGAAGTGAAGGGTTTAGTATGGGCTGCCACTGAAAAAACAGTCCCATAACAGAACAAGATTAGTTGACAGTTGAGTCGTGTCATTTCTATTTCTTCCTCATCTTTACTAACTGAACTGTTCTTTTGCAACCACAAGCCCCTCCCTAATCAGAATTTTACAGCAAAACTTGTAAAAAACAAAGCACCACAACAAAAATACTGTTCAGTTGATTCATCAGTTACACAGCATCGGCTCCAGCCATAAATCCCCATCAGAGAGGGGCTGCTTGGAGCCAATGCAGTTACCATTTCATCATGCCATGCATTTGAAGTGAGCACATCTAGATCCTAGAAGATAACAACCTAGCTCTCCTGCATCACTTTCCTTCTTTAGTTAGGGATTGCATCTTCCATTTACTGTCATAGACAGGTCTGAATATTGCAGCCTTGATAAATAGGAACACAGTAGGCAGAGCTAGCTAACTGCAAGCTGGAGCCACAGGTTCCCTTTGCAGCAGCACTTCCACCCTGGTGTCCCAGGTGCTCAAACACACCCTGTGGTGTGGACCACAAACCTCTGGCTGACTCACCACTGCAAGCACGAGGCAGGACTGATCCCTGAGGCAGTTAGAGCCCGTTGACAGTTTATTGCTTGTTTCAGTGAAATCTTTTATTGAAAGGAAAAAAAAAAGGTGGGGAAAGCCTCTCACACTGTCCCTCAAAGAATAACTGAAGCTCTTCAGCTTCATAGAGGCTAAGCAGGATGATCCATCTTGCAGTATGCTTTATAATCTTGGCACCATACTTGCTGCAACGCACCTCAAAACCTGGATCCCTCCACATCAGCAGTCTAGCATGGACAATAGAAAGAGTAGGAAATTAATATGAAAGGTCTGAATAATGAAAACTTGGACTCAAGGTTTCAGCTGCCAAGTAGGTAAAAAAAGGAAAAATAAAATAACACAAACCACCCAAAAGGTTTGGTTGTCTTGGGTTTTCTTCAGTGAAATATAACAAAAAGGATAATTTTATCATGGAGCTATCAGGCCCTCTGAGAGCTCCATGCTAGCAATAAACATTTCAGATAAAGAGAAAACCTTATTCATGCTTGTTACAGCCTCGTTGTCCTTCCTTTTCAAGTAGAGATGATGTGGTCAGGGAAAGGTATTGATGGTTAATGAGATAATGCTACAGGTAATATCTATAGGATAATTCTCTGTAGATTCTACTTCTTAAAATACACCTTTCTTTTTTCCCTTTTGGTTTCATATTCTCCCTTCTCTGCAGCTTCTAAAGACCTGAACCTCTGCTTGTCAAATGCAGAATGTGGAAAGAGAAAAACATGCTGTGTCCTCTTGGAAGGGACCTACATGGCTTGCAGTTCCTCTTTGCAGAGTGTCTCTTCAGAGATGTCAATGAGGATGAAGTTATCAGATAATCATAAAGACAAACAGGGTCATAACTGATACTGGCTGACATAGAAAACATTATCAATTCATAATTCACATATGGAAATGCTAAAGTAAAACTTATAGCCCCCTTCCTTGATTCCTCTTCATTTTTTTCCTACTGTTCAATAAAGCAGATTAATACAATGATTTTGATATGGTCAGTTCTTGTTGTATATATTTGTTGAGGCTCATGTGATGAGAAAGCTACGTCTTGGTTAGAAATCATAGGTATTGCAAAAGTACTAACGTGGACAACAGAAGTAGTAAGAAAGGAACACAAAAGGCCTGAGTAATGAAAGCTTGGACTGCACTATGTTTCAGTTGCAAAGTAGGGAAAAAAGATAAAAAAGAAAAAACAAAAAAATAACAAGCTTGGATGTCTTCCCNGGAGGTACTAAATGCATAAGTTTTTTCTCAGTTTAAATATTCTATTTTTTACACTCTGAAAACCCTGAAGGAGTTTGTTTAAAAAATTCTCTCCCACTTTTTTCTTTTGTTTTTGGCTGACGCTATTTAACTTGAATTAGGAACAGTTGAGTTTTGGTCATCATGGAAATGCCTATTTTATTGCAACTCTATTTGTAACCATGCCTTGCATCCATTAACTCTGCTTCTGTAGTCTCAAAACAAAAAAAAAAGTCCAGAAACAAAAAAAATTCATGGAACTGCCTGTGGCAAGGGCGATTGCAATTGTTTGCAATGCTGTTGAGGTTTTCTTGTAGAAATTAAATAAAGAGATATGGATTTTTCTTCTAGCTAGATGAAGCCTTCGTGTTGTTATCTTCTTGCTTCACCATCCCAGGGAGGATTTGCAGTCCTTGCTCCTTGGAAATGCCTCAGGTACTTCTGTAGCAAGCTTTTTGACTGCCCTGTCCGCTTTTACAAAGTAAAACCTCTGTGGATAACACGATAGTCAGCAATTGAGATAAACCAGCTAGATTCCCTCTATTCTTCAGTAAAATTTGTGCAATATAATTTAACAATTATAGTACAGAGAGATCAGGTTAAACAATAGCAAAACGTGCCATACTTTAAATGGAAACAGCTCCCACATGACACTACAAGAAGGCAGCCTGGCAGACGTAGCATACAGAAACTTTATGCTAATATCTGGCATCAATTAGAAATGTGCAGGAGGCAATGGGCCGCTCTGTGGTTTTTGGCTGCCTAAAACCTGCTCCTGCTGTGATGTGGCACCCAGTACCCACTCGCGGGGCATAGCATGGCATGGCATGGCATGGCATGGCATGGCACGGCACGGAAGGGCAGGATGGGCTTTGCCCTGATCACATTTGCTGCGCTATTTTGGAGCTAGTTTGTAGCACTGAATTTGGTTCCTAGATATGAATAACCATTTGTGGTATGATGGTTAATAAGAAAACTAGTTTTCAAGGGCCTGCATTTTCTCTAGTTAACCTCCTGGTGTGAATTCCTTTCCAGACAGAAATGGATAAGGTTGAGCTCATCTGAAGCAAGAGGGCAAAATTATGTGGCAGAACCCAGAACTGCACTGGATTTGAAGCAAACACTGAAATTAGAAGTCATAAATAGCATGCCTCCTCTGTGGCAGTCACTCAAGTCAGGTTCTGACCATGGGCTGAATCCTTGAGGAACATGACACAAACTTTGTCAAGACTAAGACAGCAGAACAGCCAAAACCAGAGCTGGAGAGCAACTGAATCTTGGAGCCTTTCCTCCTCAGTATATCTCTCAGCTCCATCATCTTAGCTGTGATGGAAAAACCCCCTTTGCATCTTTGAGTTCTGCAGAGAGCCACGTCTCTCTCCCACATGGATTTTGGCAACCAGCAAAAAGAACATGTCTTATTTATCAATCTTTGTCTGAGGCAATCACTTAGTGTAGCAATGACAAATGGCCAGGTATCAATGTCATGGTGTCAGCGTTCCATTATCAGAAAAACACACTTAGACTACAAATTCCTGAAGATGAATCTCAGCTGGCTGAGCTGCCAAAGGCAAGGCTGCCTCAAAACCCGTGTTCCAGTCTCCCCGTGATCTTTTATGAAGGAGGATCACTGCATCTGTGCTAGCCCTTCAGACACTCTTCCTCCTGAAGTAAGTCTGTGGCAGTTTTGTCCTCTTGAGGAAGATGTGCCACTGAGTGTTGTAGCTGATAACATCCTAAGAAAGATGAAGGATAAAATGGTGAGATCATCTGGTGTCTTTTGGTTTTCCAGGAAACCCCTGTGACTCAAAGACAATTGATTCTATTTCAATTTGCTTAACACCAGATGTGTCATTTTTAAAAACAACAGACTGGTTTATTGCAATCCAAATAGAGAAAAATGACTTTTAAGGTTCACACCTGAACGAAGCTGTGAACTGTAGCTCTTAACTGAGACGTTATGTTTTGCAAGTTCAACAGAAACTTCAGGCCACTCTGCAATGACAATACTTCCCTTTCCCAGACTTCCCTTTTCATCAGGTTCTGGGATTTCACTGCAACAGAAAACAGATTGTGGAGAGATGATGGGTTAAGATCATGCCATGCAACTCAACATTCCATCATTCACTCAGTATAGCTTTCCTCCTCTTTTTCCAAGGACTTCTGGTGACTAAAAAACCCATATTTCTGCATTTCCTTGGAATGTTGATATTACTTCAGACTGTATCAGGTTGTTCTAATTTTTATATAGTTCTTGCCATTGAAGAAAGACAGAAACCACTACTCAGTACTGTATCTGGAGCTGCCCAATGTCAATGGCAAACATTTCAGTTTCCCTGTGTTTGATCTTACCACTTGCTGCCTCCTCCCCTCTTTTTCACATTATATTTGTTTCCTGATCTGAAGGACACATACTTAGACACTTCTGCTAGACCAAGCATTTTCAATTTTTATCACATACAAATCTGTTTCTCAGCAAGTTGGGAGTTCAAAATTAGTCACAAACTCTGTTTCCATACTCTTGTTTGAATTCTTTTGACTGTGAAAGCAGGGCTATGCTTTCATGATTTTTCCCTTTGTTTAGGCTGCAAAAAAAGAGAATGCAACATAAGGCAGGGCAGCTGCAGTGGCCTCTGCGCAGCTAGAACAATACTAATGCACTGGGTTTTGTCATGTCTCCAAGGGACCATAGGCTTTTTTTCATGTGCCACTGGACCTTCATCTCAGCGGGAAGAAAGCATTTATTTCTTTCAGTGTACTTGAGACTGTCTATAGAGCCACATCAAGCTTTGTCAACAGCTAGAGAAAACATTATCATCTCTTGTAAACCTCTTTTTGGCAGAATTTTAAAAGCCACAGAGGGCCCTATTGCTGTCTGTTTTGCAGTGGCAAATCCTTACAGGCTCCTGGTTCAGCTTTAACACATAGTGAAGCACTGGCCCTTGTAGCTTCACCAAGCCAGGCAGCTTTGCTGATAAACACAGCTTCCACAATGGCTGTGAGCAAAACTACATGCTGTCATGGACGTGTTGTTGAGAAATCCCTTGGAGCCTGGGAACTTAGGCAGAACTCGCTCCTCAGCTGCTGGTTTGGTTGGCACTGCAGGCACCAGGGCTCTCAACCCCTTGCCCCAATCTGACTGGCTATGGGAGGGTCTACCCTACCCGTTTGCAGTGTGACTGCTTCCAGTTGGCTTTTGGAGAGCCTCTGGCAGGCAGATGGGTGTCTTATTCCACTGGCCAGGCACCGTACTAGTCAACAATCACCCTTCTACTTAATAAATCAAATATGCATGAATAATCCACCTACTTTCAGTTATTTTCTCATATGCTTGGCATTCCCTGCAGGTCATGTCTCTCCCGTGGGATAACACACATCCATTTCAAACCTGAGAAAATTCTTGCATGCTGAAAGCTGGCCTGGTTTTTTGTGGGTTTTTTTTTTTTCTTCTGTTTTAGTGGGGCTGTATTACCCTTGGTCCACTGACCTAGTTGCTTTATGTTCTTAGATCGTTACACCTCATGGCTGCTAGACTGAGATGTTTGTTTTCTCCTTCTGGCTCTCCATACCTGCAAGGCTGGAGGACTGGTGCTTGATTCCTGTTTTGCAGGTGCTTTTTTCTTCTTTTACATGAAAAACCATCAGGTGACAACCTGTCTTGCTGTCTAATTCAGAGCGTTTAAGTATAACCCAAACACAGGTACCGCAGGTGCTTCCAGTGAGTGCGATGCACTCCCATTTCTAAACCATTTTCCTTTATTCTGTTAGGCTGGGCACAGTGGAGGTGAGCTACTTCGCAGAGGCAGAGCAGCTGGACATCGTGGTTAAATGCTTTCTCCACTGCAGACCATCCAGCTTCACATCACCACATCATGTTGGTATTGCACACCAGGTTGAAAAAAAAAAAAGTGAATTTGACAGTTATGGTTCACATATGTTTTCTAGTAAAGCTGTTTGTAGGGAAGACACCCGTTATCTGGGTTACAGTCTGCTGGGGTTTTCCAGCCACTGTAATCAGATACACATTAACTTCACTCCAGAGTTCAATTTTTGTTAAGACACAAGCGTGGATTCTTCCTGACCTGCCCTTATTTTTGACATATGGGACAGGTGGGCTGAAAGTCCTGTCTTGCTGTTCATTTGAAGGTGATACAAAATATCTTGATGTTTCTCTGGGGCTTTTTTTCATCCCTCCCTGGCCTTCTTCTTATGTCAGCTAAATAACTAGCACAGCTCATCATCATCAGCACCAGGGTGAGATCGCCATGGGGCTGTGTCTTGGGTAGCCAAGGGACTGAGAAGGAGTAGATGATTGTTTTGGAGAAGCTGTCAGGGTGCGTGGGGGGATGGCATGGGAACACCAGAGGAGGAGAAGGCTGGGAGACAGAGGTGGTAGGGTCAGGCTGAGAAAATATTTGGAAATACTGATCAAGGGAAAATGTCAGCATAGGATTCACCATCTGAGTTGGCAGATGAGCAGCACTCTCACAGCATTGAGCCCAGTTGATAGACCCTGCTGCTGGACTTTCCCAATGTGTTATGTGGCTGGGCATCTGAGATGGGGGTAGAGGTGACCATAGTGGCCACTCAGAGACATCATGGAATGGGGACTTCCTTACTACTTGTCCCTCTGCTATGCACTGAGTCACCCTCAATATTACCCATGCCCTTAGCTACAAAATGAGTGATTGAAAATTACTGCTGCTTTCCAAGTTTTGAAACAGAATGAGGAAAACAGAAGAGCAATGTTGTCTGTGTGTGGGCATGTGCATTGTCAGAGAGCACAAAATGCAGATAAAAATAGTGAGGTGAGAGTGGGGGAAGCTGGAAGTGGAGGTGTTGCAAGAGCTGTGCCATTCTGCAAGTCGCCACTGACAGTGGTATTCAGTGATAGCATCTTGGAACACTACTTTTTAAGTAGGAAATGAGGAAAACATTGGCTGTGTGGTCCAAGGTCAGTTCAGAGAGGTGAAGCTTGGCCTCCGGCTCCTCTTTGCACTGGACATCTTTCTTCACCAGTGAAAGCCCCTGGCTCGGCTCCTGAGGCAGCACAGCCAGGACTTGCACTATGTGCTGGTGAAAGGCCGAATCTGCGCTGGTCTGCTACACATATGCTGTATGTGCACCATCAGTGGGGCTTTGGGCAGTGAGATAATCAGCCAGCCAGCAATTAGTAGTTATGCTGCACCTCATCCTGACTGTGTAAAACATGCACCACACTGGAGGCTTGCCCACTCTCCTCACTAGGCACGGTGGGTAGCTTGTGAACACTGGGTCATGCTAGCTGGAAGACAGGGTGGTCCCAGTGAATCTCTTCTGGGAAACTTTGCTTACCAAAGCACAGTTAACCTCTGGTGACTGCTGGTAGCTCTCATGCTGGGTCAGTGCAGTGTCAGCAGGCCTGGATCCAGTAATGTGCCTCCTCTTTCCTGCTAGCTTAAGATGGCCTTTCTTCTATGGCAGAGAGACCAAGCCTTTCCTTTCTGTTTATATTTATTTATTATTTAAAACAGAGACATTTCTGCAAAAAACCACTGGGGCTCTACTGTGACTCTTCCATGTTCCTGTGCAGCCCAGACCTTCTTTTTTCCTGAATGGCTTGCTCTGCACTTAAGTTAACTCACGCCCTGGATTTTGTCCAAGTACATTTTGTTTCTTGACATGAGGCCAGGCTTTGCTGAGTTGTGGTGCCGTTTTCTTCTCCCTGCTCTCCTCCCTGTTTCTCCATTATCATTCTCACTGCGCAGTGTTATGGGCACCCTCTAGCCAAAGAAGGGAGAGCAAAGCCCAGCTCCATGCCTGCTCCTGACAACAGCCCAAGCGGGAGCTGAGGTGAAAGCCTTCTTTAATGTGCCTGTAGGTTGAGCTGTCCCCAGCTCAGCCTAGCACTGAAAGATATGTTTGAAACCAGCTGAAACACAAAACATTTGAACTCTACACCCTGCAAAATAGCTTCCAGATGTGTAAGATGTAGCCTTACTATGGACTCTGACTGTAGCTCTGCCAACATACGTCTGCACATTTCTGGTGCACAGGGAACATGAAAGTGGATCTTTTACAACATCTGCTGCCTTTCCCTAGTTTTCCCTTCCTGCTTCTTGTGGTCTTTATCCTGCATTTCATCTTTCTATAGAGGGGAAAAAAAAAAAAGGAAGAGCTACAAGTCATTCGACTGATTTATCAATTCTTCCCTGCATGTTTCATACCTTTTTGTGCTGGCAGTGTGGTAAAAAGTGAGGAGAACAGGAGAGAGACTTTGTTCTTCTGACTGGAGGTCAAGATAGGGCCTAGGCCTTTAATGAATTCTGTATTGATTCAGGGCTCAGCTGGGTGCTCTTCTTGCAGAATCAAATAATAAAATAGTATAAAATTCTACTGAAAATGAGCTTTTGTAAAAAAAAAAACCAAAACAGTGATTTATCTTTCTGTCACAGTAAGAACTACTGTGTTAATTCCAGAGTTACCTGGGCCTGAGAGGTGTCAGAGCAGAGCTGCTGGGGAAAAGATCATGTGAGAATGTGATGGTATCTCTTCTTTACAAATAAAGAAAATAATGTATTTTTAAGGTCTTATTAAAAAGTATAGTTTTGGTTAAGAAAAAAGCCAACAGAAGCCTTCCTTTTCTGCTGTTCCCAAACAAAATGATGTAGGTAACTCTATCTCTTCAGGTTTGCTATGACTTATGAACTCTGAATCCACATGTGTTGGTTGCTTGCCGACCTTTGTTTCTAAACCAAACACTGTATATTCTTCAAGAAAAAATTCTCTTTGGAGCCCATGTCTGTGTCGTTCTCATCTGTTCTGGGAAGATAACTAGACCCAGGCCTGGAATATATTTTGATGAGAGACCACCTGGGAATCACAGAAGCCATCTGCATAAGCCAGGGAATTGTGGTCAAACTCTTGGCACATCGTAGACCACAGAAATCTAATGAGTGGAAAGACTTCATTTGGCCCCATCATCACTGCTGAGTTGATTGATGGGGCTGAGATGCAGCCATGCTGACACACCTATTTCTGTCTTCCTGCTGTGATGAGACAGGGCAGGGTGTGTGGAATATGAGAAGCCTGCCAGTCAACTCGTAGGGCTTTTACAGATGAAAATGTCAAACAGAGGATGTCAGTGCAGCATTGCATATTGCGGAGCTGGGGGAGGGAGCCAGTGAGACATGGTGAGATGGAAAAAAAAGGTGTTTCTTAATCTAGTTTGCCTATAGTGTAGATTGCCTCCCTTGTCTTCTTCAGTTTGGAGGCCTTGGTGCAGTTATGTTCACTCATTGCTACAGTGTTTGCAGCGAATCTGCCTGCATGACATCTGGCTGTGAAAGAACTTTGTTGGGGCGACAGCTCTGGGACCTATAAATCTGACCAGCACCTCCATTTAGCCAGGTGTGCAAGCATGCTCCTGATTTCAGGCACATGAGGAATCTAACTGACAGGCTTCACATTAAGCATGCGTGGAGGGACCTGCAAGATCCCAATTGTCTTGGTCTGGCAGCTAAACCTGTGGGGGTGGTCTCTCTCTTGCAGGCTTTTGATGTCTGTGGAGTTCTTTTCTTCTGTAGAGTTTTCTGTAGTGGAAGCCTCACTTTCTGCTGTTGTGAATGTATGGACCAGATCTTAAGTTGAAAGCTTTCGAGATTTTATTCCCCTTATCACTGTTTTATTGCTATTTTTTTTCAAATAGTTTGCTTCTTAAGTTGACTTTTCTTCTGATAGTTAAGACAAAAGATTTCTATAGCACAGATTAAAGATGGCTAGAGAAAGGCATAAACAGGATATTGAGGATAAAATGTTTTAGGAACTAAAATAACAGTCTTAGTTCACCTCTCCTCCCTTCTTCCTCGGGTGCAACGGATGAAAAAGAGGCCCTGATGTTGGCTTCTGCTTCATCTCTTGACATGATTTATGTAATTGTGTATCAAAACTGGAAAGATCGGGATGAAACAGCTTTGCTTTTACAGAGACCCACTCCTTGGTGGTTTAAATCTTAGAGACAATTTTATGTTGTGAAGCGTCTGGAAGTCTCCTTGGCCCCTTTCCAGCTCAGTGTCCCGTGGAACATCTTCCTTTGAGTGCCCCAAGTGAGTGACCTCTGTCTCTGCCTATAGGACAAAGCAAAGCATCTCAGGTTCAAAGTTCCTGGGCTTTTCCCCTTGTAATCCTTCCCTAAGTATTATTTCAATGGGGAAGGGGAAGAGGCAAGTAACAACAGTGCCATTTCCATTGTAGAGGATACAGCTCAGTCTAATAAACACTACTTCTGATACAATCATTCTGCACATTAACACCACTGTCTGCTCCAGAGCCCTTCTTGTAATATCCCCATGATAATCACGGTAACCACACTAAGAACAGCCCAGATTGAACAGAAGATAGTAAAGGAAACCAGACTTGCTACAGTCTTTGTGTCTATCTGCTCTTCCCTTTACTCAATTAATTTTAGATCTGACTTTTTTCATTCACAAGACATGTCTTTGATCTACTGTCTTAAGTACACCCTAAGCCACTTCTGTCTTCCTTCTCCAGTTTCTTAGGCTTATATTATTGCTCCCTGATGGCTCTGATCTCACATTTTGAGCTGCCCCAGGCCTTTCTGATATTCCCAGTGAAACCATAGCAATCTTCTCTCTTCAATGACTCTTAGGTGTAAATTTGATCTTTGTATTAGTCTGCCAGCTGACTTCTCTGGAGAAGAGCTCACAGCTCTGTGCATGTGTTAAAATGGAACATGGAGCTAGTGTAAAAAAAAAAAGGAAAAATTGAAGTGAAGCCTGTTTGCAAATGCAGAGCTTTCATGTGATGTTGAATAACCCCTGCAACAGACTTCATGCTACTCCTCAGTCTCACAGGACTGAATTCCCAGGAGTCTTGGGAGCTCAAGAGGTTGGTAAGGGTAAGTTAGATGCAGGAAAACAGTTTTATGACCCTTAACTTTTTGTCTTCTGGTAGATATAAGAAGGTTTTGGTCTGGGAGGAAATGTGAAGACACTAACACTAGCAGAGAGCAAAGTTTGCTCGAACCTCCCTGGTGCTTTCTGCCTTTATTGACCAGCGACTGTTTCACAGAGGGACTGACCCGATTTCCTCTGCTAAGATTCAGTGAATAGTGTGGTTAATTACTTTTTCAGGGGATGGACCGTCTTTGAGCCATTCACCTTGGTCTTTGGCATCATGGTCAACTGATGTCCATGGTATAATGTCTGTTTCCTTAATATGTAGTAGGGACCACTTAAAATGGACTAAGTATTGCCAATCAGAGGATTTCAGTGAAAACCTAGGATAATGAATCCACATTCTCAATACTATTATCATATTGTTGTTATTATTATGAAATAATAATAATTTACATTGAAATCAGTCTCACTTCCATTATCAATGGAAGTTTTTGTGGTTCAGTCAAGGTATTTATGAGTACTGACACTTGACTATACACATTAAGCTAAACGTGGCCATTTTTGACAGTGGGCTTTCTACCTCTCCCTCTCTTTGCAGACAGCTGTGTGGAATCCTGGGTCACACTCATGGAACTCTCTGCAGCAATTCCTCCGAGACTGCAAAGAACAGGCAGTGGGAAGGGCCAGCAGCTACATGGGGGCATAGACCCACAGAGACTAATAAGCAGCACAATTTGAATATCGGTGAAAAGCAAGACACTTCAATACATGACCAAATATTATTAATGATCACAAATCTGTATCCTAACCATATGGAAGCTTTTCATTTTACCTTGCCTTTTTTTCATGGTAAGGTGGGAGTTTCAGAATAAGAGCAAGCCACAGCAATTGCATGCAGCAAAGAGCTGACTCAAAACTTTTTTCTTTTGATGAAGTTAATGTTATGTTTTTTTCCTGAGGTGGTGGAGGATTCCTCTGGGAAGATGGATGATGTTCTGGCACAGCAGACAGAATTATGACAGACTGGTTACTTATGCTACACAGATTTGAATCTTACCATGTTTATGTATCAGGGCTTATGCATGTTCCCATTTAAAATTTTGTGTAACTGGATAGTTAACTCATAAAAAATGTGCAAGAATTGAAGTGCCAACATAGAAGAAGCAGTCAGCTAGAAGGCTCCTGAAATTTGTGGGCACTTGCACCTCCTGCTGTGAATTTGCTTTCATTTAATGAGGTGACCTCTGTCAATAGCTCCATAAATGTATTCAGTCTGATATAAAATAATGTCCACTTCATTATCATTATTGCACATATGGAATGGATTTAGAATCAGGATTTTACATGTGCATAGACTACTATTTGATGGTATTCAGAGGTGCAATGGGCAAATGCCCAGAGCAGATCTGTTCAAGATGTGGCTTTACACGATTAGGATATATTGAAAGCAGAGAGATATATTTCCTGAAACAGAAAGAAGAAAGAAACTTCTTACCAGCTGTAACTACAGCAAACAAATAGTACCCTTGCCTGGACTAGCATCTGACTTAACCCTGAGATGTCCTTACAAGCTCTTGAAGGGAATAAATATGGTAGTACGTTCCAGTCTAAGAGCAGAGCAGTGCAGCCCCTCAGATAGGTAAAATAACACTCAGCTCAAAAGCATGGAAGGATTTAGTGAGAAAAGAAAAACCCAAAAACTAACTGAAAGGTGTTCTGTGGTCTTGAAAACAAACAGAAAAATCTTCTCCAAAACAATCCCCTCTTCATCCACCAAGCCCTGAAATACAAAATGCAATTAAAGATTCCAGATCTTGAGCACAAAGGTTTATAAATAGAAAAACAGAGAGCAAGTGAATTATCAGGGGTTTCAGAGGAGAAAATGAAGGGTTTAGAGAGCAAATGAAAATAACCAGGCAGACCTCACTTCAAACATAATCTACATGAATGTTTGAAAAAAGTCAGTTCAAAGAGAGGAGAAAGAATGGGCCATGATGAGGCTTCTGAGCCTTAAGGAGCAGGGAAGAGGTGGACAGTAAAATAGAAAAGATGAGCAATTTCTTCAGGTCAAAAGGATAAACATTTTAGAATCTTATTGGTTTGGTTTTGTTGGGTTTTTAAAAATATTTTTAAGAACTGTATATTGCAGCAACAGTTCAGTACTGCTCCAGTGGAAGACAATCAAAAGGTAATGTTTATTCTTCTGTCCCTCTCCTTTTCCTCAGTTCCTGAGTGCCATACAAGTGCCATACTTCGCTAAATCAGCAGAGACCTGGCTTAAAAGTTGGATTTACTTTCCTTTAGTATTACTTGCATTTCCTGCCAAAATAGGATTGTGTGTATTTATATATCTTTTATGTGTAAGCAGACTTTTCCTCTATCTTGCTGGAACCTTTACTGTGCCTTCTCATCCTCAAGGGTTTTTTATCTACCAGTTACTAGTAGACTCTTTTTCATTTTCTCTTCTACCTTTTCACTGCCTGGTGCTCATTTTGAGCATGGGGACAAAGTCGCAAACAACAGTCTCTGTAGCCCTTCAGGCTCATTTCTGGAGCTTCTCTCATCCTTTTTTTTTTTTTTTGTAAATTCCTAGATGTGCTGGGATTTTGTTTTGTTCAGAGTTGGAAACACCAGTCAGCTTCTTCAGAAATTTTCGAAACATTGAGAAAGTAGAACCTGTACAGGAGAGAATTTACAAGGTTATGAATCATGCATGCTGAGACTGAGACTATTATTTGGGCTTGGTGAAAACTGTATGTTTTCTTCAACAAAAAAGAAAAAGTACACACCGGGTACAGTTCTTACTAAATCCAAAGACTGTAACTTCAAGGAGCTATGCATTCAGGAAGCCCTATTTCTCTCCCATTTCCTCTCCAAACCCTTTCACCTGACTTTTTGCCTTCAAAGTCCAAACCCTGCAAAACTAGTATTCTAGCCTCTTCTTTCGCAATGAGTGGAAACTCTCAGGCAAAACGGCTTGGCCTTGATCTCTTTTGCAATTTAGTGTCTTATGAGGCAGCTCTAAAATATTTTTTATTGTATAGACAGTGTTTTCTTTGCTCCTTCAACTGAATCTAAAATGAGCATGGCAAATACAGTGGTTTTTTTACAGCTATTGTCTTTGGTTCTGAAATTCCCCTCCCGGCAGCCATTAGGGTCTTTCAGCAAATACTATCAAAATGCCATACTCTATATGTCTAAGAGCTTGATCAGCAATTGCTGCATAAAACCTTGTACAGCCTCCAGGACACTGTTGTCTTTCCAGAGAATAAATTGGCAGAGACACGCTTGTCCAACTTGCTTGTGCTTAAAGACCTGAAAATTAGGTTTGCACTGTAAATGAGTGTATGCACTTTTTGAATGGAAGTGAGACGTTTTAGCTCTACATGTCAGTTAGCCATAAGCAATGAAACAAAGAGGTAGGAAACACATGCTTTGGGATATAATTTGTTCCTGACTTCTGCTGAAACAAATAATTCCTTATGACCTTCCAAATGTGCTTTAAATTGTAAGGTATTTACCTCCATGTATTGCTAGAAAAATTTCAGCTAAATCAGTCTGTGTTATTTTCTGAGAATTCAGAAATATGATGTGTGTTTCTGATACTTCCTAGAAAACTTGGTTTTTTATTTTTTTTCATTTACAATAGACAGTGTATGATAATTATCATTTATTAAGAGATGCAAGAACAGTTCAGGATGGCTTATTACTCACAAACGTATACAATATTCCTGGCTTTGGATTGGATCTTTCCTAGAATGTAGACTAAATGTCTCTGCTTCAGAGCAGAAGAGATACTGAATAACAGGGTAGCAAAAAGTATCCTCAGACCTGTGGGGTTTTTTGTTGGTTTTTTTTTTGTTTTTTTCCTTTTCCACCTCTCCTTTCATCTGCCCCATGGCTGGTAATGTTTAGTCACATGATACGGGAAATGAAGTCTGAATATACATTTATGCATATATAAGTGCCTGCCCATCATTTCTGAAACACGTGCATGTTGCCTCAACTGTGTCATCCAGAGAATTCTTAATTAGCTAAAGTGCACACATATCTCAGATCTATTCAAATAGCATATATCTCCTGGATTTCTGCTTTGTTTGATTTAAAAGAAGGATTACGAGATCAGAGCCAAGTTCTGACAAGCCAGTGAAAAAAAATTTCTTACATCTTTTTTTGTGATTTGTATCATTCACTGTGAATTTCAACTAATGGGCCTTATAGATAGAAAAAAAAAAAACCAAAAAGAAAGAAAAGATGGATCCTAATGTTGGTCCTTATCTTCACCAGAGCATTTAGTAGTTCTGGACTTGGACAATGTTCTCCTTGGAGTCATGTTCCCTAAACGGAATTGGTTATACTAGCTTACAGTCAAGTTTCATTTACTTTGTGTAATTTTCACAATAAAAGGCTTAAAAAAAATCTCTAATCCAAATATATATCTGTTTGGTGAACAGTCCAATTGGTAATAATCACTTCAGTCCTTTGGCTTGTGTGCTAGGGGCTTTTGGACTTAATTTAGAAATTTGAGACCATATTGGTCCTAGCTGAAGCCAGCAGGTGTGTAACTGTTAGGCAAATATGTCTCCTGGAAGAAAAGAGTATTTCTTCACCCTTAATCTTTGTGCTACCTCAGTAATGGTATTGGACATGTAGAGAAAGACTCAAAAATCCTTTTTTTTGCTGTGTGGAGGAGGGGTAAGCTCTGTACCTGCAGCTTGAACCAACCTATAGAATCTTCTTGCACAGAATACATGTTATTGCTTAGTTTAACCTCCTGTTCTCGCTAACTCTGTGTACTAGACTGAGTCTTGACCTCAGCTTAATTTTTGCATTTTTAACTTATTCTATATATTCTATATATATTCGATATATGTTAGGTTTGCATCTTTCACCAGGTGTTGCAAGTGTCTGGCATCACTTAACTTACATAGACTGATTTGTAAGTACCCAGTCTGCCTCTTTTTTACAGCAGACAGATGATAATAAAACTGTAAAGACAGTAGGAGGTTTTTGTGCAGGAGTATCTTTGTTCCCTTAGATGTGGTTTTAATTTAGTCACTTCATGAAGAAAGGCATTAAAACCTTTAATCTAACTAATTATGATGTTAGAGAGAGAATCACTTCATGCAAGTCGTTCTGGAGGGCTTGTTAGTGAACCTGTGGGTTATCTGATAGGTAACAACTTTTGGCAGAACGGGAAAACAAGACAATCCTTAGAATTTGTCTTTTTATCTCTTGTTTAGTCAGCTTAATTACATGTCTGCGTTATTTACAGTCTGTTATTCACTGTAAGATAATAGGGTAGTACAGATTCCTGAATTGTTAGCCCTGCAAAAGTGTAGCTCATTTATTTTAATGACTGCATCATCTAGCCAATTAACGGAATGGTCAGACCATTGCAATGAAGTACATTAGCTCAAGCATCAGCAAGCAATGCCTTTTTCCCAAACAAGTGTCTTCATCTAAAATATATTTGTGTTGTAAAGCTCCTGTTGAATGGTTGAGTGCTGGTTGTAGCTGCAGTCAATGGAGACAGCTTTTCCTTAGTAAAAGTTATTTATGCTTTATTCTTTTGCAGTAAGTTTCTTAAAAAAAACCCCACCAATACTGAGTCTGTATTTTGCACAAACATGAATGCAAACACCAAACACTGAGTTACAGGTGGTGCCTCTACAGCGTGATTTGATTACTGTGGGGTCTGGAAGGCCTTTTTTCTTCACCAATTTTGTGTATCTGTATGACTTTTTTTTCTGCCATGGTGTGTGGACAAAAGCATGGTAAATCAGACACAGAAGGTGAGTTCATTTCAGACTAAAACTTGACTGAAACTTTCAATCAAGGGAACTAAATAACATGACACTAGGACCTGTTCAGTATCTGCAGAGGGAATTACTGATGTAACCCTGCAGGTGACCATCCTGCTGGGATTCTGCCCTGTGGCTGTGCCTAGTGGAGAGAAGTGCTATGAACTGGAGCAAAGCTGCACTCGCTGGGGTGGCTTCCTGTGCTGGGCGACTTTTTTGGGTACCTAAGATGAACATTGTTTGAACTTTCTGCAAGGCGAAGTGCTTCTTGCCCTGTTTACTGTGCTCCCAAGGTGCACACCCTGTGCGAAGGAACAGGGCAGGGAGCAAGGCATCATCAAGTCAGCTGACAAGGGTGGGGGGGAAATTATCAACAGAGCACACTCTGCACCTCTTGCAGAGCCGTGGGCTAGCTGCAGTACAAGTAAAGTTGTCAGAGGAATTTTTGTCAGAGCCTTCAGGGTTAAATATTAGAAATGCTCCTAGCCTCGCACAAAGCACCTGAGTTGGTAGAGGTGTTCTTAAAGACTAAGATGTTTAAAAGGAGAGAAACCTGAAAAAGTATGTTTTTTCAAAGAATGGGACATTGAATTTTTGATTTACAAACTAATCCAAGACACAGCAAGCTGTCTTCAAAAACTAAGATGAAAGAGCAGATTGCAGGAGAGGAGCTGTGTAAAGGATGCCAAAACCAGGAGGAAGATCCCAGGCTCTGACTTGTGAAGAGCTGGAGGCTGCAGAGGCACGTGAGTACAATTGTTTCTTCACAGATAGATTTAGAGACCTCTGTGGCTTTTGTGCCGATTGTTGAGCAGGACGCTTCTGCAGCCCAGGGAAGATGCTGCTGAGCAGGCAGGGTTGCCCACAGGCAGTGATTCTGCCAGGCCTTTTTTCCAAGAGGGAGGGTACTACCACGAGGGAAACTTCTTAGTGTGGTCATTGGTCAGTTATTCAAAGAGGCAGTGAGCATGAGTAACGATCTCTCCATAAATCTTTTGTTTTTCACACATCTCTGCTGTAAAATATGTTGATAATTTCTGTGTTAAATTACACTTTCAGGCTGGAGACTTCCCAAGCCAAACCTTCCCACTGTAGGGTAGAGGTAGAGATGGAGGCAGAGGTAGAGGAAAGAAAGGCCATAACACACTTTGCAAGTCACACAGCGTTTCTGGAAAACACTGAAGAACTGCCTTTACTCCTTCAGGCTCTGCCTCCAAGATTTAAAATGTCTAGCATGTAGTCATGCCTTTGCTTTTCTTGATTCTTGTGGAGTCTGGGGTATTTCATATGAATGCATCTGGGTCAGGGAGCTAGCAAAAATGTTATCCTACATAACACATGCTAGTTTGAAAAGGATATATATGTGTGCGTGTATGAGGGGCATAAAACAGCTGAGCTTCTTGGTTCTTGCTCTGAAGTCTGGACATCAGAACTGGTGAGTTTGTTTTATCCATCCCAAGAGAGCCCTTGTGCAGTGTTTGAGGTATCATGTGCTGAAAGACCTCGTTAATGATGCAAACACTTCAGCTGTCATTGACTCATAAAAAAGCTCAGGAATAGGAAGGTCTGAAGGAAATTGATTTTCTTTAATTCCTTTATGAAGTGTCATGAGGAATACTGATCACTTTGGTAGGAAAGATTTAAATCTCCCTCAGGCATCTACTGGAGGCAAACAGGTTTTTATCTGAGACTTTACTCCCTGCCCCCCGCCCCCAACCCCACGCCTTGTTGAACCATAGCGCTCATCCTTTGGATAATAAGATGTTTGAGACATTCACTGACTGAAAGGCAGCTGAACTATGATTTCTCCTTGGAAGGAGAAGCTGCTGATGTTTAAACTGCCAGAGAATTACTGTCTTGTGTCATGTTATGCTCTATGCTATTTTAATGGCTTTGCAGTGAGTAACTAGAAAGACAATATGGAAGCAGCAATGTTACTCTAGATATAGTATACCTTACCTTTGAAGAAGGATTGAGGTGACTTGAGGCTTTGTTGCGATGAGGTTTATTAAACCTCTTTGCTACTAAAAATTATCTTGTCAACCTGCAATATACACTGCAATTAAAATTAGTGATGAGAAAAACAGCAACAAAAAATCCATGTAGAAAAAATATCTGATTTAAAATGTGTTTATATTACCTTTTTATAAGGAAGTTACAGTTCTGTGTTAGAAGTCAATCTTTCCAATACTTTTTTTTTTTTTTTTCTCCCCAGGCCTCACAAGTAATGAGGGTAAATTCACAAGTGCATAAAGTGCTGGGTGCTCTCTGGGTGGAAGGCAGGGTAAGACTGTAAAGTACTTTATTTCCTTAGCATCCGTAGGGAGTTATTACTTTGGTCCAACACATTATTAGTGAGCCTTTGGAAATTACACTAAATGATTCACTGAGAACCAAACAGTAGTAAATGATGCCTGTTTAGACCTGTTGTCATGTAAGGAACATTTGGGCCAGAAGGCAGATTGAGATTTTCCTAAACTAACATACAATTCTAGAAAATTTTAGCAAGGTCAACCTCTGTAATCATAAATCAGTAGACTATGATATTCACCTTCTCCTGTTTCTGAGTGCTCTGACATTTACGTTTCCTTGGTCTACTAGCTTCATTACAAGTCCTGTCTTTGGGAGATTAATCTATTCTACTATGCTCTGAAGTAATGGGAATTCTTTAAAGAGGTTTATGTGTGTGTGTGTTTTGCGTGCATGTTTGTTAGAAAATGTGGCAGAGAGGAGACATCTTGGAGAGTGCAGAGTAAGGAGAGGTAGAGGAGGAGATGGGTCATGGTTGAAGAACTTTGGTATGGACTTAGTTGGTTCCAGTCCAGAGCCATAATGTGGATTCCTGTCCTCGGTGTGTGAAGAAAAGGCACATTCCCCAGTGAAATCTTTGGGAAGTGTGGTTGCAAATCTCATCTAAATTCAGGACATTGAACTCTCTCAGCTCAGCAGAACCATTAACCTTATTCATTATTGCTCTCTAAGTTAATGATGGGTATCTGATCTGCATAGCAATCTTCTTTGCCATATTCATCATGACTTTAGCTAGGTTGTTATTAAGTAATAGAGGTGAAACATAAGATAATCTCCTTCAAAATAAATTCCTGTGCATGATCCTGAGGTAGCTGCGATTAATCTGATCCATAGGAACCTCCTGCTTTCATGGGTGTTTCATCACCTGCATGTGACCTGCCTGGGAGACTCCACTTTGACAAGCAGAAGGGACATGCAAGTCTCCATGGCAAGACACTGCTCCATGTACAAGGGCATCCCAGCCAGCTGTGGGTGCTACTTTGCTACACCTAGGCTCTTCCCCTTTCCTTCCAGTCCTGACATCAAAAAAATGCTATTTTGTTATATTCCAGTGTCTGCTAGAATACAGATACTGATGCTTCTTTCTCTCCAGGAATCTGATTTAACACAAGTCTCCTTCCGTCCCCTGTGTGGTACCTTGTTGTGTGACAAGTGACAAGGTGTTAGAGAGGCTGTGTTGCCAAGTGGCGTGATGAGCATGGAGAGGCATATTTGCTGAGGTGCTGTCGGCAGCGCTGGCCACTACCAGCACTTAGTCTTGTCGTTCTGGCCCACAGCGATACCCCTGCTACACTGGTTACACTGCAGGCAGGAGACAAACCAGAGGCTTTGCCTTGTGGCACTGCCACCAGCCTCGTGTGTTGAATTCAATGACTGTGCTGGCTCTGTTCAGGGGATTGCTGCTGCTTATTTGCAGGGAGGATTTGCCCTTAAGAGGAGGAAGCGTGGTGCTGAGAGTACAGCAATGATCTGGCAAACACACAGAAAAGGGGAAATAAACCAGCTGGGAATTCCTGGCTGGAAATCTTGTGATGATTGGATGAGCTGCACTTTAACAATTAACACAAGATGTGTTACTTGTCTGCATTTAAATAGTCAATCTACCTTAGCTGCCTTTCGGGTATCAAAATAGCATAGTTACAGTTTGAAAATTGTCTTCTGCTTTTTTGCTGAAAGCCTAGATCCTGTTCAGTGAAAACAACATTTTCCTCTTGCTCTTTAATGTTTGTGGGGATCTTTTAGATTTGTTTTATTTTTTTAATGGATTTTTGTCTCTTAAACTTAATACCTATGTGCAAACACAAACTACGCACCAAATAATGCTCTTGAGATAAAGTTATGCTGAGTTTCTAATGGAAATTAATCCCATAAAACAACAATAAGGTTATAATATTAATAACTTATCTACAGGTTCAAACAGAAAGCAAGCTGAGAAATTAGGTCAAAGCTCAGTTTCAAATAAATGCCTAGGAGTAAAAAGGCTGCGATAGTTCTCACAAAAGCAGGAATGCCTCCTAACTATGCTACATCTGTGTGAACTGTCCTGTTCCTGTTGTTCCTGTTTGACAGAGCACTCCTCTCTTTCTGCCCTGTTTTTGCAGTGGTATGCTTCTGTTATCACTGTTCAGTTGCTGCCCACCCCCATGGTGATAGAGCTGTAATTCACTGTTGATGGATGACTCCCTTGAGACACTTTTTTTTTGAAGTCATGGGGTCTGTTTTTCTGTGATTTTTCTGGGACCAAGTGTTCCAGGATGCTGGCTGTGACTGTAGACAATACAACAAAGTTTGGATGGCAAAGTGCTAGAGTGTAGAAACTCTGGTTGTGATAGCTCAAGCTCAGTTTTCCAGAGTGGGGTATCTTCTCTGCCTTGGGGTGAGAGGATGTGGCTGCTGGTTTCTGGTACCTGAGCTGCAGCAGACCCCTGGGACTTCTTCTCCTAAAGGGGATCACTGAGCACTTCAGAGCTCATGTGCATGTATGTATTTGGGATTCAGCAGGCTTCAGTTTGGAAGTCCTTGGTCCTGCCTGTTACATGTGCAGCAGTTATGCTAATCCAACTGAAGATGCAAGTGTGGCCCTCTTGGTCTCGTATTTTCTAACTTTGTTGTGTTTAGCTGAGAGTAACAAATAACCCAAAAATCTATGTAAACAAAGGAGGAATAAAAGAATGTGAGGGCTTTGGTTTAATTGAACTAAGGCTTTTGAGTTATGTTCTTTAGTTCAGTTGTGTTCAGCATAGGAGCGAAACCTGGGGTCTAAGAAAGATAGTGAGAGTTTCTAAAACACGGTGAATGGTATGGAGAAGACAACTAGGGTATGAGAAGATAACCAGGGAATGACTATGTACTGGGATCTCATAGTCTGAGGCCCACAGTGGAAATACTAGGCAATGGATTTAAAACAAAGAGGAGGTCGTTCTTCCCTGCAGAATACATCCTTAAATTTGGGAACTCATCATCACTCGGTTTTTGGGAGGCCAAAGGTATGAAGGAGGTCACAGAAAGGGTCTGTCAAGCCCATGGCAGAGAGGCATCTGTGGGAACCTGGGCCTGAGCTCTGTCTCAGGCATCATTGGCACTACCGGCTGCTGGCAACTGAGGCTGCCTGTGAGGGAAGACTGCTCTCTGCCTTGCCTCCTTCCAGGCTCCCTGAACTTCACTGCTTTGGAGGTGGGTCAGCTCTGCTCGTTATATTTAGTTCAGGAAGGTGACTGGTGGCTTCATTTAACGTCTGCGTGACTGCTGGATCCCATAACTTAACCCTGTTACCAAGTGAGGTCTGGAGCGTAAGGTCTTGCAGTGCTCCTGTGGGAGAGCAGTGTGGGTAAAAATAGTTAAAGTCTAGATGTTTTGCAGTGGTTATGCTACAAGCCATGGAACAGGATTCCCAATCACAACAGGAATGCAGAATGTGCAAGTTTATCATGGCAGCTCCAGGTCATAAAACATGGGTGAAAGAGGGACTGAGGTAGCAATCAACCTTTTGGACACGTTCTTCCCTGGTAGCTCTTCTGAAAGATGCATAGGCAGAAATGAGGGATAGAGAAGTACATATCTATGATACTCTAGAAAGCCTGGCCTTCAGCTGTTTCTGGCAGGAAGTGTGCTGAGAACTGTAGTATCTGTAGGTAGTTTGATAATGAAACATGAGAGGAAAAATAGCACAGTGTTCATTTATCTGCCTCACGGATCAGAGACCTTTGGGCTAGAATATGACATTCTCATTGCTTTGGAGAAATACACATTTTGGCAGATATTAGAAAAGCATTGCAGCTTGTGGGCAAAAAGCAGTGAGGGGTGCTGTATATGAAGTTTTCTGCACTCCCAAGTAGCTGCTAGTAATGAGCCTCTCAGCCACTAGCCTGTCAGCTGTTCTGTGGAAATCTAGAGCCATAAATCACAGAAGGAAGTGAAGGAAACTGCTCTCCTTACATCAGCCATTAGTTTGGCATGCATATTTCTCAGACATAGCAGGAAAATATTCTCCAGCTACCCCTAAAAGTCCTTTTGTGTAGTCTCACAGCTTGGGAAGCTCTTGAATCCTGTTATAAAAACCAGAAAACTGCAAAATTGAGGGAAATGGTATTTTTGACATGTAGGATAGGCACTCTGGTCTGTACCATCCAGGCTCTGGCATGACATGTTGCTCAACTATTTTTAGAGAATGCAGCTCGTTTCTAAAAGAACTCCATCTTATGGTCCAAACCCCTCCTTTGTTTCCTGGCAGACTCCTCAGATGCTCTCCTTTTGAGGTAAGAAGAGTCCAAAGGAACTTTTTAGAACTTATCCTGAGTTTTACTCAGATAAGGTAGGTGCTGGTGTCTCAGGACTTCCTTGAGTACAAAGGGTAATGCTGAAACTTGGGTATCTTGAAAGGAAAGTAAAAAACCAATTTAAATAAACAGCTGTGAGTGAAATTTTGAAAAATACCATACCAATAACTGCTCAGAAGTAAACCTCTGTCCTAGGAACAACCTGTGGCATAGTTCAGCCTTTGAAACTTTTATTGATGTCACATTCTTTTTGTGTTCCAAGCTTAAGTTCTGGCAAGTCAAATATTACCCCATTTAATCAGCTGAGCTCAAATGCTTTCTTTCAACCACAAGATGCTACTCCAATCACAGGAAGAAAGAAAAGGAATAACTAATCTGAGGGTGTTTTTTAAAAGGGCCATATCTAAATACAAAATTACTAGTGGCTGAAGCAAGGAGATTTTTCTCATTTAAGGGTCTGGCAGATAGAGAACAAATAATTGAAGATGCGTGGAACCTAGCTCTCAGAAATAGCCAGCCTGTACTGCCCAAAGAAGATTTATTGCAAAGGTCCCTGTAGGACCACACACTGGTCTGGCATTTCTGGGCCTACAGAGGTTTAATTTCCATTTCTGTGGAATATGTCTTGATGCTGAGGATTGTTTGCTCACCAATGTATGAATTTCCTGATGCAAGGTCTGGCTCATGTGGGGTGCCTTCAGTATATGCAAAATTCAGACTTTACTATTTATTGGCTTTGATGAAGCATGATGCAAGTCACAGTTCCATCTCACATGAACGAGAGTATTGCTATCAATTTACCTGTCTGTGGTAGAAATGGTGTAGCTCCATCCTGATCAGGCTGTGGAGAATAAGAACGAGGTGTGCAACACCTCAGGAGGAGCTGCTTGTCCACTCCCCAGCCATGGTGAGCTGCATCCTCCTCTTGGGTTGTGTGGAAAAGATGGGGTAGTGAACCATGGATTGTATTTAGGACAGAGGTCTGCTTCTCAGAGAGGTTTAAGTGCTTGAAGCTCTGCTAGTGTGGAAAGGTAAAGGTGTGCTTTGTCAGTCACAAAAGTTTTTTAGAGTCCAAGTGAAATAAATATACTTTATCCTGAAGCAGTATGTGAGGGCAATACCTACATGGAGGCAGAAGTGAGAAGGTGGAAATATGCCAGAGGCATGGTTTGCTGGTGAAATAGTTTAGGGTCAATTTGAAAGTAAAAGCAGAGTTGTTAAATAATTTTTAGGGGAAGAGTTTGTGTGAAAAAGGATTAAATATTAATATCAACGGTGCAAGCAAAAATCCTCAACAGCTGTCATGAACAAAAAGCAAGGTTTTGTAGGCCTAGGCATAAATTTTCCATGAAACCAGTTAACAGACTCTGTACGTGATCTTTGCTGCTGACTCAGCACTCTCAGCCATCTTTAACGTGATTTTTTGGAGCACTTATTCTCTCCAAGCCATTGAATTAGTTGATCTTCTGAGAACTGCACATTTGCCCTTGTTTTGAACTTCTCGGTCTAATTCTATGAAATGCTAATGGTATGCAGTGCAGAGGGCTTTAAAAAAAGGCACTGTGACAGCTGTGGAGCTTGTATTTCTGCAAAACTTATTTCTCTTAAAGCAGTGTTTGCCTGTTCAGTATTCAGGAAATATGGCCCAGCAATAACAGGTTTGTGAATAAAGCTGGAGGATAAAGATCTGTGAGCCCAAGTTGGACAGAAAGGTCTGTAGCCTGCTGTTACAACCTCTTACTCAATTATCTATTTTAGAGCAATTTGAATAGAAAGAGTGGAAGTGAAATGTGGCAGGAGAACATCTGTGCTACCATAATGACTATTCAGGGCATTTTTATTTGATTGTCAGTTTTGGCTTCCTGGAAAAACGTAATTTACATATAATTTCTCCAAACAATATTTTTACTATATTGAATTCTTTTCCTTATAATAAATGCAGATTAATCAGTTTCTTTTTCAGAGGAACCTTGGATGTTAGGGAAACTCCCGTGACTTCAAAAAAAGGCAAAATTGCTATGCCATTGTTTTAATATTTCTTTTTTTAAAAAAGGAAATATCACTCTAAATGTCAGTTCCTTGAGTCATTAGTCTTTTGGGAATAAAAGCTAATGATATAATTACATATTTGTTCCAAACCTTGATCACAGTGACAGTAACTGTTTTCTAATAATTAAAAGCTTGTTCAATCAATTTGCAAACACCATGTGCATTGATAATTTAATCTTTTTTTTTGGTTCACAAATTGTTTCCAAGCAAGCTTCTCTCCTGCTAGTTCCTGGAGGGGGAGGTGGGCCAACGATAGTGGAGGATGACTTTCAGACCATAAACTGCCTGCGAGTTGCTTATCTTTTGTCTGCAGCCCTTGGTCAGTTAGCTTGAATGCTGCTGGAATGCCGAGTGCCTACAGGGTTGGCTGACCCGAACAGGATTCTGCTGAAATCTCAAAGCATTCTCAATAACAATAAGCAGCACAGGTTTTCATTAGTATGAGAGATCCAGATAGTAACAAGAGGTGCGCAGGGGTAGGAGAGAGCAGCTGCTTGACACTGAGACCATCCACCAGCCTGTGGCATGGGTGTTGAGCACACAGTGGCCACTACCCCTCCAAGGCAAGGAAAACTGGGCATGCAGTTATGCAATGCTCAGCATAAGCCTTTGGAAAATGTGCTATTAGAAGCACCAACATGCTGTAGCATGGGGTAGCTGTTCATGGGGGTCAGACTGGGGTCACATGCGCTCCAAACTGGTGGTGCTCTGCAGTCAAATGTCAGGTAAACACAGCAGCCTTGTCTCCATCTCCAAGCTGGGGACGTAGGGTCTACATACAAATTTGCCTCTGCATGAAGCTGCTGTCAGCAAAAAATCAACATCCCAGTGTATAGTGGTTTTGTGTGGCCAGGTTTTGGTAAAAAGGTGTTTTAGGATTGTCTGTTTTAAAAAAGCTGCTGCCAAAAGCTTCCCCTGTATGTGACAGGGCCAGAGTTGGACCCGCTGTTGGCCAAGGCCGAGCCAATCAGCGTTGGAGATAATACCTATATAATTAACATGTTTGAGAAGGGGAAAAAGTTGCTGCGCAGATGCAAAACAGCAGCAGAAGAAAGGAGTGTGAATGTGAGAAGAACATTTCTGTAGACACGAAGGACAGTGAAGAAGGAGGAGAAGAAGATGCCTCAGGCGCCAGAGCAAAGATTCCTCTGCAGCCCGTGGTGCAGCCCATGGTGAGGCAGGCCCTGGGAGGAGAGATGCACCAGCAGCCTGGGAAGGATCCCATACTGGAGTGGGTGTGGAAAGACACTCAGGAAAGTCTGCATGGGAGCAAGTTCTTGGCAGAACCTAGGACCCCCAGCCAGTGTCTTAATGAGATAAACTTTGGCTTTGCAAAGCAAGAAAGTAACTGTCTTGAACCAGTTTTACTAAGGAGGCTTCTTCAGTGGGTATGTGCTCCAGAAGCCAAGGGCTCAGCATAAAAGGAGAAGCTAAGTAGGCAAGATAAGTACAAAGAATTTTCCTCATCATTCAGCAAAAATTTCTGCCTTCTTCATTTATTGAAGAGGAACAAATAGTTTGAGATATGCGTCTCTCTCTGAGTTTTCCAAACTCTCACTTTCTTTGTTTTTTTTTTCTTGACCCTTGCTTCACATACTGGCTGCCTATCCTATTGTTCAGTGGAAAAATCCTATTACAAGCATACCAATTACCTAGAAATTAAATCAGATACTGTTGTGTTGCTACTTTTTCAATTATGCAGACTGGAATTAAAAGTACCTCAGAATAAGACCTTCACTGTTTTATGAACTGCAAACTACACCAAGAATATTCTACCCAGTGACCTTCATCTGCACGTAATTAGAGTCTGAGGCATTCTTAAATCATTTGCTAAGCCATTTCTAGTGTTATTCCATGGTAATCTTAAATATGTAGGGATTAGCAGGGATTATTCCCTGTTTTCAGGGCACAGCAACTAGACATGTAAGTAATTCTGTGCTCTGATAGTTCCAGCAAGCATCGTTATATTTGACAAATCTGACTTTTAAAATAAAGATTGATACTGATTTGTTAGATAGGGTAGAGATAAGTTTATAATCCCTCTTCAAAACTTGCAATAAATTAAGAAACATAAGAAAAATGCATCCGTATCAAAAAGTTGACACTCTCTTATACTGAAGTTCACCGTGTATTTTAAGGAAGTTAGTGATTTTATTAAATGATTACACTTATGGAGAAAGCTTCTTAATAGAGTTTAAACTCTGAACTTTTGCTACATGTTATATGCAGAAGAGGGTGAGTGGAAATAGTCATGTACATGCTGCAGGTCAGCACAGTGATTTCATTCAGCAAATAATCTGCACAGCAAGTAACACTTCCAGGGAATAGGAAGTCACTCCAGAAGCCTGAAATAAGATACTTCTTACCTCTGAGTTAGAAGTAGTTGACTGTGGATAGCAATATTGATGGATAAAATTACTGTCATGTGATAGCTCTTTGTGAAGCAAGTCTGTGGCATTAGCATTGTTTTTAAGCGTTTTGGGGAGTTAGAAATCCTCTTTGCAAGCTAAGAGTAAAAAATATTTTCAGCTGAAGCTGACCTGAGCTAGGTATGCCATGAGAGTTCCATTAATCATACCCCTCAGTTCAGGCCAAAAGGGACCATCCAGCTCCCAGTCAGATCTGCTGAATGTGGGTGACAACTTCTAACCAAGTGGTTGTTACAGCAGACTCACGACTTCTTGCTGATTGGAAGAAATTAGTCCTTCGTTTTGTGTTGAGGTCCCTCTGCTTAAGAATTAAGCTAGCAGCAAAATACAGGAAAAATATAGGAAGTAGAAAAGCATCATTGACCAACTGGGAAAAAGTACATGAAACACTAAATCCCTTCCACAATATTATAGAAATTCAACACAAATAACTCTCCTGCTCCATGTTATGTGTGTGTGTGTTATGTGCTGCTGGAACTATTGTGCAACTGCCCCAGTTATTTTGACATCTAGTAGTTGATGTGAAAGTATATGGGTTGTTTCTAGAACTGGTAAACTCAGTGGCATGTTGCAAGTGAAAAAGTTTTTACAGGAATTATGTGAGAAACCACTGGGGCCCTTTTCAGAGAACTGATTGAGATTGTATCATACAGATTCCCTATTGGGTTATGGTTTGTTGAGGTTTTTTGTTTTTTGGGTTTTTTTTAAATGGTGTAAGTTCTCCTTAGTGTTCAAATATCTTTAAATATTGATGCATTTTTACTCTGTATAATCAAAGATGTTTCTTTTTATTCTCTTTAAAATAGGTTCATTAATGAGGCATAAAACAGTTTTAATGCTAGGATACACTTAGGTCTTTATCCTTCAGTAATCTCTATATCCCCACACAGATGAAGGAGGATGACTTCCTGTCATCCTTAGTAATGTAATTAAATCTTGGAACATACTGGTGAAAAGATCTTATTTAAGAGCCAGTTGCCTCTTAGAGACAAAGTCTTTTCAGGGTTATTTTTATTCCTTTGTTATTCATCTGTCTGTACATATATACACTCCTTTGCAGACAGGCAAAGTGGCTCTGGATGTATTAGGTTGTGCTTTGTTTTGCCTGCAGGATCTCAGATATGGCAGTAATAATGATTCATTATATGACAATGTGGGTCATGGCTGAAAAAACTCTGGAGGGCTATGAATGTCTTGAAAACAACCTTACAATCCCCAATGACATGTGCAAGGAAATTTGATTGCTCTGTGAACTATGCTTTATAATTTTCCTCAAACAAATCAAGATACTTATGTTGAAAAAAATGTTAGTCCAGATGAGCTCCTTCAGTCAAATCCTTTAGATTCAGACCTATTTTAATTCTTCTTCACTTTCCTTCCTCTGTCTGTCCAGACTAAGAAATCTCCTCAAAGTCAAAATCCTGGCTGATAAGTGGATTTGAACTGGCAGATGTCTCTCTATCGCTCTTCTTTTACTCACTTATTAGAAGTCAGTCAAGCCTGTCTTTCATTCCACCTTTCTGCTTGCTGGTATTTTGTCTCTGGGACTGCTGCAGGTCTACAGGCAGGTAGTTGCAGTAAGGTATAGTCAAAGTGTTTGCAAGTACAAAAGAGGCAGCAGCTTCACTGTGATAATCGTTACCTGTTTCAGGTTTTATCAATATCATTAGGGTTTTAGGAACGTAGCATTTTCATTTTTCAAGAATTTTGCTTCCTTTGAATGTCCTCATGTTTCCTCTTCGTAAGTTGTAATCCCAAACTTAAACTTTCATAACAAAATGAGTACGTTTTCTTCAAGAAAATGTACCAGATGCCAGCTAAATCAAAATTATAGTAGCTGAGATGTACTGAAAGGTTAAGTCCTAGGGTATTGACTCAAACTAAGCAGATATTTATAGCAGTATTAATGAAAATAACAATAAAGCTCAAACAAAATGTAAACATTATCTTTCTAGCTTTCCAATACCTCCCAGTTAGGACTGAAGGCAAATGAGAGACCAGCAATGCGTTGACGGCAACACTTCATTTTACCTGTGTGGTCTCCCATTTTTTGGTGTACCTTGATTTCTTTTTCAGGAACTTTCTTTTATAGACCCGTTTGTTAGCAGTGATGATGAGTGTAAGATAGGAAGTTGATTCCTACAATGTGAACCTTTACCTGCTTACTGCTAATCTGCTCAAATGATGTATAGCTCAGCCTCAAACTCTCTGCCACAGAATATTATAGATTCTTAAGTTCATGAGTGGAGATTGAATATATTCATGACAGGTAAGTGTAGTTTGGGTTACCCAATACACAGGAACCATCTATGTCTCACCGTTGCCCTCAGCTATATGTTGGCAGCTGTTGAGACACTACTTGGGTGAAATATCCTCTTGGTATCTGACACCTTCTGTGGACACGTGTTTGCAGCCACTTTAAGAGAGAAGACATTGACCCAGACAGATATTTAGGTACAGTCCATTTCAGCTGGTGTCATATATTGTACCAGGTAAGCTAAATAGCAAGAGATGATCTTCTAACCTTTTACTTTCAGCAGGCAACCTTCTCTCGGTTCTAACTCCAGACAAAACACAGTGGGAAAAGTATCTAGAGTCCATTGCAGTGGGGCTGAAAGGACAGAAACAATCTTGGGTTTAACTCCTGTTCATTGTGGAGAACATCTCACTGTAGAAGCAGAAATGGATAGCACAAAGACTTGTGTGATGCCAACATTGGAAGGCCACATCAACAAGCTGTCAGAGGGCACCTCCAGTCATGCTTGTCAGGGGCCTGGGACCAGCACAGGACCCTTCAAACCATACAGCCAAGGAATAGTCAGCTTTCCAGCTCATTGGCGGGCTCCACTTGAAGCCCCAAGCAACAAATTATCCCAGGGATGCAGAAGCTGAAGTGTTCATGCACAGACACATTTCATGCTGTCCAGGCTTAACTTTTCGGAGAACAGTCCTTAAATAGAAAACATCTGGTATCATCTGTACTGAAGGCCAGCTGAGATCCAGTCAGATAAAATAAACATCTGCTTGAAACAGGTTTCTGAAAACATGCAAGCAGGAAAGGTCATTTTTATGTCTGCCTGACTGATCAGAATAAAAAAAGGGGATGAAATGTTCTATCCACAGCCCTCAGTATAGTGTGATTAATTTTTAATTTTTATTCAAGGCTCATGTATAGTGTTTCTCTGCCTCCAGTGGCATATCATCCTCTATTTTTCTTTGTTGACACTTCTTTGAACTTGAACAGTATCTATCATTCAAAGGGCCCTGCTCTGCTTTCGCTGTCATTTATCCTCAGAGATTTGGTTAGAGGCTGTGCAGAAGCAATGAGCTCACTTTGCATTTCCAATATCAGTGAGCGGGAGGATTCAGGGGCTGTAGCTGTACTCATTAGCATCACCCGGTGTGATGTGTAGTGCACATCATGGGACAAGAAAATGCTCTGTGCTCACATCCCTTGTCCGTGTGATTCAGGGAGTGTGATATGCTGCTGAAATCCAGGGGCTTTGGAAGTGGTCTAAATGGTGCACTTATTAAGCAAGTTAAAGATGAAATCTTGTTAAACCTTTGAGTTCATGTCCTTGAAATGCAGGACTTCTTTTTTTGTCTTGTTTTAATACAGTTTTACAAGTCCACAGCAAAACATACGTTTTTCTTTTCTTAATTAAAATGTATTTCTCATAGTTAAAGTGCTTGAAACACTTCTGCACCACTCTAGTCCTGACTTCTCTAAGACAGTATAGGGGTACTGTGTCTGGTCTGGTCACATACCAGAATTTTTTCTCAAAAATCATTCCTTGTCAGGATGGTTTCTGTTGTTCCTGTCTGGACTATTTTAGCAAGACTCTTTTTGGGGATGTTGTGACCTAACCTGATGTTCAGAGACACTTGAAGCCAGCCTGTTCATTTTACAGATGCTGCGCAAATCCAAGCTATACTTTTATCATCTCTGCCATGTTGTAAACTTTGCACAGGCTGTGAGGCCCCAAGGAACAACTATAGTCTTCTACTTTTGACCTGCTTTGCACAGAGACTATTTAATCTCTGCAGAAGAGGGTTTAAATGTGCAAGTCCTCTAGAAAAGCATCAAATCTCATTTTAAAGGCTAACAGGCTGGAAGACAACTGATTCTTCCAGTAAACCCCTCTGTTTTTTAATTACCTTCACTACTGTAATGTAATATCTTACAGCAAGGTTGCATTTATCTCTTTCCAGCTCCCATCTGTGATTTTTAATCCTAGGTAAACCCTTCCCCTCTTCCTGGAAATACCTGGCTGGGCAAATAATTATCAGGTCATCTCTCATTAGTTTTCTCAATGCAATGCAGAGCAATGCTATCCTTATACGATACAGATACCACTAAGTGAGGTGATTCAGACCATTTCTGTTATTGGTCAATTTGTTATTTACCAGTCTTTCTGAGGCATGCATATTTACTTAGCAAGATTTTTTTCTTGCCACTCTGGTCACCTGGATCACTGATAATGTCAATTAATGTTGGACCAGAGCTATTTTCTTGTGAGTGTCTCTTCCCTCATCACCCTGCTTTTTGATTTCTTTTCATTAACATCAAAGGTTGGAGAGCTATCAGTGGGCTTCTTTCAGATCCACAGAAAGTACTCATGAAAGCTTTTTAGTCAAAATGTTGTCTGGTAGTAAGAAAATTATTCACATCAATGCAGAGTAGCTAAAACGTGTATTTCTAAAAATGAAATGTTTCCTGCAAAAGTGTGAAAATAAAAAACAAATGTTTGCATAACCTGTTCTCTGTTAACCACTCTCTTTTTTGATAAAATTCTGAAAAATCTCTGGCAAACCGTCAGATTGAAATGCTACTTTCTCTATTTTGACTATATTCCACTTAAAAGTCAGAGTGTTGTTTGGTATTTATTTATTAATCAGTCTTACTCTTTGGCTAAGGAATTTGGTCCAGCCAGCCTAGCTTTGCATTTCAGAACCATGGGTTTTTTCCTTTTTTTTCCTCTTAAAAACTGTCACATGAAAGTTAATGTTTTCCTTTCATGCCAAGCTGTAATATGACTATGTCAGAGAGCACTTTGCTTTTGAACAGCCACATGTTGTGTTCACTCTGTGGCAGCTGAAGCTCTGACATTCTAACCATGTAGGGGCTCACCCTGGCAAAAGCTCACGCTCTGGTGGTAGCTCTGATTGTGTCTGCTCCTAGGCTGAGCAAATCTGAACAAGTTTCTGCCTGAAGATGGGTTTTGGGAGAAGTGACCATTATCCTATTTTACTGGATTTCTCCCCCTCCTTCATTGCAAGAATTACTGGTTTTTTTTTCCACCGAGTATGTTGAGCCTCTGCATATTGCAATTAGATGGGCACCTTGATTGCCAGATTTTAGAATTTGAATATAAAATAATAGGATTAGACTCTAATAGCTTTATACACTTTTCATCAGGAAGGAACTTGGAGACTTCTGGGCTCCTGATGCAACCAGAATCAGCAGCACTGTTCCATTTTAATTCCAGATTATTAATGCACAGGATAAGGAGTCTGACACAGCTAGTTTAATGGTTAAGTGCATTAGCCAAGTAATGAACTATTGACTGGGCAATAGTTTAACCATTGATCAATATGCTAAAGTATTTAAAAAAATAATCCTAGATCGAAAAGGTCTTCCTCTCTTAGTAGTGAAACTGTTTAGGACTATTTAACATTTCTGTCCTGGAGGCCAGACAAATTCTTTAAGGATTTTACAGGCTTTGCAATCATTAATTGCTTGAGCAAATTTTGGACTCATGCCTTTGCCAACCTTATATGTCTCTGTAAGTAACACATGCATCATCTATTGAACATGAATTTAGCATTTTTTGTAAATGGAGGTAACCTAATTTACAGTAAGATGATAAAGGTTTTAAAGGAGATTACTGCTATTAGCTACATCAATATAACTCAGGTTGGCAGTAATGTTTTGCAAGTTTCACAGAGAAAGTAATTAGCTACCTGGTTTGGTATCATTTTTTTCAGCGTGGAGTAGAGAAGGCCACTTTGGTTCACATTTCTGATGCGGCGCTAATGGGATAAAACCCTGAACTATTGAAGAATCCCCAGGATGGGAGACAAATTTTATGAGGGCATTTGTAATTCTTTCTCTTCCTCTTCCTCTGTGATTGTGTGTCCATCACAAGGATTTAATTCAGAGGTTCATTTATTCAAGATAACGTTCCAGAAGCAGTTTAAGTTTACTGACAAGTAGTAGCAGGGAGCCATACGGCAAAGCTGCTTCAGTCAATTAAAAGAGACTTGGAGGGGTGAAATTGCTTCTTAGTGGAGATACTTGAGTTTTTTCCTGTTGTGTTTGTTTACCCTCCATTACTAAATTTTCTCTCTCCACTTACAAGGGATGGAGTCCACGCAGATTTAGGAGACTGAATTGACATCTGATCCATTCGGAAGCACTGTGGGCATAGCAGACCCAATGAATTTAAAATGTAGCTTGATATTACCTATTTGTGTCTACAGATTTATTGCCTTCAATGTGAGTATAAAAATGTCTCTCTCCACCTCTGTAAAGCTGACATTCTTTTGTTAAAGTATTTGGTGGTGATCAAGCATGGAAAAAAGCTATATAAATGTAAATTTTATAAGGTCATGGAAGTAGGTCAAATATCTTTCAGCCAAATTTGACCAACAGTTTAAAAAATGCATAATAATTTGAAAAAAAAACTCTTTGGCACTTACATAGGTAATAACGTGAAGCTCTATATTACACATCAGGTTTCTCGGCATTAGGTTAATTAGTTCTTTTCTGGGGCCATCATTCAACCATGCCAAACAAGAGAAAACTACTCCCCTGTGGATAATTGAAGAAACTTCAGAAGCACTGGTAAATATCATAGGTTTTACTCTGTCAAGACTGCTTTATTGTTACTTTTATTTTTAATAGGTTTCTAAGCTGTGAATACTGTGATGAGGTTACCTTATACAGTGGCCAGAGTCAACTTCCGCTAGAGTGAGAACTGCATGTGTGGCTGCACCTCTCCCTTGAGACATCATGTAATACTGTTACAAATGGCTGGATGTATCACACTGAAATACTATATATTGCTGTCTATTGCCATTCATGCATTTATTAAGTATGATCAGATATATTTTTCTGTAACTCTTTAGAGACTGAATTCAGACAATATAAGTTACAGAAAGGGAATGAATTTCACGTAGACATAAAGTGGGATACGAATAGATCAAGACATGGAGCAATGAAGGACATCATGTCTCCTTCTACTGCTGCTTAGTTACATACTACATTTCACAAAATCATAGACACACTATGGTTGGAAAAGATCTTTAATATCATCAAGTCCAAACACTAACCTAACACAGCCAAGCCCATCATTACACTAAATCATATTACTCAACACCTCATCTGTGTGTCTTTAGAATATCTCTAGGGATGGTAACTCCACTGCCTCCCTGGGTAGCCTTTTCCAATACAATACCTTCTCAATGAAAAAGTTCTTCCAAATGTCCAATCTAAACCTCTCCTGACACACTTGAGCCTGTTTCCATGTGTTCTATCATTCATTACTGGAGAGAAGAGGTTGTGCTAGATATCTAAGATGTCTTCTTGGAAGGGAAAATCAGCAAGGAAGAACTGGATCTAGTCTTGGTAGAGATCTTCAGCTTTTAACTGAGAGAGAGTAAAGGATAAAGTTGCTCTTCCATTTTAAAAAGCCCCACTTTGTCAGCACAATGTGCTTGGAGGCAGACATACATAGTCAGAGGCATTGCATAATGGGAAAATGTTCTGATATACCAGTCTTACATAAAATTAACACTGTCCATACCTAAGACAGCCTTCTGTGAGTGAAAACAAGGCTCAAATAACATTTGTAGGTATGAAGTTAAGTGCATACATTTTTTTCTGCTAGGCTTAGGTCTTGCTGGCGATGCTTTAAGGAAGATGGAATTGGTATAATGTTGATGACAGAATTCCTTGAGAAACCAAATGCAAGATAAAAATAGTCTCTCAGACCTTGGTCTGTTGTGGTAGCAAAGTAAAACACTCCAATGATACATAGACATCTGGCTGAATTTCAAGAATGCTTGTCAAAATCACTCGAGAATGAAAATATTCAGAAGATTAGCAAGTTGAGATGAACCACTGCATTTATTTTCTTACCCCAGGTTATTCTCCCAAGCCTTCCCTTCATCTGTGGTATACTTCCTGCAAGCCTGTGAGCCTGGTGTTTGCTAGCAGATGTTTACACAAAGTTGGCTATAATTAAGAAAACTTGAGATGTTTGACTAAACTTTCTGATTTAGATATTGAGTAATTAAGTAATGACTACTCTGTTTGACATGCTTGTGCTGCATAAAACCATGATAAAAGTGTTTGAGGTGAAATTAAGTGAAAAGTCTGAGTGTCTGTGAGGAACAAGGAGACAGCTGGACAGACACTGGAAGACAATGCAGGCAGTGTGTTCAGATGAATGAATGGAAAAACGTGTTCCCAAAACCTGAGTTGTGAGGCCAACCAACCTTACACTTTTTACTTAACCCATCTCAGACTGTGATTTTGGGATGCCATTCTGGCTGCTGAAAAGTTAATGCTGTGTGGATGTCTGTGTGGGTCAAAAATATTAACAAAGTGCTGTTTCTTTTTCTTTGATGGATAAGTTGTTAAGAGTATCAGAGGTATCAGAAATGCCATTCACAGTAAACTTCAATCAGCATTTCTGAATCTCCTTAGGGGTTGCTGGGCATTGAAAGGGGAAGAGGAGGATCAGCTCTTGGTCATGTCGTTAAACTAGTTTACTTGTGAAGAGTAATAGAAGAAAAAAGGGGAAAGGATAATGGGAAGAGGAACATAGGCACACCTCCACTCCCCAAAACAGTGCTCTGCATCTGATGCTGTGTTTTCTTGACACCCTCAGCATAGAACAGCTCTGTTCCTGCAGCTCGCTGGCCCATCACAGGTGTACAGCCACGTTCACGTAATTCCCTCCTTCCTGTGAAAGTTCTTTCCATCACTGTATCAAATCGGTCTTTGTAAGCTTACAGGTTTTCATATTACCAAAAGCAAATGATGGTGTTCTGTGGTGACTATTGAGAAATGGGTGGACATGAATTGTTAAATGAAAGAAAAGACTGGTGTAATTTGTAGTACTAATCTCTGACACATTTGAATGATAGTAAAATAAAGTGCTCTTTGGTGACAGAATGATTCTCTTAATTTTCTAGACCTACCTGCTGTAAATAATCTAGCTTCACTTTATGCAAAGAGTACAATGCAGAGCGACCATGTGTTAGGCTCACACTCCACCGTCTGCTTTCTCTGCCCTTCAGAACTGATTTTCTGGACAAAAAGGTCCTTGTTGTCTACGGGCATTTAGCCTTGATGACAAAGTGCAGGGAAGCTTGCAAAGACTAGAAGCTGATTAAATGTTTTAATTTAAACTGTCTATTTAATGCACCAGTAAAAGCTTACTGCTGTTCAGTGTGAATTGTTCTGTGAATAGTAATGGAAATAGTTTTCACTTACGCTAAGATATAGCCTTCTTACCTCCTTTTTGTTACTTTTAAAAAAATTACTCTTTACAAAGGTTTTAAAAGTAATTTAATAAAACGTCCCGGTGAAAACATGACTGGCCTGCAAATAGCTTTAGCTGCTATAGTGTTACCAGTGGAGAAAATTAAGACTTCTGTTAAGAAATTTATGAAATGTTGCTTTAGCTGTGAAAGCAACCAGCATATCGCTGTTGCTTTCAGGCTACCCCAGGCAATCTCCTTCATAGACAGTGATGATAATACTATTGCTGTTGGCAGATGTCCCTCCTGACCAGAGCTGAGAGTAGGGTGAGAGCTGTCTTCTCGGGGCTGGAATTGTAAATTTTGCTTTGTGAAAAAAAAACATGCCTGTAATATTTAACATTAAATGAGTCCCTTTAATTTAAGCACTCACAATGCTTTAGAAGCCTAAGCTAATGAAGCCTTACAACACCCTGCAGTGCATGGTAGGGAAGTGCTGTACTGGATTATTAAATTGAAGCACTGCCAGCTGGCATGGAGCCCTGCAAGAGCTCTCTCGCTGCTCCACCATGCACAAGAGAAACCTGCTTGGAAATCTACTTGGCTAGTCTCCTCTGTTAAAAGCAGACAGGCAGATCTCTCTGAAGGTGTGAAGGGGACATACCAGTTGCGATGTGTTTAATAATAACATTGAGATATGTTTTTCTATATGTAAAAATAAACTGACTCTTCATTAAGACAGTTAGGAGATGTTTTAGCTGCACTCAATGTTGAGCCCTGCCCCTCCATACGGGCTCCTTCAGCCTCTGTTCAACTCCTTTTTGCAAGTTTTGATTTTTCTTGTATTTGTTCTGCAGATTCCATGAGTATAAAGAGAATAGTTGAAAAAAAAAACCAAAAGGCAATAGCTTCTTTAGTTTTTCTCCTTGCAAATGTATAGAATGATCTGGATTAGGGCAGTATGGAGGGCAAAGAGCAAGCATATTACCAGCACAACACAAGGCAGACCTGAAAACACACTGGTGTGAAATTGTAACTGAGTAGCAAGCACTAGCGGGGACCAGGCAACCTTGGAAAAGGCAAGGACAACAACCAAAAGGGTGATCAAAAAAGTGGAGTACTTGTTGCTAAAAATTCAGTAGCCAGGTATTTCAGTGTTTAAAAAAAAAAAAAAAAAAAGTGAATGACTGAAACCTGTTAAAAAAAGTAAGCAAGTTGGTGCATAAAAAGGCTTAGGACTTAGGAACAGGTGTTTGTATGCTGGGACCATGCAGCAACAGAGGCACACATGTCCCACAGGCAGAGCACAGGATACTGATCCTGCAACTGTCCATGGGAAAGCTCCAGAGTGGGCTGGCTGGAGTGGCAGCCTCGGCCTGGTCTGTCTCTTGTCACTCACCCTGACAGCTGATGAGGGAAAAAGGAAAGGAAAAAAACCCCAAACCGGCTGAGCTTCGTTGAGCCCTTGGCAGTCATAAATTGAATAGGCCCAGCTAGAGGAGGCTTCTGTGCACCTAATGCAGCCATTTCAGCCCCAGGTTTATTTTAATTCTACTTGTTCGGGACAGAGCTGAGACCTTGCCATAGCCTCAATAGTGCTTTCAGCATCAGTGCAGCTTCAGTGTGTGGCAGTGGTGCCAGTGACGGTGGTGGCAGTGGCAGCTGGTGCTGGAGTGCAGCATGACTGCAAGTGCCCAGGGACCTGTGTAACATGGGACCACAGATGTTATGCTTCTGTGCACAAAAACAGGTTGCCCTGACTCTTTTGCTGCTGTCGTGCGTAATCTTCTGAGCTGCTCTCATGTCCTCCCCCCTTGGATTCTCATGCCAGATTTGGAATATGTTTTTCATCCGGCTTCCCAGCAGCAGTGGTGAACCCCTGCAGCTAAATCCTGGACCCAAACTACAAAATGCAAGCTCTCTCAAAACTCAGTTCAGAGCCATGGGTTTCAGCTCAGACACATAGGTGTGGGAGCCACCTGTGACCGGTTTGGATCTCGATGGGGATTTTCTCAGTATTTTTTGAGGCAGGGCTTTCCAACTTAAACAGTAGACTGGTGGGCAAGTTCTTGTGCTCTGCTGTATTTTTCATAAGCTGCCTGGGCTTGCTTTAGATATAATAATGCTGGGGCTTTTTTTTTGTACCAGCCAGTGTGTGTTTGAGCCACACAGTATGCTTTGGTCTTTTTTTTTCAAACAAACATACTGTTTACAGCTATCATTAGAACGAATAATCCTTTGGGGATAATCTAACATGCAATTTCTATATACTCACTGTGAGCATGGAAAATCATGATCAAATTCCAAAAAGGTCATTAAACTTTTGCTCATCTTGTCGTATTTATTTTATTAGGCAGCACCTTTCAAAGAGCTTATTTTAACAGCACCTCTTGCTCTGTGGTTTTCAAAGAAATGCATTTTTGAGAACCAAACCAATGAATTCAAACACTTGACTTTATTTTTTTTTAAATTTTTACAGTTTTGCAGTTGGCTCTCTAGTATTTCAATGCAGTATCTACATATATAAATGTATTATGTAGGGTTTTTTTGTAACAGAGTGCTCTGCTTCAATGCTAATGTGTTTTCTGACTTCTTGCTCTTCTTATCTGTTTCTTCTCTCCTTATTAATTACTGGGCATAAATTCTATCTTCATTGATGCTATGCATAATTCTTAAGGCACTTCTGTTGTAAACCTAGTTTCTGTAGGAGACTTTTCTGCCTCCTAGCCAGTCTTCATTGCCTTCAGCCTTTCTCCAGTGAATGTGCATACACAATTACAAAACATGATCTCTTGAGACTCAGTCATGATGCATAGGTTTTGCATGGTTTTGATTAAGCTTTATAAATGTGGACAACAGCTATATTCAGAGTTGTATATCAAACATCTCTGAAAAAAATATAATCTTGACCAATTTTATGTCAGTGCCATTACCTATTTTTTTGCTCTGTCTTAAAAGGCAAAGTGTATTTTGGGGGCAAGATCACAGAATCTCAAGGGCTGGAAGGGACTTCAAAAGATCATCCAGTCCAACCTCACTGTCAGAGCAGGACCACCTAGAGTAGGTCACTCAGAAACTCCTCCAGGTGGTTTTTTAATGTTCCCAGAGAAGGAGACTCCACAGCCCATCTGGACAGCCTGTTCCAATGCTCCATCACCCTCATAGTGAAGAAATTGTTCCTTCTGCTTCTTTGGAACTTCTTATGTTCCAGCTTGTACCCACTGCCCCTTGTCCTATCACTGAATGTCACTGAGAACAACCTGGCTCCATCCACCTGACA